>JARLTB010000019.1:6062500-6305000 GCA_030141615.1 Unio pictorum | reverse complement strand
ACGAAATCTTTCAGATTAATATAAATTATGTAAAGCCATCAGAAAATTTGACCGCCGTAAATAAAATGGAGTGGGAGGGGAGAAGAAAACAACTTTAAATAATTTTTCATAGACCTTTGGACAGAATCTGACCAAATTTGACTGAAACAAACTAAAGACATTTCAATTTATGTCTCGCCCTTTTGAGCATGCATGGGAGTCACCCATTTATGTCGATCGGCATTAATATTGGAATCAGGTCAAGTCCGTTTGGCCAATGTTGCTGTTAAGCTGATGCTCATGTAGTTGAGAGATACCGCTTTCACTTGGGACTCTTGTCTTTGTCGTTTTATGCACTAATTTATAAAAGTTAATCTCTCTCTCTCTCTCTCTCACACAGACACACACACACACACACACACACACACACACACACAAACAAGCCGAACGATATTGTTTATTTATGTGACCATTTTTACACAAAACAGTTATATGATATCAAAGATGTATTAAAACTAACGTATCGTATGACCTCGGAAGTATCGATCAGTTTACCGTTGAATGTATTTTTGCTTCCTCGTCCGTATTGATCACTTGGTATCACGGCGATTAAGTGTGTTCGCTGTCGCTGTACGAGTCAAACTTATGGCATACGACCTCTAAATTAATTATCAAATTATTGCGGATGCATTACACGTACAATGTCATTAAAATATAGCCCACGATTCTATGTTGCAGTTATCATAGTTACGGCAACACATAGTAACTACTGATAAAATAGTATGGCAACTCTGTCTTGTGTAATATTAACGGGTCTAGTATGCATTTTGTTAAGAAACAGATAAAGAACACTGTTTGTTTGGAGCGTACCTGGGTGAACTATAACTTCTGCAAATTCTGAAAAATGTTATTTATGGCCGCGAACCCGGATTTACTTAAACCAGTCTAGCCTTGCTAATACAATAAAACAGGCTGCGCCCAGAACGTTCGGAAAATGTATTCAGAATGTTCCCGGAATAACCAGTCAGCATATTGAGTCATACAGGCTGAACGTTATGATCATAAAATGGAAATAAATAATTAATAAGGATTATTGTTAGTATTTTATATTTTTGTTTTAATCTGAACATGTAAACCATCCATATAAATTTGATATAGAATTATCAAAAAAACACACAATTATGACTGTTGTATACGTGTACATCAAGTCATGCGGTGAAACGTGGTTATATAGCATCTGTGAATGCATTTTAAGACCCCTGGGCTTCATATACATTTTGCCCATGACGAAATAATATAAAATAATGAAAGTTGGAATGGGATGAAGGTGATGTATTTCTAAATTTTCCTTTTTTAAAGTCCAAGCCAGGCGAGGTAAAGGTCGCAGTAAGTGCTGCTATCGAAGCCGGTTACAAGCATATTGACTGTGCCTATATATATGGGAATGAGGCTGAGATAGGACAGGCAATCCACGATAATATTACTCGTGGCAAAGTCAAAAGAGAGGATCTCTTTATTGTTACCAAGGTAATGAATAACATGTATGTATGTATGTATGTATGTATGTATGTATGTATGTATGTATGTATGTATGTATGTATGTATGTATGTATGTATGTATGTATGTATGTATGTATGTATCAAGTTTGACTGATCAATTAGTTTTTGTATGATCTGAACCATGAAGAAGGGGATCGACACCTACTGTATTCTTTTATTTAATTAACGTCATATACTCGGCTAATAGATAAACAAGACATAAAAAATGTGATTAACATACATGGAATGGAGGACCATATAATCTTAATAATTTTAATCGGCGTCATCGATATTCATGTCTTTTTTTTCAACATCCGCAAAACTTACACAATTTAAAGTCATATAATGGCTTATTAAGGTTGAGGACCACAATGAGAAAATACCTCAGACATTTCAGACTTGAAAAATGTTCCGCATAAATGACAAAAATGGCGCGGAATACACTTCTTTGAAATGCATTTCCAGTAAATGACGCTAAGAAAAATGGTCCACAATTTTATGTTCATTACTTAGAAAGGTAGGACATAAGATTTTACCTACGTGTAACCCTCTCAATTCCAGCTTTGGAATACATTTCACGATCCGGCATTAGTCGAGGGAGCATGCAGAGGCAGTTTGAAGGCTCTTCAACTAAAGTACCTAGACCTCTACCTCATTCATTGGCCAATGGGATTCAAGGTAAAACATCCACCAACCATCTTCTCTCCTTTTTAACATTTTTTTAAACAATAATTCAGCGGGGCACTGTCTCCCTTATAGTTTTGTTATAAGACATGCAATTTAATTTTGAGGCAGAAACATAAATATCATGTGTGCTTACAGCAGGTTGTTCAACATCAATAAAAATGTGCTGTTAATGTACAGTTATTGACACACACACACACACACACACACACACAGATATATATATATATATATATATATATATATATATATATATATATATATATATATATATATATATATATATATATATATATATATATATATATATATATATATATATATAGGGAAATTGTTCAGACGTTATAATGCAATTCTACCCGTATAAGCAAGAATACCTGACGGGTCGAATTAATACAATGACAGTCCTTTGGACATTCGACACTTTCGAGTCCAGTCCAACAGTCCATACTTCGAATGCATGCCAATCTCTGCCGTTGGATCACATCATGTTCGTAATACGAAACAAGTATTGATATAGATTATTATAGAATGTGTGAATGTATCAAACTATATTTTGATTCCAAAGTTTTTGTTCAATGCTATACTAGTCAAACCGGAAGCAGCTGAGTCTGTATACATTCCGATTTCTCTTCATGGAAAATTTAGGATTATTCTGTAAATTACTACATTTCCCCCCCCCCTCCCCCCCCCCCCCCGCTGAATTTACTTGTGGTGTAACATTGCTATAGCCTAGATATGAAAATTAACAACCCCATCATATCCCACCCCCACCCACCCACCCGCCTGAAAACTTGAAATGACGTTCATGTTAGGTGCAAACCATAAGGCTTGGCGGTGCTGGATATAAATCGACAGTTCTGTTATTTAGAACCCTTTGTACACAACATGAGCATTGAAATTCCAGAACACAAAATGCACCATACAAGAAATTTTATTTCATGATCGAAGTCTAGAAATCTTTTAAAACGCTAACTTTTGGCAGGTTGTTATACCGACATATATAGTCAGTTGAAGAAATTTAAAGACCACATCCACACTGTGACTGATCAATATAACTATCCTGGAAATGTCTATAATATAGATAACTCACTTTTTCATCGAGGCATGACAATCACTTTTCAGAAAGTCATGAGAATATTTTGAACATAGACGAAGTAAACCGGTCATGGAAGGGACCTGTGTGACTAAAGCTCCCGACCAGTTAATTGTAATATTGACCGAGAGGATAACGATTTTGATAAATAGTTCGATGCATCGGCAACGTCTCGGTCAATCCTTGCTTCGTATATAGCCAAGATGGTATGAACGCAGTTAGCGGCATACATTCGAAATATGAATCTAAATGATTGGATTGAGGTCGCAAATGTAAATTACTGCATTTTATTATGTGTAGGTAGGGTTTTAGTGTTTATCTTAATGCAGTTTTAGGTGGCTAAGAAATGCACAATGTCAACTACCTACATGGATATTTTATTTGTAAGCCAAAACGACTCATGTACTGGCATGCATATTTGCGAGACCACGTGATGCCAGTCTACGTTGCATTTGAGAATTTCCAAATGTCGTCTGTGGCTTAAATATAAACTCAACGAACTCCTCAGGATCTGGATCGGACATGTTAGCTATAACTGATCGATAGTCTTTTTTAACATGTGACATCGAGTACACGTGAAAGAGAGGCAACTTGCGATATGAGCTTATCAGTCCAATTACAGGTTTAACGCAGTTTTTTAAAATTTATTATGTGTCATCAAAATGTTATTTCAAATAATTGCCATATAAAATATGGCAACGAAATAGTTACAAAGATATAACAAATGTTGTGCTTTGCTAAGCTGAACTCAAAGCTTCTTGAAATTGTCCACCAAAATTAGATGCTAGCATGGTACACCAAGTACCATTTTATACACAATGAAACGAAACGTTCCAATCTGAAAACCCGACTGGTGCCATTGCCAGAGTACAGTACTATAAATATATGCCAAGCTTGGAAGCATTTAAATTCTTGTAGGCTCTGCAGAACGATACAGTAAAAAGCAACAAAGAAGTACAAACTAGGTATTATTTTCTTTCACATATCTTTTGACAGATAAACCAGGAAACTGCACTGCATTAGTTGCGTCATATAAAAAGCGCATGGTCCCAGCTTTGCTTAACTGTTGCTGGAAACATAGTTCACAATGTGGTATTGATATTGTACAATATAGTCATTACCGTAGAACTGAAATGAATAATGACACAACAAACGATCCCATCCTAAAGTTATTGAAACCTGTTCGATGTAAGGTGAAAGAAAAAGAAAAAGAAAAAAAGAAAAATGTACGTAACATGAATATTATCATAAAGTCTTATACTTTTCCCTATAGAAGCTAAATTCCAATTGTTTCTCATTACAGGAAGGAAAGGACCCTTCTCCATCTGACAGGAACGGAAAAATTATTCCCTCTAAACACCGTTTTACCGAGACATGGAAGGTGATCATGTACTTATTGCTTTATGAAATGATAAATCGTGTAGTTCAATTAATAAACATATTATTTGTAGTATATTTTACTTATTTGGATATGTTTTATCAACCTTATTTTCCTCCAGTGCAAATAAAGTCTTTTTAAGCGCTTGTCCCTCAGCATTCGTAACATTTTGGTTTGCTTACGATTATGTGATACCGTAAGTATACTGAATTCGTTCTTTTCTTTTTGAACTCTCAGACCCCAGCTTAATAAACAATAAACATTATCAGTACAGTACATATATTAAATTACGTATATTCGCCCGACCTAAGACAAGCGTTTCACAATCAGTCGTCGAGGCGGATCTTTTTTAAAAAAAATATTTTTGTTTCTTCTTTCTTATTCTATGCAGTCTTGTTTATCTACAGGCAATGGAAACTCTGGTTGATAAGGGACTGGTAAAAGCCATCGGAGTGTCCAACTTCAGTATTAAACAACTCCAGGAAATTCATAGCATGAGAGACCTGAAGCACAAACCTGTATACAATCAGGTAGCTAGACTTATCTGTACCAATCAAACGGAGAGAGAGAGAGAGAGAGAGAGAGAGAGAGAGAGAGAGAGAGAGAGAGAGAGAGAGAGAGTCAGTCTTGATTATATTTGGGTTATGTAAGAATTAAAGACGATAGTCACAGATAAAAGATGACGATATTTTTAAGTCAGGTGTTTACACTAAACATGGATTCAGAAATAATCGTTCAGAAAGAAAGGCGGCATGAATTTGTTACAAGGTGGTTCTGAGTGTGTGTTGGTTATTTTTTAATTTCAGATCAGACTCCTTGTCAACTTCGAATAACAAATATTTAAAACGTTATGAGATCCAAACCTGTTTTTGCACATCTTCAGTACAAAATTACCGAAGTCTATTTAGGAATCCGAAAAACATTAAAAGTCATCTAAGTAGGGTATGCACTCGTTCAAACGAGCTATGATTATATGAAGTCGTTTGATTGAGTTCAAACTTTGTTTGGCCGAATTTAAGCGGCACATTCAATTATGAGTATGTAAAAATCAGATCTCCACTTTCCTACTGAACGATATGAGAGCGACCGCTTAGAGGTCTTGTTCTGGTGACCTGTTTTTATCACTATAGTCGGTAATTTATCATCCAATCAAATGAAGTCTTATAACCATGCACTTGTGAGACTGAGGAGTGTGGCTGAAGATGATGATGAAGTTGAATTATAGTGCTGTATCGCCCACTAGGGGCATGTAGGACTATTGCAAGTTTCCAGCAAAGCTGGATATTTAATTACTTCTGTGGGGAGGAATGGTGCCGCTTCCCCCAGGCATTTATGTACTCTAGGAGCACTATTTTATTTGGTGGTCAGTTCGGGGATTCTATTAAGTAACCATCGACCTGAATGGAGGACCCTGGGTGAGTGGGAATAGACCCAACACTTACTCAACCCGAACAGCCAATTAGGTGTGTTAATGGTATGCAATGGCACAAGTGGAGGTAGTGGAAATTAGCTTCTCCGCCATTTGGAGCCATCCCGAGTTCTGGCAAGAAAAGAGAGGTACCATTAAGTCCGAGGATGTCGTACAGCCCGCAACGTCGTGATTACGTGCTTCATTCAAATCTGGTCCAGTTATTACTAATGGACAGGAAAATACCAATAATGTGTGAGCCACCTATGCAATTAAGTCACATCCATGAAGTCGTAAAATTTGTTTAACTATCTTAACTTTCCAATATTTCTAGTACAAAGTGTACATTCCTTAAGTCCCATTAAGTCCCTAACAAGTTTGAATACTAAGATGCCTATGCGACATAAATAAGTATGGAAAAATAGCTTGTTAATTTTGAACAGTGTACAAAAATGATCAGTCATATTTCGTGAAATAGATTGTTCGAAAAGGGTTCTCGTACCAAATGAGGACCCTGTTAACCAGGCAATGAAAGCAATCGGATTCTTTTCTGTGTTGCTTTCTCTTGTCTTTTTGAGTAGCCCCTAATGTCAGGCTGCCATCTTGTTCTCATGGTGTCCCAGCATATGGATGTTCCCTCGGACCAGCCATCATTTTCCTGTCCTGGTTTCTTTAACCCAAACAGGACATATTCCAATAGTTCATTCAGTTGGCCTGTTAGTTTAAAAGTAGAAAGACCAACAGAATTAAAACTAAAAATAATTAATACTCGGAGAACAAACCTGACATCATCTGCATTCAAGAAACTAAACTTTCTGTAAACTCCAAATCATTGCCACTAATTCAAGGCTACTCCAAAGGCTATTTCCAACATAGAAGAGAAGGCCGTGTGTGTGTGTGTGTGTGTGTGTGTGTGTGTGTGTGTCTATTAGCCATATATGTAAATAACAACATTCCTAATGCAATAGTAATCTCCATAACACCAATAGCAAATAGCAATACAACAATAGAAGACCAATTGACTGAAGAGCTGCAATGCGTGCTGAACGATTTGATTCACTCGCCTAAGTTTGAAGGCTGCACTTCCATTGGCTAATTCAAGTATCGCCAAAACATGACACCTAAGCGGTATCTGTCAGATCTTCACGTCGGACAGCAGAGCTCTGATTTTAATCTGGGTGGCCATATTCATACTGTGGCGACATAAAAATGAGCCATCTCTGGTGTGTGCGGCCTGCAGTACAGTGTATCATACTTTTTAGCGTATCAGACTGTCCCCAAATGTTCCCGGCATCCTGAATAAAAGAAAGAACTTCAGAGAAACGCTAGTACGCTATTCATGACAAAACCATTGTTAGATTAGTACCAGACATTATTGTACTGCAGGAAGTGTGTCTGGTTACTATTTTCTTATATATTCACATATATTCGAAACTTCATATTACAAAGTGAATAGGTTTATCACTAGCGAATGCAATACTATATCCATTTAAATGCGAGTATCATAGTAGCTGTCCAATTATAGTTTTAATTTATTCTTGAAGTAAATTAAGTCTTGTACATGGGGCGATTTGTATTAAAAAAATTGCTAAACTGCTGTACACTTTCTTCAGGGGCTGAGTTTACTTGTGTTAAATTTGAAGCCTTTTTTTGTTTTAGGTTGAAATCACCCCATATTGCAGTAATGAAAAGCTTCTTCAGTTCTGCAAGGATAAAGATATTGCGGTGGTGGGTTACGCTCCTCTTGGATCCCAAACTCGACCTTGGTATGCACAGGCAAAACAATAATTATACGTAAAAATATTTAAGATTGTCTAAAACACATTTTCAGAATGACGAACCAGCTATCTATGGTTCATTTTGATATTGCAAATGTTTAATGATTACTCAACTAGCATACTTGCTTATTAGTATAAACATTACAATTTTTAATGTTAATGAGGCAGTAATCTGATTAAAAGCAACAATCTGGGCAATGTGGACTAAAGTTACAGGAGAGAGAGAGAGAGAGAGAGAGAGAGAGAGAGAGAGAGAGAGAGAGAGAGAGAGAGAATTGTAGCAGTAACGAAAAATTCTTCAATCAATTTGCTCCTATAACATCATAATCTAAGCACTCAGGGGCTATTTTTCTAAACAGATTTTACATTTTATTTATCCGGTTCATAGAATTCCGTTCTGTTTTGTTTACATTCGTAATTCTCTTTAATAAACCTTGCTATATGGTATAGGAATCCGACGCGGCTTTGCTGACATGAAAAATAACTACTGGGTCGTTATGCATGTGTGTTGATGTGCATGAATGCATATACCAGCAACACTATAGCATCATTTTAAAAACAATATTTATATCAATTTTGTAATTACAGGGCTAGTCCAGATGACCCAATTCTTCTAGAAGACCCATTAGTGGTAAAAACAGCTGATAAGTACAAAAAGTGTCCAGCTCAGGTATCAGTGTTTTTCGTTTATGTCTGCGTCTGACGTATGTAATTGTGTCAAATTGTTACGTGTCAATGACCTTGACTTGGATTCTACCCCTATCTCATTGATTTTTAAACAATATCTGCATATTTAAAAAATAAAAATGACCCGACAAAGTAAATTTATTTAACACATTAATTCATTTGCTTATTAACTATTATTGTCAAAAACATACGTGATAGTCGGCATAAAAGTAGGACATGTAAGTCTGCTTATCTCTTAGCTGTGTTTTAACCATCTGATCAAACGTGTCTGTTCAGATATAGTATATATGAACTTGAAACATGGTCTTGTTTGCGTGAAAAAACTTGTAAAGAAGAAACGGAGAAGGTGACCTCATGTCCACCATCTTGATTCACGGCATAATGAAGGGCTAACTATGGCGGCCACTTTGTCAGTTACTTTCATTATCTGTTGTCTCGTTCATTCGGAATCTCCAGTTATTCAGAGAGATATGATGATCGAGACTTTGATAATGATTTCAGCAATTATAGAATTTCAGGTGTCGATAATTTACTTTTCTCTGCGCAAATACTATGTCATTTATAGCAAAACAACAAACAAGAGCACTATTTTACATACATTTGCAAATGTAAATATACTTTTTACTTACCTTACAAGTGGTAGAATAAATGGTAAAACGAATTGGTGCAGAAGCGGGTGATGCATATTTTGTGTTTTATTAGTACGAATCGAAAAAGTTATACTAAATCGAATTGATAGCGTATACTTTATGATTCGAAATGAATCGACTGCAGTTTTTTAATATATTTTCTTCCTGATTCAGAACTTGAGTTGTAAAAAATAAATACATCGTAGATGAGGGCTTGATCAAATCACATCACTGGTGATCAACGTTTAAAAAACGTGGTTAAGTAAAATACATTATTGACAAGGAGGGGAATTAGTGACAACAGAATGTAAACAACACTTTGTTACTGTTAAAAAAAAAACAAATTGAGTTTAACCCGACATACACCACAGTATGTATAATCATAAACATATAGAAATAAATGCGCGTCTTGTTTCAGCGATAACGTCACGATTCTGTCTGGGGTATATTTCTGAAAGTGCATAACCTGTGCATGATATTTTTATAAGTGCGCAGTATGCTGTCAACTCTTGCCCCAACTATTCCATAATTTGTTGACATGAATATTTTGGTTGATGTTTATCAATAGACAATCCATACTTCAGTCTCTTAGACTAGACGATACTAGTACAGAAAAAACAACCATATAGTACGGAATTCCTAATACATACATAGTCTGGTACCGTGTTATTTTCTGTCCATTCTTAATTGATTGAAGAATGCAGAGTACCAAACTACTGCTACGAAGTTATATAATGAACATACTGGGTCTATTCAGTTGTTCGTATACAAACTCTATTTTCAGGTATGTGTTTTGGCGATGCTCCAGTTATGAACATGTTTAATTGTAATCAATGTGTGGTTGTTCTGGCGACTTTGTGCAGTCATGTTGTAACAAGATAACCGGGTGGGATTTCCGCATTCACAGCAGAACACTTTTGACGATGATGTATATACAGTGTTTAGTAATGAATGACTTGAATGAGCAATTCAATTAATAATATGTGTGTGTATTTTTAATCCAAATATTGGATTAATTAACATAAGAAAGCAGAAGTGTAATTATGTAAATACAAACAAACTACTCTACAAAATACAGACACAAAGGGTGAAATGATTCACAGTGACTAAACAACGGAAAGATTGATATAGTCTACTCAGCTAGCAAAGAATGCAGAATTGTACCCATGTAGTAGAATTAATTCACTTATAATGAAATTATACAAACGAAAAAGGAGAGATATACAAATCATCGTTGCAGTCCCGATAGATACAACGGGTTTTAAGAACCCCCAAATTAGCCCACTTCGAATAGATTATATGCAAGGAGATACACTCCGTCATCATAACAATTTATTTCAGCTCCAGGGATGCTAAAGTTCAGCTTCACATATGCTGCGATTAACTCATGTGGATGGCTTTACAGCACGTAGACCTCGATCACTTTGATAACTTGGAACGCTCAGGTCATTCTAACCACTCTGAACGCTCTAGACAGGTTTACACATTCAGAATGCTCCGGACATTACACTCTAGACAATACCCGACAATACCGGACACCACATAAACTGAAAAGCACCGGACAACACAGGAGACTCTAGAC
This sequence comes from Unio pictorum, assembly GCA_030141615.1. Classification (NCBI taxonomy): domain Eukaryota; kingdom Metazoa; phylum Mollusca; class Bivalvia; order Unionida; family Unionidae; genus Unio; species Unio pictorum. The sequence goes on along the minus strand of JARLTB010000019.1, from coordinate 6,294,240 downwards.
TCCGGACATACCAGAAACTGGACAGCTCTACAGCTGGAGATGTGCAGTCATTATAGTAGACCGCTGACTGACAATACAGTATATAATGTAAAGAGCTTAACATGCGGTGAGGTATTTAGACACAGATAATTGTGTGTGCACTGAAGGCATTCGGTTCTTACCATCAAAAGTACTTCGGACGTGCGGCATAGGATGGACTGAACTCACTATTTTGAATAACGACACAATATACATTAATCACCCTCGGGTTTCGTTGTACGCCAAAAACGAAACTCGAGTACACGAATTTAATAGATAAATAAATATAAAGGGTTTTTACAATTCCGTGACACATGTGACGTCTCTGTCTAACAACGTGTAAACAAAGTGTAATCCTACCATTCTACAGCAGTCTTTTAGATTCGAAATCAAAACAGTTTTCAGTAAGAAAGCAATGTGTTCAAATTTGCTTTCGTTTCAGTTTGATTAAAATACCCCTGCACCACCTCCTCATGTAGACTTGTATCTATTTTTGTTTCATTTTTTTAAACATTTCCTAATGCAGGTCCTCCTGCGTTGGGGTGTACAGAGAGGATATGCCGTGGTTCCTAAGAGTGCTTCACCAGAGAGAATTCGGGCAAACATTCAGGTACGTATGTAAATTCGTTAGAGAACGCTAGTTTCACCGTTGTTAGATGAATTTATTACATACTGGTATTTTGTTCCGTATTTTTTATTTCTGGAAGTGAAGAACACACCGGTATTGGACAGTCTAGTTTTCTCAGCCTGATATAAGAATGTGAACTAAAATGGTGTTCTGGTGCGCATAGATGAAGAAAAAAGTGTATCCAAACAAATAAATATGCAAATTCAGTCGGAATATATCTGATGAGTTTTCTGCAGCGACTTGAACCAATGCAGCTACATTTAAATTCTGAAGTCTGGATATAATAATTAAACAAAACGTAGTTAATTCATGTCAAAATTTCATAAAATATCATCAAACATGTTTAATTTACATTTATTGATATCAAAACGCTAAATCCTTAAATGGGAAACAACATTACAAAGTCAAACAAAGATGCTTCATGGCGTAATTTCAATACAATATATCGTTATGTATTTGCTGCATCGTGATAGAATGGTTTGCCGAACATTCAGATGATGAATCCAATTCACTGTAATAATGGAACCAGTCTACATTCACGAGAGACATGGCTGTGACGCGGCGACTTGTATACACAGTAGTTCGGACAATCCCATCAGATATGTAATTCAGTTCGCAATCGGAATTTTCCTTGTGAATTTGCAACGTAATACTTTGATGCTGACTGGAATCCTTTCTAACGTAGAACTAAAAAGACAGGCCAGTAGCCATTCCCAAAACAAAATGATTGATCTGCGAAATTTGCCTAAAACTGACATTTGTTGTACAATTATGCAAACACTGTTCATTATTACAGAAGCCACACTCTTATCTCAGCGACAGAAAACCACAGAAGAAATCTAAAGTATGCGAAAGTATAGTTGAAACTAGAAATGTCCGTACGCGTACATGTGAAAATGACACAGGCTGTTCTTTATGCTTAAGTGATTCTGTTACATTTCGCCCGCTTTTCTGTCTCTGACACTGTTGCATGTAAAATCGTAGATTCACAATGGAGTGTACAAAAAACTATCGATTACAGTAGTCATAGCAACATACTTTTCAAGCTTCAGTGATCACATATATGTTTGTGGTTGATTGAATGAATGAATGTTAAATTAAAGTGAACCGGCCATGAAGGGTCATTATTCACTGTTTTATCTTTCAAAAGAAAGTTATTTAATTTTTCCCATGGGGTAAGGATTGGTGCCACATCCCCACGGGCGTTTATGTACACATAGTGTGCTATTTAATTTGGTCTTCATGTCGTGCCCCTATTGATGGACTATCGACATGTAGGACCTGGGTAGGTGGGAATGGATCAAACACGCACTCAACCCTATCAACCAATCGGAAGGAGTGTACTAGAGGTGCAATGGCACCAAATAATGACTGGTGAAAAATGGTTTTCACGTCTCGTCATATTGAGGGTTTCTGGTCGCGAGAAAGGAGGAAAAGATCCGATAAGCCAGTCCATGTATGTCGACAGCCTTGAAACCCCCCTAGCCATACCTGTTTCAAATCAGGTCCAGTTTCACTAATGGATGGAAAATATACCAATAATGTGTAAGCCACCTGAGTAATTAAATCAAATTTTGTGTAGTTGAAGATTTTTTCTAACTCCTAACATACTAATGTTTCTAGTACCCAGTGTACGTATTGTAAGTCACTAACAATTTTAATTCTAGAATGTCTGTGCGACATATGTGGGTTGGTCACTGTTAGGTTATATGGATTGTGAATTTTGATTGGCGGTGTTCGAAATTGATCAAGTTAGGTTTCTCAAAAGAGTTTGTCAAATAGAGCTTTCGTACCAAATGAGAGCTCTGTAATGGCTAAATGGCAGTAACCCTTAAAGGGCTTTTTGATGGAGGGTTACGTAATGGTAACCAGTCTTCCCTCATTCTGGTTTGTTTGCTCCGGTGTCCTCCTGTCGTCTCTTGTTCCTTGGGCCTCCCTTCATCTTGATTGTCAGCACCGGTGTCCTCCTCTCTTCTGGGTATCTAGATCTAAAATTGTCCCTATCAATTTGGAAATACTCTGTGCTGTTGTTACAGAAGTGTAGACAGTCCCATGTGACAGCATATTAATGCAGATGTACTGTTTGTGGTTGTGGTTGTGCTTACATTTTAAATCACAGTACTTTTTAGTATAAGTGGCATTCGAGTAGGTTTTATGCTCCATACAATATTTTCGTTATTGCATTTATGTGTAGCCCAGTTTCTTTCAGAGTGATCTAAGTTTATTATGGTGCAGGCCCCCCCCCCCCCACGTCCATGCATGCGTATGTCAGTGTTCATGGTTGAAGGTAAACCAAGGTTCAATAGTGTAGGTGTATCGAACGAATAACTTAAAATGAAACAACAAATATCAATCAGGAGGAAAAATTACGTTACACTGACCATCTGAAGTTGAGTCATTCACTGATATGCATCCACATACAAATTGTTATAAAACTGGACCCAAACCAACGGGGGCGTAAAAAATGATACTAAATATAATTCCAGCTTCGTTGGCGAGTTGACTACTACTACTAATACCAGTGAAAGTTTACTTGTGTTCTTTTGAATCTATGAAAATAATTACAAAGTGGAAGACGATAAATCTTTTATTATTATATGATAGGAATTTAGAATTATTATTTACCAGATGATAACATATATAATATCTTTATAATTTTTTTTCTCCAGATCTTTGATTTCCAGCTGTCAGAAGATGAGATGAAGGCCATATCGTCACTTGATAGAGGTCATCGTGGTTTTCCTTATCTCGAGTATGTCTTTATTTCTGTATCATCTCTTTCGTGTCTGCGTTTCTATTCATGTAACAAAAGATGCACAACTTTTCTTGCAGATTTTTCTGTGCAGACAATAGAACAATATTCCACTGTTTAGAACACTGTAAATGGCAGCTATAAAAGATATATGTAATAATCGAACAAACAAAATAAACAAAATAAATAAAATAAAAGCAAAGGATGTTTAATGATGTGGAGCGTTTTGTAAGGTCTTGATTTAAGAGTGCAATGAATTCAGTAGTAACAGTACTCAGGTTGATACTGGTGTCGTGAGTGGCAGTTGACTTTACGCTGAAGGGCTGGATAGGGATGGACATTTGTATTTTGCCGTATCAATAAAAAAAAAGTAAAATCTGGTATTTCGCCATCATAAGTATGCTTGCACATCAAACAGTTATAGTTGTTAGTGTGATACGATTTTTTAGTGCATGTAATCGATCCTATCTAGAGAGTTCTGGACCGCCATGATTAGTACAATTAAAAGAAAACCCCTGTGACCATCATGCGGCTCCTCATTTTCCCCACGGACACTTATAAGTGATTCTCTGCAATATTCGTTATCTTCGTTGCTTGCTTCTCTTTGACTTCCAAACTCAGTTTAGGACATACGCAGTTTAACGATCACAGTGGTGCAACAAATTGTCATTGAAACGCCTTCTTATGTTGCTGTCTGTACCACGTTTATGGAGAAGAAACTAATCGCAACACGAATGACTTAATATCCTAAAATGAACAGAGCGATATACTGGTGTACATCAGCACAGTATAAGCTATTAAGTGCAGACTACATTTGAACAATGTGTCTTCCCGAAAGACACATCGCAACAGCTGACATGAGCTGACCTGAGCAAGTTTCGAAACATTAACCCATTGATTGGGAGTGAAGCATGCTTGGTCATACGAATGACCTTAGCTTTGATAATATCAAAGGTGCATGCCATATCTTTTCGAACACTTTGCAATGTTATCTTTTAAAAATCATTGACTTAATTGAGAAAAGAAATCGAATGAATACATTTCCTTGGGGATACAATTTTAAGTACGACTTTTTTCTTGCATTTTAGATCCATAGACCATCCAGAGTATCCTTTCAACGACATGGAATCAACCAACTTTTAAATCTGATCTACCACCAATACAGTCACCTGCCGCTTTCTGCATCTACAGAGAACATAATTTTCAAATTCATGACTGTCAGGATTTAGAACAAAGACGAAACGTTGAATGGTCGAGTCCCAGTGTGCAATGATATGGCATCATTTTTTTATGAGATTTGTTTCGCTTTAATTGTAATAGGCGCAATTAATGTAAACTTATGAAATTACCCAGAACCAAGTAGTTGTTGCTGATCTTTGTGTACAAATATACGGAAATATAGCCGTACGTAGGCTAGATTACTTGATTTTATAAGCAAAACTGACATTTTTCTTTACATATGTAATTTAAATAAATAATTAGAAGGTAATCGAACAATGAACGACTTATAGGATTTCACTGTAGCGGACTGAAATCGATCTGTGTCTCTCAGTTTCATCAACAGATTCGAATATATGACGTAGCAACATCAGTTGTCGCAGCTTTCGAAGCCAACACACTATTATAACAAAGCTGTATTCTTCATCTGCTGGGAATGTTTTCTGAATTACTACTTTAAACAAATCAGTGTAAATGTAATTATAATGTAGTTCATCTCTAGTCACCGTCACCCACCAACCTAACGTCTTGGCCGCCCAAAAAGAGGTTAAATAATATAGGAAAGACAATGATTATCAACACCCTGAACTTGTGAATTAGTGTTAATATACCCATTACTAAAAGGATTGTCGTCTTAAGAATGAGAATACAAAGCCATTGCCAGCTCCAAATTCAAGTTTTATATTGGCGAACACACTAACAATACAGGAGAAAAACTGACCTTTGTTGTCTTGAAGCTAGTTTTCTACAGTATTCACAAGTTTATGTGCCAAATTTACAATATGTCTTTATTCCTGACTTTGAACGCTTTTTATCAGCATGTAAACCTTACAAATAAAAAAACAACAAATAACTTATGTTGCTGAGTAGTCATTTCTGCTAATTATCACGTGCAATCACTACGGGATGCAATGGCGATGTTAACCCGACATAGAACTATAAATACTGGCTGATTATTTTTCCATTATTATTATCATTATCGTTGTTGTTTTTATAGTTTCTCCTTTATGAACTTTCAAAATTTTGTTATTCTTTTTCCTTTTCACGAAAACATATTCTAAAGAGAAATGAATTATTAGCAAAACATTCCAGAGTACCATGTTCCGTATCTTCTATTACTAATAGGAATCGGTTTGTCAAAAACTGTTTTTTTTTCTTTCTTAATTAAATGAAACTTGATAGGTGCTGCATCTCTAACGTCATAGTCAACTTAACTTTTACACCTAGACAATCTTTACTATCTATTGTCTGTCTGTTGATAATAGGGACATTTACTTTTGTGAACTAGCTCTATTTGTCAGTTACTCGCAGCAATTGGTAGAACGGTTTGAATATCTTAGAGCCACTGAGGCGAGTAGAAAAGCTATTAAAAATAGCTAATCATTTAGTATGATTCGTTTGTTTTCATGGAACTTTTATTATTACTACAATTACGGGCATCTTGCTTCGACTCTGATGTCGCCATCTTGAAAAATTTGAGGAAATGTTTTGGCTTTCAATATTTGCTAAATGCAAAGGTCTGTGAAGTCGTTATAGCACACCCAAATCTTAATATAACGGCTATTTACCTCAGCTGGATTTCACGTCTGAGCAACTATCTAATTGTCAATCACCAAGATGACCAACACTGACGGATTAAGGCAAACAATGTGGATGATTTAGGTTACAACGACTAATTTTATATTATTGGGATGATGTGCATCTATTGATGTGTGTGATTGTTTCCAGTTTGACGACTTTATAAGCTAAACTCATCAAGAAACTATATTGAACGTCACAAAAGTTTACAGACGAAAAAACAACTATGTAGTCCAGATACAAAACCTTCAGCTATATCTGCATTTATCTATTCATGTAGACATTTTACATAGATTTCGTCCACGAGATTGCATGGTACATTACACCAAGATGAATACAAATCTATAAATCAGATGCAAATATGTTTGAGAAAGTCTTCTTCAAACTGATGAACAATGCTGTCTTTGGCAACACTACTGACAATCTTCGAGCGTTAACCTGTGTTGATTATATATATGATGGTGAACAAGACAAACCTAACCGATTATTTGTGGACCAGGAATTGTAGTCACTCAAAATCCAAGGAGGACCCAAATAATCTGAATACTATATTTATGATTACCTGACCGATTCAGGTTAGTATGACCTTAGACTATATCAAAGGTATTTAGGAAAAGGGATCTCCGATAGGCTAGGTTATACTATTGATTGTTTCCAACTTCCTTAAAGTTTATCACGGGTAATTTGCTCTCGATTATTCAATGGGCTGTCGTGTAACTTCCATTCCACAATCATCGATTGGCACATATTTGTTATACCTTTCTGGATCCGGACGGGCACCTGCTAGACCTGCACAGGATGATCTTCAGAGTACAACTATACTTTAGAGATCGACCTGACATTTAAATCTAATGATAGTTGTACCTTGATGTATTACCTGTGCGTATTGTAAACGTCAGGTAACCAGCTTACATGATATTTTATGGAACTTGCATTGTGACATGATATTACATATTACGTAATTGGACTTGTCATATGACAAGTCATAACATATTATAGAACTGGACTGGTGAATTGGAACCATATTATATTGCTATTCAACAATAAAAGTTTTAAATGTCATTCGTGTACTATTTTCCGTATATGTAATCAGGAAGTAGATATCCTCTATCAATTTGTTTAGTTACAGTTTAGATGGCAATTTGAATCATGCAATTAGTATGCATAAAATAGTAAGAAATTGTTACATAAAAACGAGTCTAAATTTTAACAACATGTATAAATAGAAAACGATGTTTTACGTTTGTGTCAAACAAGTTTCACGTGAAATCATCCCGTCACACCCATCTGATAGAAGCTTTATCATGGAAACGGAGAACGAGTTCCTAAGTGACTTCTCGTACATGGAAATCAAATATGTCATAATAAAATAGTCCATAATGCAGCATACGATTTGGATACATAAAATCAAAATGTGCCATAAGCAAGTTATTATAATATGCAGTCACATTTTGAATACATATTGTCGGCCCGGCCAACGAATCGTTCAACATCAATGAATTGTAGTCAAGTAATAATAACGTAGGGTTTGGTCAGTCATGGCTACCAATGCACACGCTGACTGCTGACCTGTTAAAATTTAATAAGATGTAGAAATAGCTTTGTATGAGTGACTATTTCAAATGCAATTTATGCAACGATTTTCAATCTACATCTACATCTATTTCATGTGAAACTGCAGTCACTGTTGACTTTTGTTTCGTTGGCGCAGATTTTCCAGACAGTAGTAATAAAGTATGACTAGAATAAAAGTAAAATATCGCGGAATAAACAGGAAATAAAATATCGTAACACGTCACACGTCTTATAATATCAGACTACATAGCGAATCAAACAACACTTTAGAGAGGCTGACTTGAAATTGAGGTATTCCCTATTTTCAAGGTCATTAAGACAACAATCGTGTCATCTTAAGAGTCCTTATTCACGCTAACACACTGAATTTCCTCTAATCAATTAACTAAAAATAATGAGACTCGAATTTCACATTGTGTTTTTTTTTTCTTTCTAGCTTTGCATCTTTATTATTGTTCAGGATATTTTTCTAAGCCGAATATGTGTTTCATTACACACACTATAAGACATGACTTAAACAACTATTTAAACAGTTATTCTAGCAGAAATAAATAAACATCAATAAATGAAAATATTCAGAAACGTTCTTTTATGCTAGGAAATTGGCGAGTCCTGTTAACGAAACGAATCCATGATACCACAAAGTCTCGTGAACACATCACATTATAGTACCTGCTTGTAGTAATTGACCAAATACACGGCTTAAAAAATATATTCCCAAGCCACCTCCCAGTAGGGAAGTAATCACCAAATTGTATCGCCAGCGATATATACAGAAACGTAAATAAAAACGATACATTTTCAGACTGACGATGCTGGCAACTGATGTGACCCCTGATTTCTAATTTAATCTTAACTCAGCATGTATAGATCACAACATCATTACATTTTGCTTGTAATTATTTGTTTCCTAAGCTGTTCTGAATTGTTCAGGATAGATGATTTAATTTGAAAGACACCAATTAATGAGTCTCAGCTAGTACAGCTGACAAAATGTTCCTAGAGTAAATGACTCGATGCTGCTGCCTAAATTTTATATAATTAGTTTGTGTTGTTTAACAACTTGTTGGAGTGTAGTCTTCTGGGACTGGGATGTCTAGGAGGCTAAATATGATTAAAATCGATATTTCCAAATTCACGAAGATCTGACCAGTAGGGGGTTCTGTTTAGTTGGCCTATCAATTTGCTAATCAAACTAAAGCTTTCACCTTCACGAAAATGATAAACGTTTTTCGAAACATATTGTGTCTGACCATTGCTCTACCTAGCTCGAAATACATTGCTTTTTACGATAGGTTATTAAACCTAAGTTGACTGGGAATTCCAAAGTTCGATAGAATATGAACCTTTATCGGTGCCTGTCAGAACTTTCATCTTTATAAGTGTGAGTGTGTGGGTTTAGATTTTTAACGTAGCTTTAACAATATTTCAGTCATATCGCTACAATGTCTAGTGTGTCAGTTTATAGTGATGTCTAGCAATGGAACATCATGCCGCAGACATGTATCATGATGTCCCACCCAGTCACATTATCCTGACACCAGGCCGGCCGATCAGTCCTAACATTCACCGCTTAATGCTGCATTTGAATAAGTAGGTCTCGAATTTAATCAGATTGCTGTTTTTTTTAAATACATTTTCTTGTTTCCATCGACTGCCATCGAATATGTCAGACTATCTATCTCACACTGCTTTGAATGCGATATCTATTGATAGTTTATCGTGCTGACCAATATTGTAAGACCTCAACCTTGTAATTATCCAAGTTAGTGTATGCAAGCCAGCCAAATAGTAGGTGAGTATTTCTGGCTGTCGCGGATGAATGTGAAATATGTAGAGGCACTGGTTTGTGGGTTGCTAATGCGGGCGTTCCTTTGCAGAAGTCAAAGCTTGTGTGTTTGCTTTTTTAATCATTCTGTCATTATGGTTTCGGCATGAGACATTTGATGATGTTCACACACATTTTCTTACTGACCTAGCGTCTTCCGGGTTTTATTCTTTAGGACTGTACGTGAATTGTACTAGAGTCCGTTTATACATTTTTCGCAATGAAAGACATGGCCAATGAGAACTCCTACAATTACAACTTTACTCAATTTTGAATAGGCGTGCACTGGCGAGTAGTAGGTTTTCCTTGTAAATCATACAATCATCAAAATACAGTCTCGTCGTGGATGAAACGTATTCTGGAAGATCACGTTTGGAAATAAAAAGGAGGGAAACCATGAAACTTCACTGACTACAGGAACTATATCTTAATATGCACAGTGATCGGGTACTTGTTGGTTCTTTGTCCGACAAGAAAAACTTGATCATTTCGTAGGTAGATACCTTGCTATTACAGTATTTTAACATTCTCATCACTCACTGGTTTGGTTTCCAGACGAAAACGTAGAAAGTTTGATCAAATAGTATTGTCTGTCCTTGAACAATATAAGATACATCTTCATGTAAATAAATTTGTTGTGCCCAGAAACGCATGTTTAATATCCTTTGACAACCTTGTGGAGGGAAAGGTTAAAATTATTCAACGAGTTTTATAAAGTTCATTTGAAACGAGCAATAATGCAAGACCTAACTCTAGCGTACTCTCAAAATTAATGTAAATGTAGGAGGTTTCAAATACTGTCAAGATCAGACCAGGATGTTGGTAGCGGCATTCTTTAGGTAAAATACTTTGCCGGCATTGTCTCGACACAATATAGCTTCCCATGTGCTGATATACTGTTAACACCAACGCATTTGTTACATGACGAAAAATAATGCGTTATTAAATAAAACAATTGTATAATTTAGTTAAATGACTTTAATTTAAATTGCAACATTGCCTTTATAAGACGTAATTTAGTTAAATGTGATTCAACTAGATTTTAGTAGACGGCATTCGTGTGATAGTTTTGTATCACTAAACATTACTATGGCTTCAGTAATATTTCTTCCAATATAACAGATAAATACTTTTCGACCTTAAGACCCATTCTCTTTTGACAGATGATCAATACGTACGTTCCCAAAATATCATCTGTGCTATAAATAGTACATTAAGTTATTTTAGGATAGCTCGTTGGATCGATATTTGTACGATATAATACATATGTCATATTTCAGACAAAGACAGGTATTAGCTCTATAGAACGACTGAGATTAAAGCTACCGCGGCAATGTTATTACGTTTGTAATCTTATTCGGGGCATTAAAGTACTGTAAAACTAAACCGATGACCAATCGGTATCTATCGATTTCAGTTCCAGTCTTACATAAACGTTGTAGTTATTTTTGTATATTAATTTTGAATTGATGAATATATGTTATGTTAGATATACAAAATTATCTAATAAGTAAAAAAAATATTGACGGAATAAATGTCCAGATACCATGAAGAGATGAAAATGTACACATACTTTTGGTAAATTCTATGCCTCCAACACATCCAATTTCTACTCAGGTATGACTCAAATATCAATGGACCCAAAATGGGACCAATTAATATTTTTTAAATCCCTTGACCATATATATTGAATGATTCGTGTCATACATACTTCACTCTCAGTCGAATGGACAAACCATGATTTTAACGGGATGAAAACCTTGAGGCTTATATCTTAAGGAGCAATACGATTGTAATGCATCTTCTAAATAATACCATATGATGACGTACTGTTCTTGACATTTACACACGCGCTGGAATTAGAAACATCAATCAATGAGTATTTGGATGGCAGAGATGTACAAATAACCAGAGTACAATTTCTAGGAAAAGGTTAAAGAGCCTCACTCCACTTCAAAAGGGATTCATTCCTATTTCTTACATGGTCTACTTTAGTCTTGACGTAAAGTTGACAACGATGCCAAACTTATAAAGCCACAGCGCTTCTACTTTTGTCCTCAAAATAAGACTACGTTATTTCACACGTCATTTTCATTTGGCTACTCTAGGTGATGTTGGGTTCTCTCATTCTCTAGTTCCTGGACGCAGTTCAATCATGCAAATTTGTTCCACTTTCCTTGGATTTATACTTTTGCCCAGTTTATTTGAAGGTAATGTAATGTATTTTTTAAAAATTTAGTTCGAGACTTTCTTGAAGTGTAAAAATGGGAAAATACAATTTTTAGGAAGAGACATTATTCCAAATACACGATTCGGAAAGTTACTCTCATGATTTCTGATGAGATTTTCCTATCTGGTATACTATGTATTAACAGTAATCAATGCATTTAATATTACTACTTTCTAAGGATAAAAATTATGAGCTTTGCTTCGTACGTCCGTCGAAAGGGTGGTACTTTTGAAATGTGAAATTCGGATATATAATTAAAATTTTGATGCCTACAACATCGACAAGTGCTTGATAATAAAAGTTCATCTACAAACATGTTTGAACGTTTAGATATTTACACGTAAAAGTCGAGTGATATTATAATTACAATACAGACTGCTTTACCAGTGACATATATACAGAAATTATTTACATTTTCAAAAGAGATACTATGTTCATTCCCTAACGTGTTCGCTGTCACGTTAGACTATAATAATCATCTATTCTTGTGTGACTGCGCATGTCAAAGAAATCCCAATTATGAAAGTGTCAACGATAACTAAAGTGTTATACCATATAAGCCTAATCGGGAAACAATGCTACCACTTTAGCTAACTAACCGTGATATAACGCTACATACCACCCCCATCCCCTTTTCGACAACAACTAAAGAGCGCACACAATTACATGCTGTTTCCCGTTTCTCAGTTATTTGGAACTTTGACATAAAATGTTAAATTTTTACCAAAACTACACGTGGAAGTGGATGGTCAAATCTAATGATTAGAAGCAAACATATGAGTGTTACACAAAGTTTTAAAACCGCTCCGGTGGCCTAGTGGTTAGAGCGTCCGCCGCGGAAGCGGAATGTCGTGGGTTCAATCCCGGCAGAGTCATACCAAAGACTTACAAAAATGGTACTAACAGCTGCCTCGCTTGGCGATCAGCATTCAGAGGCTAGTGTTAAGACTGGTCAGGCTGGTGTCAGTATAATGTGACTGGGTGGGACATCATGCTACATGTCTGCGGCATGACGTCCCAGTGTTAGACATCACTATAATTTGCCTCACAGCAGACATCGTAGCGATATGACTGAATTTTTTTTAAAGCTACGTTAAAAAGTCATAATGAAAGAAACAAACAAAAATTACACAAAGTTGATTCCAAGACGAAAGGTGAACAAACAACAATTTATTGTAAAGCAATGTTTTTACATTGTAAAATAGCCGTTTTCGAATCGCATTACATCTGATTGAGCTCAACCTATCACAGTATAAATGTTATATATTAGTATTACATTTTTGTATCAGCAAAAAATAATGTTGAAAAAAAAAACGGACCAAAAACCAAAAATGAGATCAGTTAGTTGGAAGATAACGAATTCCGTACCGTGCGGTAATGAGTTGTAAGTACATTCACACATTTAAAATCGACAGAAACAGAGGACTAGGTATGTTCTATTTGTCAGAAGATAACGTAACATAAGTCTTACAATCAAGCTGTGGCGACGTCAGCAATGAAAAGTTGTGTTAAGTATTTAAAATTCATACCCTGTAGAATATACGATTGCGCTTATAGCAAGTGCGTCGAAACGTTCCATTTTACCGTTTGGAATAAACATTGTTATTTACTCTTCTCGTACCATCATGACATTTTATACTTTGACATTTTATTCTTTTAAGGTTTGATAATACATAAGACATATCGAGAAACAGAAAGGAGTCCTAAGATAATCGGCGGTGTTGTTTCGTCCAAAGCGGATTGGCCGTGGCAGGTGGCCATATTTACGCATCAGAGTGATGTCATGAACTCCGTCTTTCTATGCGGAGGAACACTTATCCAGACTGACGTCATACTGACGGCGGCTCATTGCTTGGCGTCGCCAAGTGTGAAGTATGTATGTTACTACAAATTATATTGTAAATCAAAGTTACATTTTGAAAATATGCTGTTTTCTTCAGAAAATGGTATAACATTCGTTGAATTTCATTTTCATTCTTTGATCAAAACCAGTTTTAATCTTGCGTATATATATATATATATATATATATATATATATATATATATATATATATATATATATATATATATGTATATATATATATATATATATATATATATATATATATATATATATATATATATATATATGTATGTATATATATATACATATATATATATATATATATATATATATATATATATATATATATATATATATATATATATATATATATATATATATATATATTCAAATCAAAATCGAATTAGTCAGATATAGATTGTTTTTTATCAATTCTCAAAAAATTTAATAAATTTCTTATACTTAACTAAAACAATTGAAATTGTACATTTTAATCTATGTTAATTTAACTTCATTTTAAACCATTATACCTAATTTAATCTTTCCATTTCTTTCAGGAACAGAAAAAGTACCATAGTTTGATCACTGAGTTCGCTACAGATTAATTTGTGTTATATTTATCAAAATGTATATTCCTAGCTTTCCAATTATGTCAACATCCATGTATTTACGTTTTACGTTTGAACTTGTTTGTATTTCTTTTGGGACTATTTATTGTGATATTTCAGGCAGTCTGAATTAAATTGTTTTTACTGTGAGACACATTATATCAACCATGGCTGATGTTCCTGCATACAAAGTGAGATAATGATATTTGACCTGACGATGTGCGTATTGAAACCCGAGTGAAATAAAGAATTTGTCGCTAAATTTTACAGACCTGAGCAATTGCTGGTAGTAGCAGGGGAGTATGACCGTACGATAGAAGAGGGCACTGAACAGACTAGGGGAGTTATTAACATCACTTTGGTAAGGATGTACTTAGTATTGTTCATTTGTAATTGGCCTTATTTCAATCATGTTCTTTATTTATTTACTTAAATAAGTGTACTGAAATGCATACAGCTTATATATATATATATATATATATATATATATATATATATATATATATATATATATATATATATATATATATGTGTGTGTGTGTGTGTGTGTGTGTGTGTGTGTGTGTGTGTGTGCATCTATATATGTATGGATGGATAAAATAACGATGTTGATACGTAATGTTGTATGTATGTATGTATGTATGTATGTATGTATGTATGTATGTATGTATGTATGTATGTATGTATGACTGTCTGTCTGTCTGTGTGTATATGCATGTATATATGTATGTATGGTTCATATGACGATGTTGATGCGTAAATGTGAAATGTATGTATGTATGGATGGATGGATGGATAGATGTGTGTGTGTGTGTGTGTGTGTGTGTGTGTGTGTGTGTGTGCGTGTGAATTGATGCGGATTAATTGCTAGGTCTTCATGCGAATGTGTCTTCTACGTACGAGTGCACATAACACCGACTCAGAGGCATACTTGTTTAGTGATGTGTGCATAGTAGTATTGAAAGGAAAGGCGCTCGGTGAAGTAAAATATCCGCGCACGAGGTTTAGAATCTTCGTAGATTACGACTTAAAAATTTCATAACCTGTATGATAATATTATATTTAATATCATTATATAACTTGATTCATATATATATATATATATATATATATATATATATATATATATATATATATATATATATATATATATATATATATATATATATATATATTGATTTCATTTACGATATTGTACAATTTCCTATTAACCTATTGATATTCGTATCTAATAAAATACATTTTGAAA
This sequence comes from Unio pictorum, assembly GCA_030141615.1. NCBI lineage: Eukaryota > Metazoa > Mollusca > Bivalvia > Unionida > Unionidae > Unio > Unio pictorum. The sequence goes on along the minus strand of JARLTB010000019.1, from coordinate 6,278,713 downwards.
TATCATGGAAATCTATTCTCTATGAAGAGCTAAAGGGCGATTTAGATCTATAGAGTGATTGGATCAAATATAGGAGATAATTTCACTTTTAAAAAAATATTTATAAATATATGAGGCTACACAATAACCTAGCCTGAAAAGTAATGACGGAGAACTGCTAGAATCCCATGTATATAATGTTTGTCCCCAGAATAAAGATTACGCCAGATATCAATTAGACGAGAACACGTTTCTTGACCAACATGGAAAAACTTCCTCTGGTATTTGGTTTTTGGGTTATTATTTCTATGTTTTATATCTAACATGGGACAATTATGGAAATAAAATGCAAATCTATTATAAGAAGTTCTGGATTACTATCTTTTGTATAATCTTCCACCTTGGCGATTAAGATAGGATCATCGATATAATGTACAGTGGTATTTACAAATGTAAAATGTACATCTTCCTATTTTCCTTTCATAATCAGAATTCTAACAGCTCAGTAGTAGTTTTTATCCACAGTTGAAATAAAGTGTCGAACATAATCCAGACTAAAAGATAAATCAACACTTTTTATATATACTATTATTATTATAATTGTTATTATTGTTATTATTGTTATGATTATTATTATTATTATTATTCAGCATCCGATTTACGTTGGTAACTCTCCACTCTTAGATGGAAATGACATCGCAATCGTCCAGCTGAATGAAAGCGTCATGGTAACGGAGCACGTAAAACCCATTCCCCGGGTAACAAACGATGTAGCCCATACTATAGTTTCTCACCGTTGTTTTATGACAGGATGGGGTGTTTCTGACGTGGGTGAGTAATTTGATATAAGCAGATAGTGAAACAATCGATGTCAGCAGTATTTCTTTGTGAAATCAATCATTCTCAGTATTGCTGATTACGTATATTATGCAACAGGAGCTCGTCCTAAGAAAATGAAAATTTCTTTCTTTATGCTAGTAATTCTATCCATCTGTCATACTGTTGTATTCAACTTTACTCTGAAACTTAAATAGTGGGATGCAAAATTATTTTCTAAATTAAACTTGTATATACTGTCGAACAAGATAAATAAGTACAACGCTGTGAAATAAGTTGTACGGTACTTTTTACAAGACGTACTGTTATTTCATACTATATATTTTATATGCAAAGCATCCACAAGTGAAATAAACAGGTGGAAGTCTAGAGGGACGACAACGACGATGATTATTCTTTTATTAAACATTTGTCTATTTCATGCCTTGATGAAAATTCAAAACAAAATCTTTTCAAACCGACATGTGATTTTGGATGAAAACGGGCCATATTTATTTTAATGTATTTGTATGGCATCATACGAAAGAAGTTGCTTTTCCCTTTTAGGAGTTATACCATACGATGTTTTTCTACACTGTTCTCCCCGCCGGACTCTGCGAAATAAGCGTTTCACACGAAAAGGAAAGCGTTATTGTGTTCGTTAATACAATTTGTTTTGCAGTGTGATAAAATTAACGTTGCTGAGGTAGAGATCTTTAGCAACATGAAGAACTCGCAAACAAACTTTAGAGGGTAACTTCATTTAGCAACATATTTTAATGAATTTGACTTCATCTGTAATGACTTTGTCCGTTAATTTTTTGTTTGTTTTGTTTCTTTTGCCGTTTTAATTTTTTTAAAATTGTTTTTGTTTTATTCAGACGATAATTGCATGTGTTGGTAGGCTTTCAGTCCATTTTGGTGAAAGACGCTGTACCTAAATTTCTATTGTCAATTAAATTTCAGTTTGTAATCAACAATCAAAGCCCCAATTTTAGACATGTTCATGATTATATAGACTTGACAGTTAAAATCACGACTTAAAAAATTTATTACAACATGTAAGCGAGAGGGCATCTTAAAATGTGTACCATGTGTCACTGATTACAAGCATTCGAGATGCAAAATATTGGTTAACTGTTCCTTTGTCTCTTCCTCAGCGGACCTCCTGAAAAATCTTAGCAAATATCTTGTGATTAGCTAATAATGCAAAACTGGCGTTTTATTCATGGAAACAAATATGCCAGGTGAACAACATGCAACTTTAACGATATTTTGAAGATGCCATATTACAATAAGAGGAAAAATGTCAAATAGATCTCAAATGGTATGTATACATTATTTTTTTTTTTTTTTTTAAAAACCTGTAACGGTGCCACCGTTGGAACTCTTCCAGTCCTTGTATGATTACTTGATCGTTAATACTAAGGAGACACATTAGACTGGCAAGGAGAAATCAATTATCATTTATACGACCGTTGATTGACATGATGTTAATAAATGATCTCTGTTTCATATTTCAACGTACCCATTTTCCTTATGCAGCATCAGTAGGCAAGAGTAAGCAGCCCTTGCCGACAAAGCTGGTGGTAGCCGAGATGACGATTATCAGCAACAGAGAGTGCAATCGGCGAGATCAATGGGACGGCATTATTGTTCCCACTCAACTCTGTGCCACAAACAAACGGACGTCTGCATGTCTAGTAAGTCATAATAAATTGACCTATATAGACTATACTCCGCATGTCCGTTAGAAAATCATATTCAGATCAATTGGAGCTTCTATCAGAAAACAGGATTAATAGAATCAGTTCGAAAGTAAACATTTTAACAGAGTTTATTTCTATTTGAACCTCCTATTTTTCTTCAAGAATGAAAGTAATATGTTTTGCAAGCATTATTGTTTATTTGATGTGTACATTGTTCTTCAGCTTTTGTATTCAGGAACGCTAACCTATCATTAATCTTGCCAATATTTCATAACTGAGTGAAATGCTAGATTTCACTTTGACCTGAACAGTGATGTCATACGACCACGATCAAGTAGCTACAACGACTGATCGGCAATGTAAAGGAGACATGTTCACATTCAGAGCATAGCAACAACATGACCTTGCACTGTTACCGCCATTCACTAGCAAATGTTTTATAAGCAGATACAACATGGTTTTGCCTCTTCCTTAAGATTATACATTGTAATTAAAAAGCTTTTCTTGGCATTATATAGAAAAATGATTCACACTGAGTGAAATAAAAATGATAGCTTAGATCTGTGTACATGATATGTTGACCGCAATAATTCAAGTATGGTCTGGATGACGCATGAACCATCCTACCATATACATATTGTACGATGAGAACAGGACCAGCACAGCCGATTTGTCAGCTGTACCATTTACGCGATGAATACTTTCCCCACAAAAATCATTTATTTATATTATTCTTTTTCCTAGGGTGACAGTGGCGGTCCCTTGTCTTGCTGGATACAAGGTCAGTACCGTTTGGTCGGTGTTATTTCATGGGGACCTAAGACATGTCGGGGAAAACCGTCCGTCTGTACGAGAGTATCAGCGTTTAAGACATGGATAGAGGATACACTTACTACTTTACACACCACTAATGGAAGTCAAAAGCAAGGAACGTTTTAACGTTTGGTGAATTTTGTTAAAGAACTGATCTAGTTTTCGTTCCAATTATTGTCACAAATAAAAGACAAAGTACAGTATATGTACTGCAAAGTTAACATTTCCTTGTCATAACTTTTTAATATTCTTTACTGTAAAAGCAAGACACTTGCATTACACCGCATATAATCCATTCACCTTTCTCCGATGAGACCATTAACACATTGCAAGTTAAAGACACGTGCCAAGATTGAATGGACGAGTCACATTATCAGGTAAAATAAAGCCATGTCTATCCTTCACACCTTCATTTCCAATCTAGAAATCAGAATTTAAAATATGATATAGAATAACCGTATTCATTCGTGATACTTAATTGAATGATATGAAACTTATTTTGAAATATCAGGTGCACAGTTAAATGAAAGTAGACAGAAAAGGCATTCAGATGGATCATTATTTGTGAAATGTATCATCCCATACATGGTATGAGTTTTTGATGAAACAATATAGGAATTATTAGATTAGTTTGGTAACTCGTATATCCTAGTCACTATATACCTAAGAGTGCCTTGTGCTAATCAAGAACTTACCTTCATGCAGGCAATACACATTTTGACATGTCATATAGTCGTTCATTTCTGAAAGAAATAAAATCAGTCTACGTGTTTGATGTGTGTGATTAGGTATTTTAACGTAGCTTTAAGCATTTTTCAGTCCTATCATTACGATGTCTGCAGTGTGGCAGTTTATAGTGATGTTTAGCACTTTAGCATCAGAGAGAGAGAGAGAGAGAGAGAGAGAGAGAGAGAGAGAGAGAGAGAGAGAGAGAGCAATTGACACGTTCTATGGAAATAAGTTCAGCATGTAGTACCTTAGTGAGTGATTATTTACATTTAAGATGGAAAAAGATACACTGTGGGGAACTGTCTTTCTTTCTCTCTTTCTTTCTTACCTTCTTTCGTTTTCATGCTCATTAAAGGTTGTCGACACAGACAGTAAGATTTCATGACGAACCATGTATTCAATTTATGGTATCTCCGAGTCTGAAGTTAATCATACATCTAGGGTCAGATCTGGTTTGTATGAAGTAACTGTTAGTATGAAAGTGGGAGTACAGTCCATCGCAGGTTAACTCCGAACATGGCGGCTGTACTCATTCACAGCTGGTGTTTGTATATCCACCATATATCATTTTTATTTCAGTTTCTTATTCCACAGCATGAGCATCCACTCATTCCTCTCCTATACTACTCCATCCGTTTTTAGACAAGAAATAATATTTTTTCTGAAGTACCCTTGTATTCTTCAAATTTATAATCTTATGAATCTATTTAAAAAGGTTGCTTATTTCTCTGTTTTGCACACAAAAGACATAATAACTGATTTCATATACCCACTTGGGACATAGACCAACATACCATATACCTAAAGGATAGTATGTTACGTCTTTAGGTTAGGTTATTTTAGTGGTAGAGTGGTTGATTGTTTATTACCTGTTAAATTTTCTCTGAAACCTTGTATTGTGATTAACATTCTAAATAGAATGGCCCACAAATTGTCAACTAGTCATTTGTCGAAAATTATTTTAGTCTTGAAGATTTATTTCAGATTTGCATGTCATCTTGTTTGCAATAATTAGGTAAATATTGCTATTTAAACATTAAGTTAAATGTACGATTTTTAAACAGCTGAATCACTTAAATATTTTGATTGATTTTAAATATTTCTAAAGTAAAGTTAGGAACTAAGTGCTTTTAAAAAATCTTTACTTTTTGCATTTACAAGTCTATATATTTTTTAAAATGTATCTCATATCAGATAAACAAATTCATTAATCAATACTTTACCTCTGTTATACTCCTTGTTTACATCAAATCTAACTTTGTTTTCAATATATTTTGTAGAATTGTAAATTAGTCTTGCGAAATATAAGAAATGTTGTAGCTGTACCTTAGATTTAGACGAATACAAATTCGATATTTCGCTTTCTCATGCTGCACTGTTTAAATCATCCTACAAACGATTAGATCATGTTTTACTATATATTTTACACTTTCGAAGTCAAGAAGGAAGCATTTTTATTCTACCAAATGATATGTTTCAAAACAACGTAATTTTCAGACACTTTAAACGTTTCGTAACTTGTATGGAATTATGAATTATCTATTCACTCTTTGCTTCCATGTTGATCGCATAAATAATTCTATATCATGGCACTCAAATCGTTTAATATAATAGTACCTTATGCCATTATTTATATTTCGTTCGAAAAATATTCTGCTATAGGTCAGTACTAACTATACACATACACTTCACTGTTTATCGTGCGCACAATGACATAATTTATTGTATAGACAATATGTTTTATACATATACGAATTCATTGTATCTATATTATGGATATAAATTTCAGAACTGGAAATGGTTAGCCAAAAATAAAAAAGGCATTGTCCAAAACTCCTTTAAGTAATTCACAATAGTTCAAGAAAAAAATTATAGTCCAATAAACACTTTTATTTTTACTGAACAATCCAAAGACTTGTTGTTCCTATCAAATAATATCGAAATACAATATAAAATACGTCTGCAGACTCTATGTAGCATCAGGAACACAAGAAATAAGAATGATATTAAAATTGGAATTACTCTTATTGCTCCGTTTTACTAACTTATACAAAATACCGTCTGAATGACCTATATCATGGAAAGGAGATCGAATCTTGTGAACATATTTACTTATAAACTCATACATAAGAACCTATTTAGAGACTAAACAAATTGACGTTCGTAAGATATTAAAATATACCCTCTACACGTACACACAAATCCAGTAATAGATAATTAGAACAATTTGCAGACATGACTACAAATTATAAAAGTTATAGCTATACATAACAACAACAAAAAGCGATCTATTGATTTGAAATGTTCAAATAACCCAATATTTTGCTGCTTTTGTAATTTCATTTTTTACGTTCTTGCATCCCTATAAGAGATGTAAAACTACAAAAGTATCAATCCTCCAACAACTACAATATGTATGTAACTTTGCATTATTGTTGTCATATTCATAATGTAAAAACTCAAATATGAGTGGCGCAGTTTTGTGAACATACTACTCGTAATTCTCCCATTTTCGAGACATCGAGAAAAACGTCAAGTACTGAAATTATAGTATTACAAACACCGTAACACGTCAGAGATCTACAAAAAACAATCCAATCGAGAAACACCTACGCAATTCTGGCACGAGTTCGCTGTTTTCCATATTTTCAAAGATCTCAAGTCATTAGCGGTTGTCAAATGAAGTGATCGTTTATTACTCCTGCAGTAATTTTAACATTTTATTCACTTGCTGTATGTTTCTGATATCATAATACAAACTATTAATTCTTTGCAAAGTAAAATCAGGTGGATCTCAAATCTTATTATGTTCTCAATCTTGATATCGTCAGTTTGAATGGTTCTCTCAGTAGTAAGCTGTTCCACATTGTCTAATTTATTGTCTAATTGTTAATTCTGCTTAAACACGTCTTTTAGCTCTGTAATCTTTCCTTATTGTCGTAAATCTGTTTAGTAGCTTTTCCAACAGAACTGTGTTTCACGATTGCCCGTTGGGTTGGCTATGTGTCATCTCCAATGCTTTATCTCATTCTAACTATAATCATCCCTTGTCTCATGTACTTGAGTATCAACTCGTCTTTGTACAAACGATTATGGTGCTGCTTCAGAATATTTGCTGATAGATTGAGGCCGTAATTTGGTTATTTAACTTTAAGTTAGTGTTGATTGATCTAGTGCAGAATATTATCACCGTTTATTGTTTCTCTCTTGAGTTAAGATTAAAATCACTAATTGCACTAAGCTAATTGTGTTATGATAATCTGAATACATTTTATTATTTTCAATCTAGTATTTAGCCGGTTTGAGATATATATGTGGGCACAGTAAAATAGTGGCGAACCGTTATCTAATGCCGTTTTATAGCAACGTTAAACCGATCTTGTTTAGAAGCAAACATTTATCTTATGGTTAATTTGTACAATGCCACTTAACAAGAATATTTTTACCTGGAGATCATTATTTGACAACGATTAATAGGTGCCAGCAATTCTGACCCTTTCTATACACTTATAATCATGCCTTGGACAAACTGAGGTAAGAGTTTTAAAGACAGTGTTCATAAATGGGTTGTTTATTCGGTAGAGGCGGGCGATCATAACGGGTTATGAAGTAATGGAGCAAATAATTGTCGTAATATTAACCCTTCAAATGTAAAACGAAACGATAATCCCGCTTTTATATCCCCTACGTCTTTATGCTGATGGTAGTAAGAGAATGACATATAAGGAGCTCACGTGTACCTGATGATAAGCGTGCGGGGATTTTATTAGGGCTCCAAGAGAATCTTGCGTATTTACACGAAATAAGAAAGACACGAAAACCAATGAACGTAGTGGTTTAGAAGGAGTTTCCGAATCTCCATCATGTGCACAGATACACACAAAGACATTAGCCCTACAGAGTATAGGTATATATTCTCTCGTATGGCTATTTTTGTTGTAGCATAACCCAACGGTGGACGTTTTCCGATATTCGAGGACTGCAACAGTCTCCACTCATCCTGAGAAAGGCGATATGGTTATCTCTCTGCGAGCATGTGTACTACGTATATATCATAAGAACATACATTCCGATATGTGTAGAAATATCTTGACATTCTATTCTGCAACAGATTCCGATTTAAATTAGAGTATGCTAAATAATTATATTAAAAGGTAGAGCCGTATACTATCGTCATCAAAATATTCGTGACCATTATTGCACATTATTGCACTAAAGTTTTACATAAAAACCAAGTAGCAATTACATTATCGACCTTGTACATATAAGCAAATGTAGAGTATTTGTCTTCTAGTTATGTAGCGAATTTCTTTTCAGGTAATCGAAGCAAGAAATATTCGTTATCACTCAGCACATGAAGCAGATAATCCACATTTACCAAAAACGTACTTCCAAAGGGTGTCACTCATCTGTAATGTACTATTTAGTATAATGGGTTGTTTTCACAGACGTCACCTTCTGCCGCCATTTTGAGTCCTTAACAAACTACTGTCAACATTAATCATCATGTATATTCAAGATAATAATCTGATTTAACTATCGATAAGGATATTTACTTCATCAACACGATACATAGATTATACTTGAATTATGTGCCCTATAGCACAAAAATAAAAATAAAGCTGCAAGTTCCCTGGCTTATATTGAAAGACAAAATAGTACAGTTGAACCGTAATCATGTATATTGATATCTGATATAAATGCAATTATTTTGTTTTGTAAACAGACAATATTGACATTTTTTTAAAAAGTCATTCGTATCATATCCCTAAGCTTGTCATCTTGAAAGAGTATTTCCGGATAATAATTTTCTGGATACAATATCGGTTACAGTCTTAAGGGCTTTATTACTTATTTACAGTTTTTAGAACTGTTGACTTATGGTTTATACGGTTTCTTTCAGAGAACTTCGAGCGCAGTTCAAAGGGGGGCGATTTATATAGCTTTGATAACATGTGTTGGCGATGATTCTATAAAAGGATAAATTTATATATTAAAAAATCAACATCTCAAATTTAACAAATGTAGTGTGCAATTTAATATGCCTTTGTCATATTACATGATCACCTAAAATACACACGTGTATTTAGATATAGTATTTGGCATCTTTCGAAGGTCTGCTTATAGCATCAAGGTCAGCACATTATATATGTTGGCCAAAGCAATTAATTCTGACTGTTTGTAGTACCTAAAGTAGCACAGGTATATTGCTGCATGTACACATGCCATTTAACAGTGATAACAAATATTTACTTACCTTAGTCAAGTGATAAATATTTTTGATTAGCTGATTAGTTGTGCATCCTTGTACCTGACATATGATTTATATATATGACTAGTGATATCCGACTTAGTTCATGAATGTTCATCACATGACAGGAAGACTTACGTTACTTCGTGTAGCCAATTCCTCTCGACTTTGACAACAGAGGTAAGAGTAACACCTGAAAGCTTATTCGTACACTGTAGTCAACAAAATTGGTATTTCCTATTATTGCTGAGGGATCTGTAAGGTCGGACTTTACACATGATCGTAGTAACAGTTTCTTTGAATATCCATACATTTCCTATTTTTCAACTACTTCCAATTTAAAGTATTTGAAAATATACTATTGGTATATTTCTTTATTCCAAATGTGAAATCGAGTCATCTTAAAACACGGCTCTTTATTATCCGCTTTAAATTTATCATACGCAAGAGGTGATAGGATTTTCTTCTCATGAAGGACAATATCGCTATCACCTCATGCGATATGTATGTAAATCTTTCGTGAAGTAACTAACGTAGTTGTCGTTTCTGTTTATAAACTTAATAATTCTCAGATTTGCTATTATTATGTGTGCACCCTAGACCTATTAAAGTTATATATTAGGATATAATTTTTAATAACAGTAATAAGATTGGATTGTTCTCTAAATTGTAGTAAAATTATCTTTTTTTCTATTAATTTATATTGAAAGTAAGTTTCTACTAAAATATATTAAGATTAAATTCATTTATTTCTATATCACATTTATTTTAATCAAGTTTGCATCCTTATGAGCAAAAGCAAAACTCCTTTGCAGTTTTACATTTCTCTGATATTGTAAAGTCAGCAAATAAAATACACTCGGTAAGCTACATTGGATACGGACTACACATTCTTAGAATTCTAATTTAGTGAGTAAATTGGTAATGCAGCAAACTTTCTGTCGAATGACATAAAACAGCATGGGCGATCCTGTGTATTGGAGATGAAAGCCTCTTTCTGGCTAGAATGAAATGAAGACTAGTATCTTGACGAGTAGCCATATTTGGTCGTTGTGGTTAAGTCCATATTACAAAGAAAAGAAGTACAAACCGTGCACCATCAGTTCATTCATTCTGAAGTCAGAATGACTCACCTCTATAATTACAGGTATGAATCGTCTATGTTCGTAAACTTCTTTGAGCGTTTTAAAGGGAACTGTAAATGAAAGAATGCATATAATTTATTATCTCATATGGAACGTTATATATATATATATATATATATATATATATATATATATATATATATATATATATATATATATATATATATATATATATATATATATATATATATATAACGGATCTGTATTGTCGAAGGTACATTTAGTCCTTGTATTACCCGTATGTAACGTTGCATGACTGTACATAAAACCTAAATGCAACGGAATAATCTTGACGATAAATACACGATAAACAAACGATAAAAGTCGACCGCATCCAGAATATTCGGTTGATCGTGGTCATTTTATTTGTTTTCTTTCCTCGTCGTCCGCAAAGCATAATCGAGACGTATTCAGGCAGGGTCATCGGTGTTGATGTCAGTAACGAAACGTGATGAGTATATTTACCTTCGAGGGCGCCACTCATCATGGACCAAAACAGGTAGTAGTGTCTCTGAAACGGTTGTATTCAGAGCCAAGAAACTTAGTTTATGTGTCACAGAAGGTGTTATTCACTACGATTAAGTCACAGTGACCCATTCCTAAGGATACTGATTAAATTAACTTTGGTTAAACGCCATGGTCATATTCATGCTGCAGAGTGCTACCCACAACAGACAAACGTACTTCACAGTGATCTTGTTTTAGTTTAAGTTCTTGCATTTACTTCAATTTCTATAACCCTGTTTTTCATTCCGCACAATACATAATTTCGAATCCGCTAGAAGAGGATAATGCCAGATTGGATGGATGAATTGTAAATGGCAACGATTATGATTTCAATCCATTTAAATGTTACATTCTCAGGATAGTCAACAAGAGCAACTGACAAGATGAGTACCTTATGCATGTATAAGGGTCCCTATTTCTAGGAGTCATATTTTCACATACGTTAGAATGAGACAGCGGTTACTTAGGATATCACAATTAATCTCAAAATGAAACCAGAAAGCACTGTACATTAACCTTCTCAATTTCCACATGCACCATATTAAATAACTTTACTTTCCACAGATGATTTTAGACAAAGAGAACATACCCTGATCACAAGATCAGACAGATCAAGGTCTGTATTATACTGTTGATCTACTGTTTTCAAACAAAACAGTTAGTTCTGGTCTGTGACCAAAGAAGGTGTTGGTAGATCAACGTTGATAAGCTGTTTGTTCTACTAATAACTTTAAGATATATGCACATACCCTTATTTATGATCACAAAAAGCACTGACAGATCACCATTTGAAATCTGTTCGTTCTACATAATGAGTTGACATATCGGGGTCTATAAGTTGTTTGTTCTGTTGACTATTTCAAGCAATTGATTGAATCATGATCTGTGATATCATAAAGACTTGGTGCATCAGGGTCCATAACCTGTTTGTTCTAAATGGTGAATTCAAACAAAAAGCACAGTCCCTGATCAATGATCACACGAAGCACTGACAGATCAGTGTTTATAAGCGGTGATCGCATAAAGCACTGACAAATTAGCATCTGTTAGCTGTCCATCATACGTCATCTGTGATCGCGTAAAGTTCTGGCAGAAAATAATAGGTTAGCTCTCGATCATACTTCATCAATAATCGCATAAAGACTGACAGATAAGCATCTCTTAGCTGTCCATCTTAATGACAGAAAAGGATCTGTTAGCCGTCCATCTTACTTCATCAGTGATCACATACAGTTCTGGCAGAACAAATATTTTATCTCTCCATCATACTACATCAGTGATCACATACAGTTATGACAGATAAGCATCTGTTAATTGGCCATCTTACTTCATCAGTGATAACATACAGTTATGGCAGATAAGAATCTGTTAGCTCTCAATCATACTTCATCAATGATCGAATAAAGTTATGACAGATAAGAATCTATTAGCTCCCCATCATACTTCATCAATATTAAGTCAATGTAGAAATTGGATCTTACCAGTTCTTATTCCTTATGTACACAGAGGCAGCTTTGTCATAGAATTCTCTCTGCTCATATACCATAGCTGCCTCAGACTAATACTGAAATAAAAGACAAAATAACAAACATAAACAGACTGAAAAACTTAGTTCATGGCAAAGTTTAAGAAATACCATGTGTTCATATTTCCAAAGTTTTAATGATAATATTACCAAATATGTTTTGATTTTATGTGATTTTCATCTTTCTAGTGAATACAACATTTACTCATGTGAACGACACACCCAACCGTCAACAGACCTATTTCCCACCTCAATCTGTGATTTGATATAGTGCTAGAAGATGAGGGAGGCATAAAGCTATTTATTCTGCTTCTGATTTTAAACAATAACCATGGACCCTGATAAGTAATCAAGTGAAGTGCTGACAGACCAAGCCTGTCACGATTTCACTTTATGAATCTTACCCCCACAAAGTATTTTAAAAAATAATGCCAGGAACTATGTTAGCATTAGATACAAAGGTTCTCTTGTTTACTACTGACTTAAATTTCTGGACATTGTCAATTCCAGGAAAAAAAAATTGCATTAGAATAACATGTAATATAATTTGAAAAAATTAAAACTAACAAAACAAACAATATATATATATATATATATATATATATATATATATATATATATATATATATATATATATATATATATATATATATATATATATATTCCTAGCATTCTGTGTTGGTATTGCAATCGCATGCATACTAATAATGTATAGCATGTTCGCGTTTTCCCTCACGTGTCAACTAAATATAGACAAGAGAAGAAACAATGTAAATTAATTGAAACTACTGAGGTGTAAGAACAGACTTCCAAAGATTGAGCTGAATGAGAAGATGGCTTCTTTGGACTAACTGGATTTTCCAGATTGTATAAACATGTTAATCACTTGACAGCAGTTATCGGAAAATGTGTTTCGTCATTGCAGGACACCTAGGTATGGGCCACAAAGCCAGCCGGCAGTTATTTGGAAACCAAGAAAAAGCAACGAAAAATGATGACCCAGTAACTCCAGAAAAGTTTACAAGATTAGAATCATCAATGTACAACATAAATGAATGCAAATCTAATCCTCCAAGCAACGCTGTTGTAAGTAATTAGGGACAACAAACTTTCCGATTAATACTCCCCCCCCCCCCCGTAACTAAGATTAATTGCTATGAGGATATGTTAATATATCTGTGCATGTTACAATTATTCGCTGTATTTATCTAGGTTCCGAATGTTAAAGGGGTCTGTCCGGGTTAAAATTATTCAATGTATATGTATATGTATATAATACAATTATTTAAATACTAGTAACTTCTGTGATATCTTAATATAATGTTACAAAACTTCCAACCCTAAATGGTTATCATTGGTGTATGATGTTGCATCTATTTATTGAAAATGTTGTTTTCATTCTAGGTTAAGAAGCAGGAGAGGTCTCTGGAGAAATCAGACGCAAACGGGTGTGTTATATATATATATATATATATATATATATATATATATATATATATATATATATATATATATATATATATATATATATATATATCTGTGTGTGTGTGTGTGTGTGTGTGTGTGTGTGTGTGTGTGTGTGTCTTATATAATCTTTCACTTTACCTCGATCCATATAATAACCAACTGTTTGAACACATCAATACGGTGTGTTAGTACTTCATTAGTGTAACAGTGGGTCATTTTACCTTATCACTGCGATACTATGTATAACGGATGTTAAACTGTTCGGGTAGTATACCATATATTGACGAATAGATCTGAAACTCCACAAAGCGTATCTCTGGTTACCTTTGCATGAGATTGTGAGAGCGTTGTGTAAATATTAGACTTCCATAATGAGGCGGCTCATTGATAAGATCAATGCAAACTTGTTAGGCCATACCATACATGACAAAGTTAATTATGTTCATACTGTAGCGCAGTCCTGTACATTTTTTAACTAATATGGTTTAAGTTATAAAATGCAAACCTCGTCATTTAAGAAAATAATGACAGTTGTCATATTTACAAATAATACAAGAAGCTACTGTTGGATGAATGCTGCTTAAAACTGAATGCGTACTTAATACAGTTCTTTTAAGTGTTTTTAATATCTTTTACTTATGTAATATACGTTATGACCTTGTATGGAATAAATGTGAAGAAAAATATTCACATATTAACTCTAATGATTTAAATTTACACATCGACGATTCTTTGACTGTCTCTTAATCCATTGATAATAATAATTTCATATTAGCCAAGATATTTATTATTATATTGGTAACTTACTGAAGTGCGAGTCTGACGCACCGATAAGCATTGCACTAATTCGTTCTATTGTAAAGAGCTGGGGCTATTAAATAGACTCGTTATATTGTAAAGAGCTGGGGCTATTAAATAGACTCGTTATATTGTAAAGAGCTGGGGCTATTAAATAGACTCGTTATATTGTAAAGATCTAGGGCTATTAAACAGACTCATTATATTGTAAAGAGCTGGGGCTATTAAATAGACTCGTTATATTGTAAAGAGCTAGGGCTATTAAACAGACTCATTATATTGTAAAGAGCTAGGGCTATTAAATAGACTCGTTCTATTGTAAATATCTAGGGCTATTAAATAGACTCGTTCTATTGTAAAGAGCTGGGGCTATTAAATAGACTCGTTCTATTGTAAATAGACACAGACTTAGCGCTGTAAATATAAGATATCTAGACCGTTCATTGTTCGATGCTTAAAATCCCATATAACGATACAAATACGTTATCAACACAAACATCAAGTACATTAAAATATCCCCTGTACCAGTGTACTTCCTTAACAACACTAAACGTGCACTTAGTTATTACCTGTACGATTTCGCTCCTTGCCGGACCACAATGTCTCGAGGAAGGTAGATAATTTCAATTTTTTAAAAATACATTTGTAAATGTTTTGTTTCAGACTACAGTAAACATTAATATCTTCCTAGAAATACGCAATAGTTTATTCACTGTATCTGCATAAATTCATAACTTATTAATTGTTGTACATTTTGTTGAATGAGATGAAAATGTTAGTGTTCCATTGCTTACGATAGTACTCTATTAAAAAATATACTGCACAACGCCAACAATTTTAGTTTGAGAACCGATTTCAATCTTAATTAAATTAAACAATTATGCGTGCACCGGCCTTACCATATGAGTGTTAAAATGCTAGAACAACAGTAATTTTAAAGTATTAGTAATCACGCCCTACTTGTCGGATGGTTGTAGGAGATAAATGCACTATACATATTACGCGATTAAAGAGACTTTTTGAGCTTACAATATAACAGATAATCTGCTATTTGAATCAGTCTATGGAGTCAGAAGGGTTTCAGGGAAGAAATGTTCTTGCATGGGACTCATTCACGACAGCCGCGTAACGCAACTGTAAATATATAAATAGCTGCGTTTGAGCAAAGTTTATCATGTGAACGATTCATGCATAACATTTTCCATGTTGTGTTGCAATTGAGATCATTTGTATTGTATGTTGTATGGGCTCGCTTTAAATTGGATCTGACAATTAAATAACATGTGTGGAATAAATTGTACTATATATATATATATATATATATATATATATATATATATATATATATATATATATATATATATATATATAT
Source organism: Unio pictorum (assembly GCA_030141615.1). NCBI lineage: Eukaryota > Metazoa > Mollusca > Bivalvia > Unionida > Unionidae > Unio > Unio pictorum. The sequence continues at coordinate 6,262,602 of JARLTB010000019.1, read as the reverse complement.
ATATATATATATATAAATTGCAGATGCCTTAAATTTTGTTCTTTTTATTCCTCTTTAGTCTCCAAGTCTGTATTGAATCGATATCCAGAGAAAACCTTATGGTTGATATATTGTCTTTTGTTGTTAATAATAATCATATAAGGATGGCTGTCTGTAACATACTTTAAGTTTTATCGTTTCGTTTCTTCAACTCGTTCAACCTCAGGTAAGACTTCGGATTTATGTCAAACCTTTCCGTTCGTAGGGTTGAATCTCGAACATCTATTTCGTATGCCGAGTCAACAAGTAACCTCTTAAAGTATAAATTTGTGCTTCATACATTTAGTTTTGGTTTTTAAATAGTGCAATATCTTTACGTTGTACTGCCAATTTCGCCAAATACAAGTGTATATATTTACTGAAATCATATTCGTACCCATCATGCTATCAGGGTTGATGCTATTCAGTAGTGGTTGTTGGAGTTCTTTTTAATGTTTAAATTATGTCGTGATTGATAGTATTTGAAGGTTTATTCTCGGCAAAGTTTTTCATTTGCTTTATATTATTTGATACATATATGAGGTTTTTAAAAATTCAGTCCGGTATTGCATGTTTAAGCTGTTTCTTTTTAAGATATAGTAGGTTTTCTCAACAATGGCTAAAATTTCAATTTAGTTTGATGATATTTTGTGCTCTTTAAAATGCAATATAATTCATTGATGTTTCTAGAGTAATATATTGCAAACGTCCTCTTCCAAAAATCATGATTACAGACATTGAGCAAATTTATTATGTAAGATATATTTCTTCAAGCTTCATGTTTGAAATCCATGTTTTTATATTCATGTTCATCATAATATATATATATATATATATATATATATATATATATATATATATATATATATATATATATATATATATATATATATATATATATATAATTTCCAGGAGACACATAGAAAAATATATGAATGTAAAGTAAGATACATTAATACTTTAAATATAAGAAACCAAATTCTACAATTGATTTGGTAGAATGAATATTTTCATTGAATGACAAACATGTGGTTACATTGCAAAAGCTTGTGACAATATGATTGATAACAACCTACTGAGTTTTACATTTTGTAAGTGTATGTGTAAACCACATAGATCGTGGTCTGACTCCAAAGAATTTAGTACACACTAATTTGCATATTCACCACTCATCAATCTTTCGTTATTGTATTCTTCTAAAATTATTTGATATTATATTGTCAGTCATTTACAACATTAATTTCTATGTAGTTAATAAATTATGACAAAATACTTACAGTATTAGGGTCGCCGTCAGTGAATATGATGACATTCTAAATGGTTCTTGAGCATGTAGGCAAATTAGGAAGAATACTCGTGTAGCTTTAACCTTTAGCGTTCAAAGGAAGCTATTAGTTTGGCACCTTTCATGAAGATATTGAACGATTAGAAGCGATATTGTTGAAAGTTAAGTTCTGTAATCTTTAGCTGCATGATAATTTCTTCAGGGCATGTACAAATCCTAAGACGTGACACATTCTTTATATTATATTTATTCTTTGTGTGCTTTTTGAAATGACATTTCTTATTCGTTTTGGAGCTTTTTTATGATCACGAATTCTCGTTTTCGGGCTTCCACATGGCTATTTATAGAACAGGGGAATTTCTATCAAGAACATCAAACAAATAATTCCACCAATGGTAGGGGAATTAGGGTTTTGAACATGTATCTAAATTGACATAAATGTTCTTAGCCGAAGTTAAATATTCAATGCAATGTACGTATTATTTTGTACACATACAATTATGAATGTTGGACGCGATGCTTTCATGGACAAGTCAATGTGCACTGGTTGATTCATTATTGTCCAGACTTATGAGTAATCAATTTTCATTTCTTTAAATCTATTTCGTCTTCATTACTATGCTACAAATGGTTATACTTGCAACTTGAACTTATACAATTGGTAAATAGTTATAGTGATGGAGTCCCAAAAGTCAAACTTAAGTAGGAAGTCGACCCTGACAGTTACTCCCTCCTTTACTCCCCACATCGTAATTGTCAGGGTCGGCTTCTTACAATTTAGGACTATAGGACCAATTGTTATAATGCTAGTTTCTGAAACAGTCATTCCAATTTCCATTTCCATTTACCGATAGTTTTATTTCCATTTCTAACGAGCCGAAGTGAAAGTGTTGTAGCTTTAGTGTTCTTTGCATATTTTGAGTATGCCATCTCTGATAGGCCTGCAAAAGGTATCTGGCTCTTTTATTCCGTTTTCAGTATATAAACCCAGCACAAAAATGTTTTCATTTTAAAGGCATGCAGTGTGTATGCCTGCTGTTACTCTATTTCTAAACGTTGGTATTAAACACAGTTCTTAAAATAAACACAGTTCTAAAAATAAACACAGTTCGGCCTAATCACATGGTCTTGCTCTGACCAATGATAATCTTGACTATGCTTACCAAATAATATAATTCTAATTATAGTTCAATAAGCTTCGAAGAATGGAAGCCAGTGGACAGATTTGCGTCAACAAAGCGTGGAAGATCTTCAGATCAAGGGTATATCAGGCAAGATATATAATTAATAGTAGCAAACTATTATATTCATTTTGTACTAATTATCAATCAAACAGCGAGCTTCTGAAAATGTATATCCCTTAAAGAGATATCACAGAAATACAAAAATTCTCGGTGATACCAAGAAAGTAGTCCATAGTGTAAATATATTTTCTACGTTTGAAAAGAAAACAGTATTTGATTTACATGTGAAATCATTAATTTCTCACTTTGGCCAGATTATCAGTGTATATTTGGTTTGCCACATATTGTCTTGGGGATAATTTGGATTACAACAAACAACTTGTGGAATATAAGTAGTGTAATTGTTCATTCGGATTTCGTGCTCTTAATGTCAAATAAGCTACATGTATAACTGAAACATCGACATTATGCCTGGACAAGTAGAATTGTATTGTATACTTACTCTGTTAAGACCAGTTATAATACACTAACTCCGAGATTAATGTGGAAAGGATTCGTAATCCTATCAATTAAATAATGATTCAAATTATGTATCAATTGTTGAAACCTTTGATTGTAGGATATCATATCTACAATCCATGTCAGTATATATATATATATATATATATATATATATATATATATATATATATATATATATATGGCTCGTTGCAACGGATTGTAGTCTTACAAATCAGAAATTGCAACATACATACATACATACATACATACATACATACATACATACATACATACATACATACATACATACATACATCGTGATTTCTTAATGAATTCCATTTGATTGTAGTGCATCCATAAGACAGTCAATGAAACACACCATTTAATGAACGTAACGAGTTTACATGACAACACCATTTAATGTACATAACGAGTTTACATGACAACACCATTTAATGAACGTAACGAGTTTACATGACAACACCATTTAATGTACATAACGAGTTTACATGACAACGAGTACTAGCAACATGTCAATAGAAAGTGCAAGCAGAAGCAATGTCTACATTTAACTTGATCTTCTGATTACAAATACTTAAACACTCCGTATTATACAAATTTGTTTTCTGAAATCTCCTGGAAGAACTTTGGTAACTACATAAGGCTCATTATTTAGTAACACAATCATCATGTTATTGTCGGACGTTTCTTAGTTTTCAAAAGAGCATACACTGCAATGCACAAAATGACTTAATATGATATAATACTACTACTTTTACTACTACTACTACAACTACTACTACTACTACTACTACTACTACTGCTGCTGCTGCTACTACTACTACTGTTTTCTTCAGTTACACAATTTGTAATAGACGCAACGATGCCGCCCATTTTCTAATGTTGTGCAATTTAGAGAGTAATTGATTTACTAATAAAAACTCATAATTGATCTTTGATGTTTTTTGTTTTTGTTTTTTGTATCACATATGAATATTCTGTTAATCTGAAATTCATGTGTGTCGTTTAAGCTATGGAACAGATGATGAAGGAACATACAAGGAAGAATACAAACAGAAAATATTAGCTTTGGAGGCCGAGAAACGGCAATTAATAGAAGAAATTGATCGGTTGACGGCAAGGTAAGCAATGTAATATATTTTTCTGAAATAAATTAAAATGAGGCTTACTATTTAAATGACGATTAAATGTAAACAAAATATAAGTTAAATACGATTCTTTACTGTTGTAGAATCTGTATAGATCATACCTTAAAAAGGCACAATCATCCAGTTATTGCTTATTGCAGGTCCACTAGTAATGTAGTCAGATCCGGAAGCATGGAAAACGAATTCATAGGAAGAATAAACATTTTTGAAAAGGAGATTCAACAACTGAAAGACGAAAATCACAAACTATTAACAAGGTAAATTATATTAGTGCTGAAAAGGTTTAGTGTAAGGCTTGCAAATGTTACTAATCAGTAACATTATCTCTAACTGGCAGAAAGGAAAATATGGTAGAATTATATTTTATTTTTCCATTTCTTCAGATGCTCTGTATTTGTACAATTTTGTTCTAGGCCATGTTTGAAAATAAGGAATCGGTAAAGTACAATAGAAAACATGTATCAAGCCACACGCAGATCAAATGGAATCACTTTAAAACAGTGATAAAGTAAGATTATCACCAATGACCAATACAAATGTCAAATATTGAAATGTTATTAGCAAACAAACGTTTGATTCATTATGTTGCCTCTTTATTAATGAAGTTAGTGACGTTATGGATCACATGTACGTTTCCAGAGATGAATTGCGTTCATAGAAATGTCTGCCGTAACGTTCTGATAATAACGTCATAATATTGTTGAATTCTAAATTGGTTGTAGACACATTTTCAAGTATTAAACACAAATGTATTGAGTTATTGGAAGAGAAGAAGAATTAATTTGTATCATTCCCATATTTAATGTTGGCAATGCAAATGAAACATTTATGATGATATATATATGCTGTTATATACGCTGGCTTGTACTATATGCCTTAGTTTAAGATTAAATAATCCGACAAATTACTAAAACCGTCCATATATTTTAATTTGTTTTTGCTAGCATTTATGTCTTATGTCGGAAAACTGAACTTAAACAGTAATATTTATTTGCAATTAACGGTATTCCTATAAGACGTTACTAACCAATCATTTTTGGATCCAATATTCCACATTGCTCGACCCAAGTCTTAAATATTGTTTTGAATTTTGGTAATAAAGGCTACGTGAGATCGGTGATATTCGACTCACAGAAAACATCGCTGATCTGAGTGATGCCAACACACCTCACAAACTTGCAGAGCAAATGTCAGAGCTCTACGACAATGAATGGACTAAGGCCTTCCAACACCTTACCGAAACTGAAGGCTTGCAGGATGAAGAGACAGTGAGGCGATTGTTACACATTTTAAAAGTGAGTCATAGAGGTCATACGTTTGTTGTAGCTGGATGAGGTGGGTGGCAGCTACATTGGGGAATTAGCTGGTAGAACCAACAAACAAACAGCTATGTTACCATTTTCTTTAATTCAAATTCAAACTCTCCTTAGCCAGTTTTCCTCTGGTAAATATATAAGCCTAGAGCGGACTTCACTGGAGACAACTGATATCATTTTTCTTTAACTGGCTTGAATTGTTTCTATTACATAGATCTGTGTTTCCTACATTAAACTAAACATTTTATATCTCACTAATGAGTTGTCTAGAAGTTGATTTAAAAACATATAAATGATTATAATATATCTGATAAGACTCACACTCACTTTCAACCTCTTTCTCTAAATACAAATGTTAAATAAATGGGGTGTAATTGTAAAGGTTGACAAAGATTGTCAGAGTTCAATTATAAACTATCTATTTCTTTAAAATCTATATCTGAGATATTTTTGCTAATTAGAGAATCATAACCTAATATATTTTCTCTAATATCATAATCATTTTCAAAATCTAAAACTAATTGTAAGTTCTGTAAATAATAATTTAATTAATTTGCAAAAACACAACTGCCCGATCTCACTAGACTTAAACCAAAATGATTAATGTCCTTAAGGTCATGGGGTGAGTGTACTGTAATGATTCTGCTTGTATTGTTTTGGAAGGAAACTGGAAAACAGTCCCTACTACACGTTTATTCACGGGGGCTCAGATGCAATCATCCGTTGTTTTATGTAATGGATATATTTCATTCTTTATCTAGTAAAATATAAAATTTTGAAGACTGATGATAACACATAATGATGAAGCCCGGTTATTTCATAAATGATATTCCATGTGTTAGAAGCTACTTTTCAAGGGAAGAAACTCTTGGTTTTTTTTACTGTGTCTGACGGAGTTGATTTAAGGTCGAATAACAACAACATGAGCTGTATAAGAAAAAGATATCAGTGCTAATCACACGAATAAACTGTCAGAATCCTCGCTGGCGGACCCTAACTCCTTCTAAATTAATATTAATCACTGTATGGCTTTTAAAATATGGTAAGGAGCTAAGGAATACTGACACATCACGTGGGATGATATCATTTTAAAGCAAGATTGTTAATGTAATTTAGAATATTTCGAGTCTAACCAGAGACAGACGAGGACAAGGACATGTGAAGACGTACAAACACAAGGAATGAAAACCGCATGGCCAAATGATAAAGATAGACTTACATGCACCTGTTGGGGCAAGAACACTAACTTCCTTAATGGTAAAATAAGGCTTTGAAAAACAAACTTGTACAAGGTGTCTGCTAAACACATTACATAAAATCAAGCGTGTGAAACTTATTTATTCTGAAAAATAAATGAAAACAATTTCTGAGACACCCAGATCACTGGCTACAAAAGTCTAAACTCTGTCAAGAGCTACCGAAAAGCCGTCAATAAACAGTAAAATGTTAGGTCCAACCTACTTACTTCAAGCTATGCTAAACGCCCCTAATCCACCCCAGATGGTTTTCCTTTTAAAATTGGCTTATAAGCCTAGATTCTACTTAGATAATTAATCAGATTTTCATAAAATATTTCCAGAATAACTATATAGAAACGGTAGAGGTAATGAAGATACCCGATGAATGTTTTCTGTGTTGAGTCTGCAAACTATATTGCAAATGTTTATTTTAGTTTGAATTGTGGCAATACAAATAATCTTTTGATTGTTTTTGTACCAAGATAATGAAATTCAAAGTTTTAACTCTCAAAAAAGCTAAAAATACTTTCTATTAATAGTGGTTGCATTACAAAGGAATCTAAGTGTTGCAATTAACTCTAAAAATCTTAAACAACATAACTTTGGAGTTAAAATAAAGTAGTGCATCAAACAACATTAGGTCATAACCCTAAGAGCCAGAATGTAATAAGGACTGATTTAGCTCTCCTCCACAACCCAATTAGTGGCCTTCGTTAGCCATTTTTAATATTATTATTGTCATGCGGTTATAGTTTGGACACGAAACACGACCCCACTGTTACCAACTCAGTCTTCTATCAATGCGGTTTCCTATCTTTGTTAAAGAAATGTCACCCATGCTTTAGTCACAGGGCTTCCTGTTTTGAGTGATTCATTCTCATTGGAGTGATAGTCTTATTGTATTGTCCTTAGAAATTGCGTTCAGTGCAACAAATAGGATTCTGTGAAAGAGTTTGGCAATATTGCTATTTTCACAAGGGCCTTGGAATAAGAAACACCCAGGTTTATAATAGTCATATCGGAACAAATGTTTCATTTATACAATTTTAAAGTGTTGTTCAGCCCAGGCCCCATTACGGGTCCTGGCCCTGGGATATATCCACTGCTGCCCCACCCCCTCCTTCCACCGTCGGCTCTGAAATTTCCCCTACACTTCACAAATATACGTATATCAATTAGAGGCATGTTTCGTTATCAAATATGTTAAATAACTGACGTATTAGCACAGATAGTGAGAAGACCAAATCTGAAAGGTACGAGCTCTGGTATAGAGTCATATCGTTTCTTTTCTTGGGAATGTCTCTTTCTCCGATCTATGATTACCCTGTCTGCTTCTGTCTTTGCCAGTCTGTCGGATTCATTATGTTTACTTTCTCTCTACTAAGTTCATCCTATCTTTCACATTCCTGTTACTTTTTTTCTGACCTTTTAAAATCTCCTTCTCTGTTTTATTTTTATGTCCCTCTCTGCCTTTGAATCGAAATATATTCTTTCTTTCTCTAATTCCATTTTGTTTGTCAATCAGTATTTTCCATGCTATATGGCACATTTCAAAAGAAACATTATCTTTCACTTCTAAACATTAAAATATATCCGGCAGGAAATATGCAGCCAAAACACCAGAGTGAACATTAATTAAGTTTGCTACGTTTAGCTACTCATTTCACATTTACCTTTGTATTTAGATATCTGTATTTGTCTTGCAACCGTTCTGAACACAAATTACACAACACTTCAGCCTCTGATTCAAAAGTCACATTCAGCACTCCATTTCTGACAATGTCTAATTAATCGATCTAAGGGAAACGGGTTAATGCTTAATCTAAGGCCAAAATGTCAAAAGTAGTTTCAACAATCAGAAAACAGGTTGCGTTAAATATCCTATTCAAATAATAAAAAGGAAGAAAAATTAACATGCTCTATATGGGTACGATTCTTCGGATTTCCGCACCAGCGAATTCTCGAAGGAGACCAATTTAATTTAAGATTGAAATTATGTGTGCATATTCTTCACTGGAGCACAGCACTCAAACCACTACGGCACTAAACTATTACACAAGTAAGTGTTATATTGCTTGGAAAAACGAAAAAGATACAATTGTCCGTGAAACTGTGAATAATATATTATAAAATCAGCATGATACAATGCTGCGTTTTACTAGCATACCGACAATCTAACTGAATCGCGAATCTACCAGAGATGCAAATATCCTATTTATCAGATGATAGAAAGATAATATTTAAAAAAAAAAACCAAATACTGCGTGCATCCCAAGAGCTTTAGATTGGAAACAAAACCTTCCTGACAAGGCCAATTAAATGTTTGTACCAGCCTTGGTATTCATGCCGTACACTGTACAAGTTAAAGCATGGGCGATCTGATATTGATTTACAGGAAATGTACGAAGTCAAAAATATTTAATAAGGCCGTGCACACGAATCAGTTCATGAATAATTGTACTAACATCAAAGAAAAGACATTTTGAAATATATTTCCGGCAATAAAAATGAGATTGTGTATTCGCATGTGTGTGTGGTAACCAATTTAAAGAGTATCACATAAACAAAGCAAGAAATTACATGTTTTTTGTTGCCTAATTTGTTATTTAGACAATCATTCATTCTTATAACCGATGGTATTAATTACTATATCCGTATTTGTTTTAGCGGTTTCCCTGAGTGCCGTCGTGTTTCTTCTATAAGCTATATGACATTCGTTTCAGAAAATCTACAAAATATGCCTGAAATCCACAAGAAAGCAAACAGAGGATTTAACGAAAGCAGTTTTGTCTTACCTTGGATTATCTGAGGAGGTAAGAACAATTTAATCATTCCACATCAGTCCACGTCTTTTCTCACACGATGAAATGGTTGCAAAACATTAAATAAAAACTTTTCACTTTTATGCGATGAAAGGTGTCTTCAGGCTTATGATTAGAAAGCTTGCCTTGGAAACCGTCTATGTTATTTCGAACTGATTGGGTATTTTAACACTTCCGGATTCATCAAATAATAATAATAATAATAATAAAAATAATAATAATAATAATAATAATAATAATAATAATAATAATAATAATAATAATAAAATACCAATAATAATACCAATATTAATATTAATACTAATAATAATACAAAGACAAACAAAATTATATTCATTTTTAAAATCTTCATCGATCTGTAAAAACTCTAAAGGTTGTTAGTTGGTGTTGCAAATAATCAATCGCAGCAATATTGTCGAATTTATCGTTATAACTGTTGTTATTTGTTCGTTTTTTTATTAGGATTTTTAACGTAGCTGTAACAATGTTTCAGTCATATCGCTACGATGTCTACAGTGAAGCAGTTTATAGTGATGTCTATTTTTTGTTTAAGCACCTTGTTGTGTAAGACCAAACTGACAGTCAAAATATAACATTATACAAAACCCTTTAGGCATCACTTCGGTAAGTTGACAGTCAAAATATTACATTATACAAAACCCTCTAGGCATCACTTCGGTAAGTTGACAGTCAAAATATTACATTATACAAAACCCTTTAGGCACCACTTCGGTAAGTTGACAGTCAAAATATTACATTATACAAAACCCTCTAGGCATCACTTCGGTAAGTTGACAGTCAAAATATTACATTATACAAAACCCTTTAGGCACCACTTCGGTCATTGCCTTGGTGTTCATATTTTCATCATATCAGCTGTGAAACTTCATGGTTTTCAGATACCGCAAATGTAATGCGACAGATGTCATTCCACTAACAAACAAACAAACTTTATTTGATATGGTACATTTATTACTGTACTTGATATGATACAGTTATTCCGTTATTGCAAAAGGTATATGTATTCCATTACATCATTTGGTACAAAATGACTGCATTCGATATGGCACAAAGTTTACTGAATTTTCGTTATATAACATTAATTTAGACTACAATGCTAATATCTTTTCCAGAATAAAGATGATGTTATAGTGAAGAAAACAGAAAAAAGACTGAGTGAATACAGATCGACACAGCTGGAGCCCACTCTTGGCTGTGTCATACAGGTTATGTATCCAATCACTTTCTTCTTCACATAATACAAATAATAATGAGGACTTTGTATAGCTCCTAATTTTCAGAAGCTCTAAGCGCTTACAAAAACAATACAAGAAAAAAAATATATCACACATACATCAACGGCCAAATATGATTGGCTCAAAATGTTATACTTAAATAACATATATCCATGAGAGGAACGTTTCACGATGTAGACTTTTTGTATCCAGGCAAAAGAAGGCAATCACATAATGTTAGAAATGATTTGAATATGTTAAATTAATGAGAATATACGTTAAAGTATAACCGTTTGAGCCAATCATATTTCGCCGTTGACGTGTGTGCCACATAGTGTGCATGTTTAGAAAATGATAGTCCATAGTATAATGCAGTGAACAAAAAAATGTCTAATTCTTCCATGGAACATGATTTCTAAAGCTGAATCGAGAAATGGTAAGTAAAACTTACTTTTGCATCTACCACTGCTCTGTAATTAGAGATGGGATGTATCGTAGAGTCGCAAACATGGCATATTTATCTCTTTACACCGGTCGTCATATGAAAGCGAAGTTATCCCGACAGGCACAATTCGTGAAATTAGCATGTTTTGGAGTCCGTAATTTCAGTTTCGTACAATGCAGAAAAGTCAATGGTGACTTGATGAATACTAATATATCTCATGAGTAACACACGTCATAGAGTATGGTCGTATGCGTTTAAAGACGGAAATAGCAGAAGGACATTGAGGGTCATGGGTGGAACCAAATTTAATGGAATTTACGTACTATCTCTCTTACATAGTATGATGGAGAGGGTTCTATATCAAAAGGCCATGGGGTTAATCTGAGGTGTGTTTGTTATTCTGTATGATTTTTTCCCTCTCAGAATATTGTTTGTTTTTAAACATCAAGTTCGCGTCCAGCGCATGTGATTATTGATAGTTTCCTCAAGTAAGAAAGTTCTTTTCATATATTTGTTTTTAACACGTATCAAACATTTGATTTGGGTGGAGTGAAATAAATGCAAAGTATGCACGAGTCGTTGTAAGATCATATTTAGAGAAATGTATCATTAAATTAGTTGTTGCTGATAAATTCTGAACGTCTCTGCGCAAACTGTTTTTATTATTATCGCCGATTTCACTTTCAAGTATAAGGCATTGCAAACTTTGGCTTATACTAGATACTGTAAAATGTATTTATAAGTTCATTTTCACAAAGCCTTCCTCTTTTCTAAATAGGATATCAAAGATCAACTGAAGGATCGGTTTAAAGGAAAAGTCCACGATACTCTCGACAAATATATTCAGAAATGTACTCGTTTATGCTGGCTTATGGGTATAAGAAACCCTCAAATGCATCTAGATTTCTACAGTAGCCAAATGAAGGGGACACCAGAAGATGATGCAAACAAATTTATTTCACATTTTGACACAACAAAATTTGTAAGCTACACAAACTTTGGCATGTACGTGGAATACATTGTGTGGCCAGCGCTATGCTTTTACAGGGATGGTCCAATCATAAAAAAGGGCGTTGCACAGGGATTTAACGGAGAACCGGAAGTAAAAACACCAGATATTCAAAAGAATGGAGCTACATCCAGCAATATTGATGATGAATGTGTTATTGACGCAGCAGACCGGGAACAAGATGCAGATAATTCCGAAAGCGATATTCCAAATAACAGTAATGAGGACGACGATATAACTCAATGTCTCCCTCATGTCAAAGATGTGGTACAAACTACAGTTAGTGAAAACACTGTACATTCGAATTCTTCTAACTTTGATGGACACAATTTATCCTATGCAGAACAGGACGACGTCTCTCTAAATGAGGATGTTGAAAATAAACTTTCGGATGATAGCTCTTAGAATACGGGATTGTGAAAGACAACGATAGTCAAACGAAGACGAAACTGGTAATGATGGTAATACAGAGAAATGTGCATTTACTGGTTCTAAGGAACATAAAAAAAGAACGAGAAGCAAACAAGAGAAAAGAAATAGAAACATAAAGATAAAACGAATAGCTAGCATTTAGTTTATTTCCCGTTTAAAAATTGCTTTCCTGAAGACAATGATAACATTTTTATTCTATTAATATATGTCTAGAAATTCTAAATAATAAAACCATGCTTTATAAAAGTTCAGCAATGTTAGTAAAGAAAGTATGTTATTCACATTTAGATTACATGGGCAAAACTAAGAGAGAGAGAGAGAGAGAGAGAGAGAGAGAGAGAGAGAGAGAGAGAGAGAGAGAATTTAAGAATTAAGTTGAATATATGGTAGCTGGATATATACTATGCACATTTCTATACTGTGAGCGGTTTTCAAAAGATACGATATTTTCGTTCGCATGTAATTGATATATGCTTGTTAAAAAGTATTTAAACCAGACAAAGATTACCGTATGTTTTGTTTGTCTGATCGATAAATGAAAGTATATATGATAACGCCTAAATCGTGATATCATTGCATGTTCTACATAATGAAGAATTTACTTTATTTCCACTGGATAGGTTGCCACAGTATGATTATACAATATTCGGCTTATCGTTAAAGGTTAAGAAACGTTTAATAAGGAAATATGATGTTGCTAGGTGTTAATTTTCACATGTTATAATATTAAGATGTATATCGATGTCAGACCATCAGAGAAACAAGCCTCGATATAGGCAGAAACACTTAGCGCATCCTTTACTTCATGCATAATCAAGCCTGAGACTGACAAGCGGTTGATATCAATTTACTGACAGTCGTGGTGGGTAGGTGGAGTTTGGATATTTATTATATGCAATGTTTCATTCAAACATATGCTGCCTTTTAACTAAAAGGAGTCATATATGAGATATTGAACAATTTATTCAGAAGGTGTGAATAACAATGTATATGCATGTGTATTAGTTACAAATAAGTCGCCATACTGTTTAAAAAATACACGAGATTGGTAATTTAATGTGTACACTTATTTTAAGCATTCATATAAATAAAAAATGTTTTGCTATATTGAGATTATACAATCAATTACATATTTAGAAAATATATAAATATCAAAATTATTGCACTCTCTCTTTCTCCCTATCTCTCTCTCTCTCTCTCTCTCTCTCTCTCTCTCTCTACGTATATATATTCCAATGTATTCCACGTACATGCCAAAGTTTGTGTAGCTTACTTATATATATATATAATACATACATGGCATGTTAGAACAAAATATTGACACATATCATGTCTGGTATTCTGTACAATTTAAAGAATAAAATAAAGCTATCGTTGGATATCATGGCAAATATTTACCGGTGTTACGAAACACCCAAATCCACTAAAATCAACCCAAATCCACTAAAATCCACCCAAATCCACTAAAATCCACCCAAATCCACTAAAATCCACTCAAATCCACTAAAATCAACCCCCAAATCACCCCATATCCACCCAAATCTCATTGTGTATGCCATCTCATCTATAAATTACAGCGCTACCCTAAAAAGTAAAAATGTATGCATCAATATTTAGCATTACGGATGAAACTGACTCATCTATCTCTTGGATTTTCATGTGAAAGAGTTTGAAAAGCTCAAGAACTTCATTGTCAATGGCCTTAGCAGCAGATAGGGTGAACAGACCAGATTTTTGAGGCGTGTATTTGGTTAGCAAAGGCCTCCTACGAAACTGAGAAGAAAAAAAATAGTGTTAAAAACTGAATTAAGGCATCTGACCATCAACGAATTAAATTTTTTTATCAAGCCCGATACGATAAAGTGTTCGTGGGTCATGCACGTGTATTGTTATAAATCCATGTGGTGATGATATTACTGAATCCATGTCTTCAAGATAAAACTGTGCTACAATTATGATACAAAACGATCACATGACATTGCAAATCAAACGCACCAGGTGAATTTCATAACAAGTTAGTCTTTACAGCAAATGGGACAAGAATGTACTCACCGGTATATATTTTTTGTACTTTCTGTGTGAATACTGCTTTTAAATAATTCAGTTTTTAGAATGTTATATCCACTCCACAAACTTTGGTGCATTCTTATTAATATTGTAACATATTATATTCAGCGCCGGTTCAATGCATTTTGGTGCCCTATGCGAGATCAGATATCTGCCCCCCCCCCCCCCATTGCACTCACGCCCTCCTCCACCCGCCCATTATGAAATAAGCCCTTAGCCCAGCGCCCTAGGCGATTGCCTTGTTCGCCTAGCGGAAGCGCCGGCCCTGATTATATTTCATTTAATAATAATGCAGTAATTTCAATAAGGTAATTGACTACTAAAATCTCGTAATGTTATGCCAGCCATCAAACACATGGATCCTACATGTTGAGTTAAATAAACGTTCAATTTTCGATAATGGCTACTTGATTCGCAACATCTGCAACTATATTTAGTGAAAATAAACCCCCTGCCCATTCATACCAGATAACCCAATAGAAGATTATTTCGGGGGTTGTGGTGTTTTCAATAAAATCAATATTGATAGTAAATATGTCATGAAAGAACTAAAGGGAAGTGAATAGGCAAGATATTAGTTGTAAGGTTTAACGCCATTTTTCAGCACACGATAGGCTATACATGGTGGGCAGTATTATTGGCGGAGGAATAACCCGGGAAAACCCCGGAAAGAAACACCAATCCATGCGAAGCTACGGGCAAGCTTTCTCACATAACTACATTAGCCTAATCTTAGACACGAATCCACGCAGACAGAAGGCAAGATATTAGAAAGGCAAACCACAATATATTCTTAATGCTACTTTTTAAAAAATATTCTTTGCAACTTCGTGGCCTTTTAATTTTTTTTTTTATATATATTTTCGTCTGTGGATGCATGACCCTTGTAGTAAGACAATACCGAGGCCTGTATAAGTTGTTTTTTCAATAAGACCATATGTGTATTATTGATTCTATGATTTGATCTACTTATCAGTGTCTTTGTCCCTTGTACATCACTTGTGCACGCATACTGACAAATTTATCTCTTGATTACAGGCAGCCGATACGAAGGTCCTGGCGAAATTAAAAACAGCAGTCAAGCGTGAGACCCTATTTAAAATCGAGTTCAAACCAGTATGTGACAACGACGTTGTTTTCCCTCCCGTCAGAGTTGATGCCATTGCGAAGGAAGTGATGATTAAATATTTTACTGAAGTCAGTGGTGACCCGATAATCACAACTGGGAACGGCAACTGCCTATTCAATGCAGTGCCCCTTCTCTTGTATGGAGACGAAAGCAAATCAGTACAGTTACGTTATCATACCTGTCTTCGTATGGTACGCGATTCAACATCGTACATGAATCATCCCCATAGGAAGCACATACATTGTTTATCACCATCTTTTGAAGCTACCTGTATTGACTGTGCTACAACTGGCGGTTTCTCGTCTGCATGTACAATTTTGGCTCTCTGTGATATTATCCGGCGTCCGGTGCGGATTTTGTACCCTTCAGTCAATGGCGTGAACGACTTTGCACACACATCGTTGAACACGACTTTAGAACCGTCTTCAGACGTACCAGTAGGACATTCAACAATCAATATTCTCTGGTATGCTCAAGGGCAACTTCCAAAGCAAGGATCTTGGTATGCAGTAAACCATTTTGTTCCTGTAGTGGATATGAAATGTAAGTCAAAGAACCCTTTGACATATTATAAGGATGATATTGACCATGGATATGAAGAATATGAGAACAGCGAGGTCGATAATATATTTACTCCTGATTCGCTGAACTTCAGTGCGGGTTTAGATGATGAGACTGACAGTTTACAAACCGATGAGTATGGAGAAGACATTTACATTATGGAAGCGGAAACCACGGGCGAATGTAGTGAATCGCTAGATCCTATCGTATCTGACGTATCAGATGTCAATATTGACCATAAATCAGCTCCATTGCAAACGATGAAACCAGCTAGCAGCCCTGGAAATTTCATGACTAACGAGGAATTACTGAAAATTATCAAGTCCACTGAAACAGGAGAAAAAAGCACCCCACACGGAATAAAATGTGACGTATACATTGTCATTGAAGCATCTGATGACGATAATGGTGCCAAATATTTCCCTGATGACTGTGGTGTTTGGGATTGGAAAAGTGCTACAACAGTTAATCAGACTTTTGTTGTCACCGATTCGGTTGACAAATTACGTACGGTGTATATGAAAAAAGAACAGTACTGTGTCAAGAAAATGGTCAATGGCGCGATCATATATGAACCATTATTTCCTCAGCCGTCAAGTGTTTTAACATTGCATAGATATTATACTAAATTGATGGAAGACAAATCATTTAAAAAAAGAATAACAACAATTGCTGGACTGTCCGATTTTTTCCCGGTAGAGAAAAAAAAAATGCTGGCCATTGTGGAATACTGCGGCACAATGCCAACCAACTTGAAAAAGCACGGAAATTCGAAGAAATTTGAGCCATATATAAGGACAGACCCAAAAATTATTCAGAGAGCAGCTGAAATGGCAGAGCACGAGAAACTCGGCAACGTTATGACAAAACTTATGGAAGAAAACAGTTTCACTGCTCCAAAATCTACGCGACAAATAAACGACAAAAAATCCAGATACCGCAAACGAAAACGTGAAGACAATATGAACTCCAGAATAAATATAGCTGATGATGTCGTCAGTGTTTTAAGCAAGCTTCACAGTAATCCAGTCATTCAAGAAATAATTTTGACAAAACAGAAGAAACCTGTTGTCCTTGTTTATAGCAACCAACAGATGGATGACATGATCAGAAACTGTGAAGGAGATGACGGGAGTATTCTAAGGGTTGATAGAACTTTCAACTTGGATAATTTTTATGTCACAGTCTTTTCCTACAAAAACCGATGTGTCATAAGCGATAGAACCAAGGATTTTCCAGTAATGTTTGGGCCTTGCATGATACATTTTGATGCCGAAGAGGAAACTTACGGGAAATTTTTCTCACACGTCAGCGATCGATTTGGACACAAAGCGCGATTAACCATTGGAAGTGACGAAGAAAAGAGCATGACGAACGCCCTCAAAGTCAAATTTCCGCAGGCAAAATTTGTGTTATGTACCAAACACATTAAAGATAATATCCGACGACAACTTCAAGAAAATGGGGCATGTTTACTGGCCCGTAAACGAATACTCCAAATCATTTTTGGAAAAAATGATGGAATAATATTTGCCTCAGATGATGCGGAATTTGATTCAAGATGTCAGAATTTGGAACCCTATTTAGAACAATTGCCAGCTTTCAAATCATATTGGCAAAGATTCGTGTTGGGCAAAATCAACACTTATGTTTTTCGCCCATTACGCGACGGAGTAATCAGTGTACCATGGACAAATAGCAACAGCGAGTCCATGAACCATAAGTTTAAAAGCGGCAGTTAATTGGGACAGAAACAAATTCCCCGAACTTATTGAAGTGACGAACAATTTATAAAAACCAAATTCTGTTTCTCAGATGTGCTATTTATAGCAAAGAAGACTGGCGTCTAGCAACTTCAATGGAACAACATGTTATTCCACAACTAGTATGGCACGGCATGTCACAAATGGAGAAAGACAGGCATATACAAAAATATATGCTGGCAAAACCACCAACAGCAACAAAATCCAGATATGTCAGTGCCAGCAACATAGTCTTTAAGTGTCTCAAGGCTTACGAAAATGTTGGGAAAAAGCCAGGCCAGCGGAAACGGCCAGCATCAGAACGGACTAAAAAATATTATAAATGACCAATTGGAGAAAGTCATGTACTAACGGACTATGACGCGGTCGGGTTCGTTGGCTCTCAATTACCGCCTTATAGCGGGGTCACACTGTGTGTGTGTGTGTATATATATATATATATATATATATATATATATATATATATATATATATATATATATATATATATTCACGTCACTTAAATTCGACCAACATCTTATTCTCATTTGTATTATGCACACTTTGAGTAAAGAGTCACATATACTTTTGCTTTTGTGCCCTATCCACCCCCTCGACCCTTGGCCTGATCTGGCCATGATTTGTGTGTTTGTGTTGCATGTTTACTGGCAGTAAAAGAATACTCCAAATAATTTTTGGAAAAAATGATGGAATTATATTTGCCTCAGATGATACGGAATTTGATTCAAGATGTCAGACTTTGGAACCCTATTTAGAACAATTGTCAGTTTTCAAATCATATTAGCAAAGATTCTTGTTTGGATTTAAGTGGATTTTAGTGTTATTTGGGTGGATTTGGGGTGATTTTGGGTGGATTTGGGGTTCGTTTTAGTGGATTGGGGTGGATTTGGGGTTGATTTTAATGGATTTGGGTGGATTTGGGGTGATTTTGGGTAATTTGGGGTTGATGTTAGTGGCTTTTATGGATTTGGGGTACATTTTAGTGGATCGGGGTGGATTTGGGGTTGATTTGAGTGGATTTGGGTGTTTCGTAACACCCAATATTTACCTTACTCCAACGAGGAAAAACGTACCGTCCATAATATAGCTCGACTATTGTTCAGAACGTTTTTTCATTTTCGCAAGCAAGTCTTGAATTATGTTGTCTGTACTCATGCACTCTGTAGCTTTATTGACTCGGGACACACACACACACACACACACACACACACACACACACGCGCGCACATACACACACATATATATTCCATCTATGACCACTTGTATCAATACTTGATGAACCATTAGTCATATGTCCTTCTGAATCTGTTTCTACACTATTGCCATTTTTTTTGATATTGCAATTTATTATTTATAAATTTATTAAAATGAATAATGTTTTAGGTTCGAATGAAATATTACAAACATGTTGTCACAAAAGGTTTATTGATATTACAAAAACGTCCGATATTTCTAGTATTTTGATAACTCGTATATACAGAAAGATTAGATGTTATATAACAGACAAAAAATATTCAACTTCCCATAAAATAGCATTTATATCAGTGCTATTTTTCTGACAGTAGTCTGCAATACACCTGCAGCATCATTAATCTGGATGTATTGCATTTTTGTTTTGATTTGCCAATTGTAACACCGCAGCAAGAATATAATTAAAAAAGAACAATATACGCGTAGTTATCCAGAAGTTTTCAAACCATCAATGTATCAGTTGTTTCATATGTGAGATAGTTATTTATGTTTATTTGCATTTAGTTCCGTCTTATCTTTCTGAATATACCAAAATATCAAGCTACATCTTTTCTAGTGGTGACAATTGTTTAAATGTGACGTAATATTCGATTTTGCATAGTAATCACTATTTGTAAGACGCAAAAAATTGAAGACCATGAAGAGCAAAGTGATAACTTTTTTTATGCATTACACTGAAGATCTACCTGTCTCCTTTTCACTTCACACTTCATCTGATTAATTACCATCACAATGGTACATCACAGGAACTGATACAGGAACCAGTTTAAATCATTAAAAGAAATTCAGCAGAGAACATCTGGTTACTAACAGCATCCTTCCAATCATCAATACACTTCAAGAAACGTACTGAATACATAATCCAGACAACATTCGCTATTTTTATTCCAGCAGTAATGACATAAAAGCTTGAATTATTCATTTTGTTCGAAATATTTGTTTATGACTTACATCTCATGTATATGTAAATATAGTTCAAAATATTCATTTACACTAAAAGATACGTTTGGGTTAGTATTTATTTATTCTCTTTGTTTCTCTTAACAAAGAAATATATTTGGTTTCACTCTAGTTTGATTTCTCTTTATTGACTTTAGTGATATTCACCGTACTTGCAAAATATCTTTTATCTGATCCCAATTTATAGTTTGCCAAATAGACCCATATTTAAAGTAATTGAACAATACAATATCTTCGATCATTCCTTTTTAAGCACACTTTATTTCTCTCAAGACTATAACCGTATTTTCCTTTGTACTCCATTCCTCGCGTTCTAAACAATTTAGAAAAAATGAATCAGCCCTTCTTCCGCCTACTCTGAGGTAATATCTAGTTTCACTTTGACCCTTGTCTGCTAATTGTTCATGAGCAGTCTCCTATCTCGTTAGAAGACTGTCATAATTAATTTTCAGTACCACGTCTTTACAAACGACGCATGCGTATTCATTGTCATTGCTACATCACTATCAAAATTGAAGTAGTCACATTTCATGTTTGGTGTTTAGTCTGCATTCTGTCATCCGACCTCCTTGATTATTATTTGCACTATTACTAACTCGATTCTGATGTATGATGGACAATTTATCAGGATCGTTATAACAGAGGTCAGTATCATGTTGTTGGCAATGATAGTAACAATTTTTCATTGAATAGGCATTGATACCCTTTTGTGGTTAATAGTTATCAGATTTATTATAATATCTTTATGAAAAGTCATATTTAATGTTTATATTGTACCGATAGGTCTGTCAATCGAAAGCAATTATTTTAATAATTAAGAAGTGAAGGGGGTAGTAGTACTAGTAGTGGTAGTTGTTGTATGACATCATAATTATGATAAAGCACAACATTTATGCCAACCAGTCTCTTTAGAAATGTAATACCTTGTTATACTGACATTTGACTTTTTCATTACATCCCATTATATGTTAGTTCCTGGCATGAATGAATGCCTAGCGTCTCCGTTTAGTCTAGAAAATCAAATGCATCGATGCAGTTTATTTGGCCAAAATTGTTTTCATTATAACTCGTCTTTTGCGAAATTTCCATTTGTTTTTATTTGCTGGCAATTAACTTGGGGCATATTAAAGTATATTGCATCTGTTGTTCCCTAAATTGTTAAGAATATTCCCATTCCACCAAGAAGTATTGTGTTATTAATAGAAGGTTTTCGACCAGAATAGTAAGCTACAATGAAGGAGGCTTTATCAATAGCTTCAACATTACAAATTTTGAAACGACAACCATAGTTACTGCTCTTAATTTCAACCTTTATTTGAAAATAACTTTCAATTTTTCCAATGTAAAATATATTCAAAGCCGCAATTAAGACAGTAAGGACGTGGTATATAATGAACCAAGATATTGTATTACAATACTGTGTATTTCCTTAGTTTGTTTTCTCCTATGTTGATTATATTGTTTTATCCACGTTATTTGCTTGGAATGATGGGTGGATAACGTACGGACTGAAGACCAAGTGGTTTCGGGTTCGAATCAACGGTTGGAGTCTAATGATGTATTTTAGAAGCTAACATTGTGTGTACTGTGACAACAGTCATTTGAGTTTTGGAAATAAATTACCATCCAAAGTAAAAATTATTCGTCGTAATGAAGAAACTATAAGGTCATTGCTTTTTTAATTCACAAAAGGTTTAAACCTTTTACAATCTTTTTCAAAAACTCGCTCGTACATCGTAAAAGTTGCAAGTGTTCATTTTCTCATTTAAATAATTTTTCTTCATTTCTACTTCTACCAGTTTTCTTATTTTTTCAGGTCTTTTTTTCTACCCTTCTATCATTATTTCTCCTTAATGATGATTGTTGTATTATAATAAATAAATAAATAAATAAATAAATAAATAAATAAATAAATAAATAAATAAATAAATGTAGACCCAACCATAAAATACTTTTCTACACTGAAAATTATTCGTTAGCATGAAAAAGATCTTAAAAAATTACTATATTAAGTTCCCAAAATGAAATATTTAAAAAATATTTGTCCAAATATGAAACGCGCTATTGTATTATAAAACTAGTTTAATTATTAAAACATTAATTGATCTTTCTCATATAATGTAATTACGGTGCATTTGCCTCTGCTTTACCATTATTGTCCTCATAACTTTCAACCGTGCTGGTTTAAGATTTATTAGGTCTGCTTCTAACATTGTTTTTCGTTTTTGTTCACCCTTCTGTTTTCTCCTTGTTGTACCACTGTTTGCAGTTTTATTTTCAGCATTTGGTTTTCTCCTCTGCTTCTACTATTTTCTTGTTTTGTTTCAACCTTTTTTTCCTTGCTTGTTTATATGTTTTCTCCAAGACCACGACAGGAAGGTGAACCACTTATACACCACCAGTCTATGGAAAATCCTTGACATCAAGTAGCAGGAAAAGATTCTAGACACTGAGGTACTAACCTAAGCATGTCACCCACAGCATCCACACCATCATGATGCATTGTCAGGTACGCCGGCGGGACATGCCGTACGCCTAAGAGACTCTTCTGTTTTGAGCTACAGCAAGGTAAGCGATCCAATGGATGTCAGAAGAAACGCTTCAACGTCAATCTTAAAGCTGCATTGATAACATACAACACAAACCCTGATCCATAGGAGAAAACAGCAAGCGATCGAGTCACTTGGAGTTCCCTACAAGGGTTGACCTCATCACCTACATGCGCATGCACAGAAAAGAACCAGCCTTTCCATCCATCGGATGACTAGAGAGGTCCTCGTCGAATCGATGTACGAACAACATTTTGATCCACAGGCCGAGTCTTCCCATGATTCAATAGATGATTTTGCCTGTATCACTGACAGCCCCAACCCTGTTGGTTCCAATACACTTCTGGACACAGATGGTATGAGTTATTTGCTGGTCTGTGAGGACTGTAAATTGTGTGTACATGCAAGCGTCTAAAAACTGTCTTTACTACAAACGTCTGTTCATGTATTAGATCTAACAGTGTGATGGGAACATACATTTGATATGTGATAGGTCGCAGAGTTTGCAATTTGTTTTAATACCCTTTGCATAATGTGTTCCTCGCAGTTGGTTGTACCATATGCATATTAAAATTTGATTGTTTGTATGTGTATCATTTATGTGACCCATCTGGTAACAAGACCAAATGAGCGAATGGTATGACCTAGCATGTGTCGTGTATCCGTGAAGAATTGCTAGTTTAATTATATTTTCAGCTTATAACGTATATTTGATTTAAGTCATTTATTTTTATGTTTATTGTTTGTTTGTCAGATTCAAATTTGACATTTTAAGTTTAAGATTCATTCATTGGGAGATGACGTGTACTTTACAAATAAACACCAGGTGTTGACCTCATTTCTGACCTGGCTTCAGAGTTGTAAACAAGCTTTTAAAATGATTGGTTGATTCCAAGGACATTATGGAGCTTTGTTATAAACATTTTTCTATTTTTAGTTGGGTCATACGGTGTGTACGAGATTTTTTGAACGTAAATTTGTTCTAAAAGATTCTAGAGATCATGTGACCCTTTCCTTCTTTACGTAACAACAGGTATATAAATGATGTTTTAGAGCGAACTATTTAGTAGAAGTTGGGCTGTTAGAATACTAAGTTGTGTGTCGTTTTGAGTTATTTTAAATTACCTTGTATTGGAAATTATTTCAATTCGTTTGGATCAAGAGGATTTATTTTGTTATTTATCTGGAAACTAATTGTGCTCATTGAATTTAATTACCAAAAACTGACTTCATCACGTGACATCGTCTTCCATCTTGGATGCTTCACTAAGATTCGAACTTGGAATTATTTGAATATTTTATTACCAGGATTTTTACAATTTCACTAGTGGATTATAGTTTGAATTATTTTTGGATTAATTTTGGAATTGATTCTTAAAACCGTAAGTTTTTTCTTCTGGAAAATATTTGAGCTCAATAAATTGTTTATTAAGTTTTTACAAGCTTGTTATTCTCACTTTTTCTATGTTACTGTTTTTTCGAGCCTACGCACGTAACAAGCTCCCTGTAATAAAAGACGCACATGACTAATACTATTCAAATGACTTCTCCAAACCTCTGACAAGAAATCTTGACATAAAGCATCATTGCATGAAGATTATAATATTCTGTACAGATGATGCCAATTTGCTATTACATATAGCCGTTGTGACTGAAAATATAAAATGTCTACAAGGGCTACATCAGAATTGTTGAATGCTGTTAAAGTAAAGTATGCTAGTGACCCAATAAAGTCACTTCTAATGTGGAGTTGGAACCATAGATGCAGCTTAGGATTTTGTATCTTTTTCATAGAAACTCTTTGTGTACGAGAGTACCCTTGAATATGGCTTCTATATTGTCTTCTCTGAGTATATTTTCAATGGAACAGCCCCGAAAGAAATTTGAACAAGTTTGTTGAAAAGTATCCTAGCTAGAAAACCTTTTAAATTCTTTTTTAAAAAGATGCCAATCTGCGATCAGATATGGGTGCTGTTTTTAAAAGCAAAAAGAACTTTAAACAACATATTCTCAAAATAACAACTTACAAAATTTGATGGAAGTGTCTGGCTCTGGTCTGCCATTAAATAATATCACTGTTATAAAACATGTGTTACCTCTAAGTGACTTTACATGAACCACTCAGACAAAATTACTCATCTTTGTCAGAAAGCTTTCTAGCATTGCGGGATTTCGGTATTATATAAACGATGTCATTCTGCCATGTGATATGGGCACTCTAGCTACAAGTTTTAAAACAATATTTAAACATGTTCTACCGAATTACTGTTCAACATAATTTTTCCACACTAGTGAATTGTATGCAAATGATGTCAGTCTGATTTGTTTTAATTATAAGAGTTTCCAATTTATTCAAGTGTTGCTACTGTTACTAAACTTACAAAATACTTTAAACATCTTCGGAAAACCCACTTAACAAAAATTGACCAAATCATACACACAGCTTTCTGGCATGAAATACATGAAGTTTGTGCTAATGAGACAAATCTGTGACCACTGTTGGTAAGAAAAGGAAAATCCTTAAATAATGTCTTCTAAAAGCAAAAACACTTTACTGACTTAGATTAAATTTAATAGTTTTTTCTAATTTTCAGATGTCTTCTTTTCCATTGTGGAATCTTGATGATTACTTTAGCGTGTACATGTACATCAGTCTCTTCAGCCACACCCTATATTAACCTCATCCGTAACGTATTTTATGTTACCATCAAAATTGAAGCTCATGGGCAGGCTTGACATTCAGGCCATGGTTAGGTTATTGTTGTTATGGGCTCATTGCTACTAGGCAACTGCTAGAGTGGCCTAGGGTAGCTACCTCAGATGCGGGAGGTCGCAGGTTCTTACCCCAGCTGAGTCATACCAAAGACTTTTTTTTAAATGGTATTAGCAGCTGCCTTACATAGTGCTCAAC
Source organism: Unio pictorum (assembly GCA_030141615.1). Classification (NCBI taxonomy): domain Eukaryota; kingdom Metazoa; phylum Mollusca; class Bivalvia; order Unionida; family Unionidae; genus Unio; species Unio pictorum. The sequence continues at coordinate 6,236,757 of JARLTB010000019.1, read as the reverse complement.
ATTAAGAGGTTAGTGTTAGGACTGGTCCGCCTAGTGTCAAGATAATGTGAGTGGGTGGGACATGATACTACATGTATGTTGCATGATGCCCTATTGCTAGACATTACTACCGACTGCCACACTATCTGAGCTACAATAAAAGTGTATAAAACAGACACGTGCCATTTTATTCTTTGTTTTCATAAATTGCATATGAAACTAAGAAGGAAATAGCATTCTAGTATATATATATATATATATATATATATATATATATATATATATATATATAGCGCCAAATCTTTAGAAGCTCAAAGCGCTTTACAACTTTACAACATCTATAATGACATGACTACAGAAAAACAAAAAACAAATAACAAAAACCCAGGAAATTGGAAAACATTAAAAAATGCTGAAAATATTTAAGGTACGAAACATTATTAGGTCTTTAAGATATCTCTTGCAATCGAAAAAGGTGAGTTTTAAGAGCACTCTTGAAAGCGATCACAGTGTCTCTGTGTCTCACCTCTTCTTTACATATTGCTCCTCATTAAGAGGTTAGTGCTATGACTGCATCATGAGACAAACTATCCACAACTTCACAAATTGCATTATATGGATGTTAAAGCAGAATTACTACTGCGGAAATAGGCTTCATCAGATCAAGATAGCATGTGCATTCAAGTTGGATGTAAATGTTTACATGAAACATAACTTACATCCTGAGTGATTTTATTCATGTCTAAAAATTCAAACAATATTTTCCACAATGATCTGGATTTTTTATTTGTTCTACACTTTACCATCCAATAATCCACAAAGTATCTGATGGTCTAAATGCCAACTTAATTTATAACTTAATTTATAAGATTCTACAGACGTGTAGTAAAGATTCAGTGATCATATCATTATTTGGGATATAAAAACAATTTAATAGTGTTGGTTTTTATTTACATGTTCTTAGGGGCCCCAAGTGGCTGACATGGTTAAGTACTCACCGCTACGGACTACTTCAATCTCGCCTCTGTCTTGCGTCGGTTGTATTATTTCATGTCCTGTATCTTTCATCGTTGCTATTAGTATCGGAGTAAAGAATTTCTTGAAATTATTTTCTTCAGCAATATCTATCATATAGGCAAGTCCCATGGAACTGATAATTCATCAGGATTCGGAGCTCTTCGAAACTTTATTTCGTCAGTAAGTAATCTTTCACAATCAATTATCAATTTTCTGATATCATCACAATTCAGTGGAAGTTTGCCATGATACAATCTTGCAATAGTTGAATAATGGATTTCATAAGCACGTCGAAATCTGAGTAATGCCTGTTTCGTCTCGTTAACTGATCCTAATTCGCATGAAAACACAAATATAAATCTCGGATCAGTTATGCTAACTCCAGCTTTGAGTGTATGATTATAGATAATGACTTCAACATCATTATACACATTATTGATATCTGTAAAGTCTATTTTCTTTTGTTCAGGATCTGTATCAGCGTGATAATATCTTGAACGTTATCCCTTATTTTGTAATATTTTCGCCAGACCTTCCACTGGATATTCTGTACAAACTTGTAATGATTATATACAGCTATTTGCTTTCCATATTTAAAGGTTTGCATGATTTTATCTAACAAATTGATTCTAAATGAGATTTTCAACAATTTTTTTCTTCTTCGTGATCGGATATATAATCTTTAAGAACAAATTTTATATTGCACCTGAACAATTTAATTAGATTCAGTTCATCATTATTTGCAGCGTCAGCATTAAGAACAATAACGCGACTGATGTATTTAATAGCGTTGAAAATGTAACCCGATGTATTTTGTACGATTGTGTATCTTTTAATATTTGTCGTCTGAATCTATGAAATATTGATACATATGGAACACTTTATTCTTTTAAGCGATTATACTTGAACGGTAACTCGGCCATTTTTACCGGGACTAAATTTTGTATCGCCGATAATATTAATGTAAGATTCTATGTTATAATCGGATCTTGTTTTTATGGTAAATGTCTTTTGATAAATAATAACAGCTACATATATATATATATATATATATATATATATATATATATATATATATATATATATATATATATATATATATATATATATATATATCAGGAATCACAGATTTCCATACAGTCTCTGATAATAAAAAAAATCATCGGGGTTATCAATTATCCTCTCTAGTTTATTGTTCTCTACCTCGAAAATAACCAAGAATGACCCATCTCTTGTTTTGCAGTATGTTTCCCGTCACTTAAGGAATCTATCCTGTGTGTACGAAAACCAAGAATTTGGGCTATTTCTTTCATGGACTTAAATTATACAGTCTTTTCCTTTGATGACACATGCGCAGTACTCGTCAAGATGCATCCTTTCTCCATGTTTCACAGCACCAAATATAAATGTGACTCTTCTTTTATAGATATCGCACAAAAATAAATCATCTAATTTAACTTTTCGTAACTTGAACAGTTAAAAGCAAGATTGAACCATATTAGTGAAATATGAAATCTGTGTCACACTGGTGATATGCCATACTAGTTGCAAAATCCCTGAATGAAACGCAAAATTTTAACCACAAATGAATATGCTTGTGATAAGTCCATCCCGCCCCCCCCCTCTCTCTCTCTCTCTCTCTCTCTCTCTCTCTCTCTCTCTCTCTCTCTCAATAGCTCGTAGAATTCGTAGAGCTTAGCTAATGTCATGTTAGATTCATTAACTTACGGTTCATTCACCTGATCATAAGGGTATCATAACGTGAAGGATATTGTAGCACTATCACCCAGTCATGTTTCAGTCATGTTTTGACATATTTTACGTCAAAAGCATACAATACAAGCGCAAGACTACGTTTTCATCCTTCTAAAGTGAATTCCCTTGAGTTAATCTCCTTTGACACCTGAGTAATGACATCATATCAATCGTACAGATACGTGAATGAATGAATAGGTATTAATGAGCATATGATTGAATCGGAAAATCAGATTGTATATATCCATATCATTGAACTGTAATCGTATATATCCATATCATTGAACTGTAATCGTATATATCCATATCATTGAACTGTAATCGTATATATCCATATCATTGAACTGTAATCGTATATATCCATATCATTGAACTGTAATGTTTTGATAATACATCTTTCAAGTGTTATTCAAATTTCAAAAGCTTTTTATGGCGTAAAACCAACTACATATGAAAGACTATGAAAAAGTATAACACCATCTGTATCAAACATCAATCAATTTCAGATAATGGAAACAGAAATAGCTGTAGCCGTACCCCAGCATTTTTGGGGGGATGAAAATATCTTTAAAACGAAAGTGTAATATTTACATCTTTCCGTCGTCTCTTTATCCCTTCGTGTTAGATTGCAAACTTGTATACAGAACATGACAGACGGTGATTAAACGAAAGCCATTTCTTTTTTTTAAAAAATCCTCTTCCCACCCTTTCTCAACAACAAAACAATACGACCTCATAATTCAGCTTAAGATAGCAAATTTATATATATATATATATATATATATATATATATATATATATATATATATATATATATATATATATAGTAACAAGTTAGAACAAGTATAAGAAGTCTAATGTCTCTCCGCCGGGGTACCTGCGGCTTTCCATACTCTAACTCTTTTAGATCTGATTGAACAATTTTTCGTATTGTATTGGCAATTTCAATTTCATGATCTAATAGTGATAATTGACATATTAAAATATCTTTCTAATTGTCAAGAACGTGTTGTATATCCCATTACAAAAGGTAACTCAATCTAAAGTTATCTTGATCGATCGCGAAAAGATATATGTAAATTTTTAATACGATAAGAGCACCATGTAATTGATAGAGTCTCTAACAAATCTATATATTTTAAAGAATTATACAAAGGAAAATTTAGGATAAAAAGCCATTTAAAACATTTTGCCTTAATAGGGCATTGAAGGCAATCAATGAACGTAATATAATTTGTATCAAAGAGGGAAAATGAGCCTTCACAGTTAGACATATGCTATTTACAGTGTGTGCACAATTTGATGGCATGGACTTGTATTACGAGTTTGATAACGGAAGCTAGGCCAGATAATATACACATTATACTGAACACGTGACTCTCTCAAACACTTTATATTATCTAGCAGACTTGTCTATATTTAACACGCTAATAAAATTAATACTTGGTATTGGTTATACCAGCACCTCTATTTTTATTAAGTAGACCATCCTCGACATTTAATTCTGCATCTAGATAATATTCTTACAATGTATAGGCTTTGAGTCCACCTTATGCAAAAAAACTTAAGGCCAAAATGAAAATACACAATTTTATTGAGTTTGTTATATATTTTGAAATGACTCATCAATATGACATTGTTGTGTTATGCCTGGACTTAAAAGTACGTGAGCATCTTGAAATGACGTAATCACCATGATATTGTAGTGATATTACTGGACTAAAATATACGTAATTGCATCTTGAAATGACGTAATTAATATGACTTTGTATGACTAAAAACTACGTGTTTTCAACTTGAAATGACTTAATCAATATGACATTGTAGTGCTATGACTGGACTAAAAGCTATGTGAGCATCTTGAAATGACGTAATCAATATGACATTGTAGTGCTATGACTGGACTAATAACTATGTGAGCATCTTGAAATGACTTAATCAATATGACATTGTTGTACTATGACTAGACTAAAAACTACGTGTTTTCAACTTGAAATGACGTAATCATTATAACATTGTAGTGCTATGACTGGACTAAAAACTACGTGATCATCTTGAAATGACGTAATCATTATGACATTGTAGTGCTATGACTGGACTAAAAACTACGTGATCATCTTTAAATGACTTAATCATTATGACATTGTAGTGTTATGACTGGGCTAAAAGCTACATGATTGAAACTTGAAATGACGTAATAAATATGACATTGTAGTGAAATGACTGGACAAAAAAATATGTGATTGCAACTTGAAATGAAGTAATCAATATGACACTGTAGTGCTATGACTGGACTAAAGACTACTGTTTGCTATGACTGGACTAAAGACTACTGTTACGTGCTTAGGCTCGAATAAACGGTAATATAGAAAGAGTGAAAATAACAAGCTTGTAAAAATTAATAAACAATTTATTGAGCACAAATATTTTCCAGAAAAGAAAAATAATCTTACGGTTTTAAGAATCAATTCCAAAATTAATCCAAAAATAATTCAAAGTATTATCCACTTGAGAAATTGCAAAAGTCCTGGTAATAAAATGTGCAAATAATTCTAAGTTCGAAGCCCAGCGAAGTATCCAAGATGGAAGACGATGTCACTTGATGAAGTCAGTTCCTGTTACTAAAAATGTCTATGACACAATTCTTTTCCAGATAAATAATAAAATAATTCCTCTTGATCCAAACGAATTGACACAATTTCCAGTAAAAGGTAATTTATAATAACTCAAAAAGACACACAACTTATTATTCTAACAGCCCAATTTTCTACTGAATAGCTCGCTCCAAAACATAATTTATATAGCTGTTTTTACGTAAACAAGCAAGGGTCACGTGATCTTCTAGAAACTATCAGAACAAATTTACGTTCAAAGAATCACGTACACACCTTATCACCCAACTAAAATAGAAAGATGTTTATACAAAAGCTCCATTTTATCCTTGGAACCAACCAATCATTTTAAAAGCTTGTTTACAACTCTGAAACCAGGTCAGAAATGAGGTCAACACCTGGTGTTTATTCTGTAAAGTACAGGGCACCATCCCCCTTTCAATAAACGAATCTTAAAACTTAAAATGCCAAATTTAAATCTAACAAACAACAAAAATAAAAAATAAAAATAAATGACATATTAAATATACGTAACTCTACGTGATTGCAACTTGAAATGAAGTAATTAATATGACATTGTAGTACTTCGACTGGACTGAAAACTACGTGATTGCAATTTGAAATGACATAATCAATATGACTTTGTAGCGCTATGACTGGACTAAAAACTACGTGATTGAAACTTGAAATGACGTAATCAATATAACATTGTAGTGCTATGACTGGACTAAAAACTACGTAATTTCAACTGTAAACTACGTAATCAATATGACATTGTAGTGCTATGATTGGACTAAAAACTACGTGATTGAAACTTGAAATGACGTAATCAATATGACATGGTAGTTCTGTGATAGAGCTAAAAACTACGTGAGCATCTTGAAATGACGTAATCAATATGACATTGTAGTGCTATGACGTGATTGCAATTTTATGACGTGATAGCAACTTTAGTCTGATTAAATAATTAAAATGAATAATGTTCATGCTATATTAATAATCACATCAACAGGTCTGTGACAGAAAATGAATATGACAACAATAGCATACTTTGCTGTTACATATATCTAACCAAACAGGCTTTGCAGCTTATAATACAGGATACCAGAAAATGGATATGTCAATAATAGCATACTTGGCTGTTAGATATATATAGCGATATGTAACCAAACAGGCTTTGCAGCTTGTAATACCGGATACTAGAATATGAATTTCAATAAAAACATACTTGGCTGTTATATATATATATATATATATATATATATATATATATATATATATATATATATATATATATATATATATATATATATAACCAAACAGGTTTGCAGCTTAAATACCGGATGTGACCACAGTAACATGGTTCTACTGAAGCATGTCACTCACTAATATATTTATGTGTATACTTATAACATGAAAGGACTATGACATTCATTTTGTTCACATTTGATGGATCTTTCAATGCTCATTGAGCGCTTTATTTATATGCAGGTAGATACCTTATACTTTTCATCTTATTTTTCTAAGTTATGAATCTCATCTGTAGACTGATATTACTGTAACTAAGAGCAGTACAAGAACTTCACATCAAATTTTGACATGTAGGTAATCTTGGATCGGGGTACAAAGTCATCCGTGGACAAAATCACCTTTATGCCGCCCCCCTCCCCAATCCGAAACCACAAGCAAGATGAATGGTAGGATATATTCCTATCCCACACACCCCACCCCCGATTATAAGCTTTATCCTTTGTACACTAGACATTTACATCTTGGTGTGACTCATTGGGCTCTTTGAAGTTTTGTGTCGGCTTCTTTTTAGCGGATCAAGGATGAAGGATAGATGTTAGTTTTTAACATACAAAACAATTAAGATGCCTAACTGTGTTTTTTATCTAAATATTAATTGCATGCCTATGTCTTTTGTAACTTTGCTTTTATAAGTGCTGAGTTTACTGTATTTGACATGTATTGTTATATTTTGGCAAGAACTTAAAAATATTAGACACAATTTAATTATGTAACATAAAATTCTAGCATTTAATTAAATATGAGGTATATTGATGATATGTCACGTTTCTTCAATTTTATCCTAGGGTGGATGTACTGACAAGCTGAGGCATATTTGTATTGGATAAACAAAAAAATCATAATAAAATTAAAAATATTAGGTATATTCTTATTTTTCCTCTATCCCGTTTCAAAATAGACCATTATATTTTTTACGGTCGACAAAGTTAACAGATAGATAACAGTTAACTACTTCAATATTTCACGGGCAATCAATCTTATTACAGTAGTGAACATAGACTATAATTTACATATGTACCTTTACAAAACAGTAGAACAATCTAGTTTGCATCCGAATAGATAATCTGTTGAAAACTGTGCTGGACGCTTTAGACAGTATGTTTAGTTGCAAAGAATTAGTGTTTCCTCAGGGATTTAAATTGGTCATTGTAATTATCCTTCAAAAAAAGACACATTCATCTTATGTAATATTCAAAACGGGCACCTTGCTATATTTTAATACCTGATAATATTATCATCATATACATTATTATGTTTTGCTTTTTTTTTTGTATAAGGATGTATTCAAGAGATGAGGAAAATGTTGTACATTTAGTCCAGCAACTTGACATTGTGTCATATTATCTGTTTGTATACAATGTAAAAACAATATTGTTATCTTTCTCTCAATCAAATATCACCATAACCCCTTTATAATAAATAAATCGCAAAACGGTTTTCAAATAATTGTTTGGTTTTTCTTAACAATTTTCCACCACTCTTTAGAATTACCTAAACAATTATTTAATTTTGTCTGCTAACTGAATGCTGATCGTGGAAATATTTAGATACACGAATTTCACTAATATTTTTTTTTGACGATGTAACAACAACTGTTGTGAACATTATGTGGATTTTGCTCGACCGTAAAGTCAATTTCTTGTCCTATGTGATTTCTAATTTTGTTGCGCATCCAGAGTGTGACTTTACCACGAATAGCAACAATTACTATGCGTGGTACAGTTTTACTTCCGACATCTTTAAGTAGATCTGCGAAATTGTATCAAATATTTCATCCCAAAGAACATTTTTTGACACGTGAATTTAACAAACTACCGTCTCCTTTATCATATAACCATATCACCTTTGTAGAAATGAAATTCGGGGGTGGGAGTGGGGGGTAAATGTTCAGAGGACATATATGGTAATGGCATCGGATTCTGCTCGAGGAAAATGAGTCATGGACACCAGTACTAGAGTTTAATCCGGAGTTCGATACCGTTATTACAAGTATCACAGGCTCAAAATCTACATGAATATCATAGGGGAAGTAATTTTTTTATTAGGAACAGGACAATTTTCATTAAAATCTCCAATAAGAACTAGGTAGTCTGACTTTCATTTCTGGGATCTTTCAATTTATAATTCAATACGATTCAAAATGATTCACTATTAGGCAGAGGCGAAGCTAGAGTGTTTGGCGCCCGGGGACAATATTCATTCCCCACCCCCACCCCCACCTCAACTCTGAAACCCATTATTTTCATCAATAAAATCACCATTACCGTTACAACCTATTTCAAAGCCCATTTTGGCGCCCCCACTAGTATGGCGCCTGGGGACATATGTACCCCCTGCCACCCACCCCCAGCTACGCCTCTGTTATTAGGTGGTCTTCATAGTCCTTCAGTTAGTAATTTCTTCCTATTCAAAGTTACTTCTAAGCAAATACATGATATCATCGGTAAATCAAGATCATATTATAGGACTACAGGAATGTAACTTTTCAGGTACATGGCTCTCCAAATTCCATGTGTATTTTCTGTCCGAACGGGATGGACCGTTATAAGTTACGTTTTTTCGTGTTGATATGTTTGTTGTAATATTATAAAATCTTCAGGGAAGTAGAAATATCAGACATTACTGAGAGAGTCTAAGGAAATGTTTGGTTGTTTTTTTTACGTCATGTGCAATAGATACATTTATGAATCATAATAATTTATATTTTTTTGATGTTGCTGTGTTTGTTGTAATATTATAAAATCTTCAGGGAAGTAGAACGTTGCAAATATCATACATTACAGAAAGAGTCTATTCAAAAGTTTATTTGTTTCATACTTCATTTGCAAAAGATATATTAATGGATCTTAATAATTACATTTATTGTGTTATTTTTTTAAATATTAAAAATCTTTTCTTTACGGAAGTAGATGACGTATAACGTTATGAATATCATAATTGTATGTAATCAACCCAAAAGTGTTATTTGTTGCTTATGTCATTTGCAAAAGTGACATGTATGGTTAACACCTTTGAAAGAAATCAAATGCATGATTAGTTACAAAAACGAAGTAAAAATCATTACAGTAATTATAATTGTAATCAGTTAGTTTAAAGTAATGTAAGTATCGGTGACATAAAAATATACTAAGCCCTATAAGTTTTGTATATGTACTTTACATTCATTGGCAATCTGTGAATCTGTTTATTAAATGGTTTGATATGAGTGTTCGTTTAAGCTGTGTTGTTTTGTATACTGAATCCTATAACTAGATATTTACATTTTTCTTGACATTCTTGGAATTTTACTTAGAAAATGGATTTGTACCACTAAAACTGCAGTAGGGATTTTGTGTTGACATGTCTACTTTGATTTTAACTGATATTTATAAAAATGTATTTGAATTATAAACGGATTACAGTTTATATTATCCTGTCACACGATCGGGTAGAGATATTTTCTGACAGGCACAGACTGAGTGAATAAAGATCACTCATTAGTAGCATCGCCTTTGGCAGTATTATTGTCAAATCACAGAGATTAAGGGATTATAAAATGGGTAAGTAAACATTTAATTAACACTGACGTGGGGCATAGGTGTAAATTAGGAAGCTATTGTAACTGACTTCCTCCCTTGTAAACAGGACGAACAATTTTTAATTAACGGGACCCAGTCAGGTGCAAACAAAAGGGGAGGGGCGACGCAGTACTATAAAATTCTGCGCTATTTTTGAAAGTCGTTCAGTTACACAAAGATCGAGTGTTTATATAACAATTAGTTACATTACATTTGGATTTGAAATTGTTTTAAGCGAGAACCATTCTTACGTATTACAAAGGTGTGGTTTATTTCTTCAGGAATTGTTACCAGAAGTTTAGAGCTAATTTCTCAGTGTCTCTTCAGTTGTGAACAAAATGGAATCATCATGTGGAGGAAATACCATCCCCCAAATCATCGTCTTCCGACCAACCATGGAAGAATTCAAAGACTTCAATAAATACATTCTCTACATGGAATCTCAAGGTGCACATAAAGCAGGACTTGCAAAGGTATTTAATCTTACTTATCTAAAACTAACATGTATGATGCGTAATTGATTATTTAATCGTGTATACATAAAACTAATATGTATGGTATGTAATTTATTATTTAATCTTGCTTACCTAAAACTAATATGTATGGTATGTAATTTATTATTTAATCTTGCTTACCTAAAACTAATATGTATGATGTGTAATTGATTTTTTAATCGTGTATACATAAAACTAATATGTATGGTATGTAATTTATTATTTAATCTTGCTTACCTAAAACTAATATGTATGATGTGTAATTGATTATTTAATCGTGTATACATAAAACTAATATGTATGGTATGTAATTTATTATTTAATCTTGCTTACCTAAAACTAATATGTATGGTATGTAATTTATTATTTAATCTTGCTTACCTAAAACTAATATGTATGATGTGTAATTGATTATTTAATCGTGTATACATAAAACTAATATGTATGGTATGTAATTTATTATTTAATCTTGCTTACCTAAAACTAATATGTATGATGCGTAATTGATTATTTAATCGTGCATACATAAAACCAATATGTATGGTGTGTAATTTATTATTTAATCTTGCATACATAAAACTAATATGTATTGATTATTTAACTAACTAATATGTATTGATTTAATCTTGCTTACCTGAAAATAACATGTATGATGTGTAATTGATTATTTAATCTTGCTTACCTAAACATAAGATGTATGATGTGTAATTGATTATTTAATCTTGCTTACCTAAAAATAACATGTATGATGTGTAATTAATTATTTAATTTTGCTTACCTAAAAATAACATGTATGATGTGTAATTGATTATTTAATCTTGCTTACCTAAAACTAATATGTATGATGTGTAATTAATTATTTAATTTTGCTTACCTAAACATAAGATGTATGATGTGTAATTGATTATTTAATCTTGCTTACCTAAAAATAACATGTATGATGTGTAATTGATTATTTAATTTTGCTTACCTAAAAATAACATGTATGATGTGTAATTGATTATTTAATCTTGCTTACCTAAAACTAATATGTATGATGTGTAATTAATTATTTAATTTTGCTTACCTAAAACTAATATGTATGATGTGTAATTGATTATTTAATCTTGCTTACCTAAAAATAACATGTATGATGTGTAATTGATTATTTAATCTTGCTTACCTAAAAATAACATGTATGATGTGTAACCGATAACACTATCTCCACCAGCATCGTTGTAAAATTGTGATTAGAAGGATATCTGTATTTTTGTTGATATCCAGTCTTTAGCAGTCTTTCTCTCTGTTCATTGTTTTAGTACAGAAAGTAACGATTATCATTATTCATAAGAATGACTTTCATTTTTATTTTCATGATGGTATGCATTTTCTCTTATGGTAACTGAAACCATTTAGAACAGTTTTGTTGATTGCCAAAAAATGTGAATTAACCATTTCAAGCTGGACTTTCGGAAGGGAGTTGTTCGGTTTGGGGTGGACGGCATATATATTAATATTTAGGCATAGGTTATTTGGTTTAAACTGTATTTATGTACAGAAGTCATCGTGGAAAGCCATATGCATAGACAATAAATATAGAGGATTGAGCAAAAAGTTTAAGCTTTCAAGCTCTCCCTTAGGAAATCACTCATACAATAATGTTAGACGGCAACATTGTACTGTATGTACATGTTACTTGGCAGCTCCACAAATGTGATACATTGTGATATATTCACACGGTTATTTTTGCAATAAACATAAACACACGCACACAAACTGTCACTTGAAATTTTACCATCAGTTTATTCTTGGGCAAATTTTATAGGTGTTATATGCACACCATGGAGACAGACTTTTCATTTAGTGTCCTTTCGAGTCAGTCATGATCTTTTGACCCCCCCCCCCCCCCTTCCTCTCGACCTGATCCGGCCCTATAAACTAATACATGTGCTGGTCAGGCAAATCTCCCAGTTATAATTATACACGTTAATGGAAAATACTATTCAAACCACCACCATGCGTATAATTTTCCCATGGTTTACTTACGACTTTTTATGTTCAAACGAGTTGGCTGGCTAAAGCGTATTTCAGACTTTAATACATTCTTTACATATGTTGCCTGTTAACGTCTATGTGTTTTGTATAAAGTAAATAAATATTATAATTTTGGTGAAGTCCTTTGGTACTCTCGCACTTTCATTATGTGTATTTAATACGACTTTTATTTTTGTATATTTCTCCATTGAAATATAAGACAGTGACTTTATTACATAAATTGTTCTATAAATAGAAAAATGTAATTAATTTACAAATCATAATACATGAGTATCATGGCAATCCTATGTGTATTTCGTATTTTGAGCGTATTTTTGGTGTTGCTAGGAATCCTGAAATTTACTCTCCAATTATGTCACGCGATGCTTAATTTTGCATTCATTTTCATGCATGAAATAAATTTTTGCTGAAACAATTTAACTAGACGCGGGTCGCTTCTCTGTGAAGTTGTTTCCCCTTACTTCCTTAACAGCAACGGTACACTGATGTAGTATCACGGTACCATAGGCCTCAATGCTAATATTTGGAGAGATAAATATATTTTCTATCCTAATTTAGCGTGCATCTCACACACTGTTATAGAGAACAATGTTAGATTGTCAATTTGACGATGACAAATCCAGGAACTCCATTGCATTTAAGAGAGATAACTCTGCTGGAACTAGACAGGGGTATGAGTTATCTAGTCACAACACGGTACCAATTGTTTTTTGATAGACCTCAATGCTAATATTTGTTGAAACAAATATACTTTCTATCCTACTTAAGCACGCATGTCACACACTCTCACAGAGAACAATCTTAGGGGTGTTGTGTTGTGCTTGAGAGTAAGACTATAAATTATAAGTTTGAAATATTTCATGTTTAAATTGGAAAATAAAATATCTTCTATTGATTGAATATATATATATATATACAATTTGATGTGTTTATTTTTCATTCCATACAGATGGGTTTGATTTGAAAATTACAGAGTCATTGCAAAATTATTTCAAATTAAATTATTTAAAAAAGGGTTCTTAAGGAAAAGTATTCACTTTTCTACAAATAAAAATATCCTTCAATTTTTTATTTTTGCTTTGTTTTAGGTGATACCTCCAGCTGAGTGGAGCGCACGTAAAAATGGCTATCATGATATTGACCTGGTGATTCCAGATCCTATAACGCAGATGGTATCTGGACACCAGGGAATCTACAAAGCTTTCAATGTAGAGACGAAAGCTATAACTGTGACAAAGTATGAAAAGCTAGCAAACAGTGCCCGGTATGTATTCTTAAAGAGATCGTATTATCAGAATTGTGTGTGGATGTAAAAGTCAGATGGAAAAATTGTCCATCTTTGTGTCCTTTTGACAACAAAAATTGTATATAAAACATTACAGGTTATTCAAAAATTGCCGATGTTTAGTTCGTCTAATTCCATGAATTAGCAATGCTTTTGAAACTGATATTTATGTTCTAGCTACATGTATTTGTTTGTTACAATAGAGCATGACTATTCAAACATTGAGATCCAGGATGAAAACATTTTAGTGTATGCATTCTATAAGATATTCGAAAGAAGCTAGTACAGTGTACTAGCACAAGTTTATTGTTACAGATAATCTCATTTATTATGGAAAAATATGATTATTATAAAATATTTGATATTTTATAAATCGTTTGAAAGTCAAGTTGCAAGACTAAATTAAAAATTAAATTAATTTACTATTTAAAAAAAAAAATTACCAAATGTTCTATACTGTATATACTTTAAACTAATTACTACTTGTAAAGGGAAAGTACATATGAGGACACCATGGGGCTATGTAACATGGCGTCACGCGAAGTGAACAGGCCTGTGGTAGAGTTTGGAAAAAATACCCCAAAAAATTAAGATAACTTTAATATATTAATTAAGCGCACACTCCTTTCTCTGGATTCTAAATCCATACTTTTCCTACCATATCTATCTCCCGAAATAGATATGGTCCCGTTTAAGGGAAACTATTTTTGGACTATTTATTATTTCTTAAAGGAGACTAGAAATGAAAATTTTTATTTTATAAATGTAATTCTTTACAAATTTTAAATTCGAATATAATGTTTAAAAAAATAATATCGTGTACGGATATTGATTATATTGCGAAGATTGCCGAGTACTTCCGAGTTTTAATGAGACGACAGATCACGTGGTCTCGTGACGTCACACTAGCCAGTCCTCGTATACAAACAGAAATATGGCAAGTGAGAAAGACCATTGATAACGGTTTTCATCGGAAGTAATTTTTCACACACACAAAAAACAACACCCCACAAATAAATCTGCGAGGAGGAAATCATACGTAATTAATTTCAACATAAAGAAGCTTCCTTTCTATGATTCAATTACAGTGTATTTTACATGCATGCTACAGTTAGCGTATGACAAATCTGTAGTGTAAGTATATACATGCTTCGCTAAAATAGATTACGTACTGTACTGGTCAGTGCTGAAAGAAATTTTTTAAGCACAGGCCCCGGGCTGATGATTTAAATAAACTTACTAGCTCTGACTGAAATTCCACAAACCCGAACAGTTCATATATGTTAACTTTCAAGCCGGGAGAAGAAAGAAAGAAAATAAATTCCATTTTTGGAGGTATTTCCTCCCTATGTCGTAATATCTCTCTTGATTTTTCGCAGTTAACTCCCGATTATTTCAATATGTCTCTCAATTTTCATTTCTCAGAAGAAGAAAATCCATATATAATTGTTTTATCAAGTGTGCAGTTGACATATGTCATATTCTATTTTATCACTTGTGAATATTGTAGTGAAGAAATAATTATCACAGGACAGTTTTTGTCTTCAGTAAATAGTTTAAGATTAAACATTATTCACGTAAATTTCAGATTGTTTAACTACTACAGAAGTGCTTCTTGTAAAAGAATTGTCACCAATTAGTTTAAAATTCATGAATTATCACCATGAAGGCTGCATAATTTTCTCTGCAAATAAAATCTCCATATTCGCCCCCAAAAAACTCGGCCAGTTAACACCTGACATTCCTCTACCTGGTCTACCATATATGTAAAGTTTCATTACCATGATTAAAGTAAAAGAAGAAATAATTCGACGCAGTTTATGTGCCCCTAAAAAACTAATTCAAAATAAATATTTAATTCAGTAAACAGTGTTACATATCTTAACACTTAAACTAAAGGAAATAGGGTGGGATATAAAATGTGGGAAAACAATGGCCACATACATGTACGGTAAAGTTTGACTGCAGATTTGAACTCTTAAAATGAAGTCTGTCTGGTGCCCCCCCCCCCCCACCAAAAAAAAAAAAGAAAGTCAAGTAAACAGATTGTGTAGCTGTCAACATATGTATCTTTGCCAAATTCAAGAGGTTAATTTTTAGATCTACACAGTACAAGACTTGTAGTGAGGTAATTAGGTAACTAGATTGGCATTTTCTCCCTATGATTCTACAATATTAGCAATTTTAATTGAATCAAAGTACGGGTCTAAGATGCTTTTTTTATTCAGACAGCTTTATGAATAAGGGGCTAGGTGGACATTTGCATGACTATTTGTTTTAAACAGTGTTATGAATTGTTTTTAGATTTTCCATATGTTTCATTAAGACTGATTCTCTATTTAAAATGATGTGTGCTAGTACATAGTACACATGTTTTTAATGTACCTTATATTCATTCAATATTATTTTTCTTCAGCTATCGAACGCCTCCACATTCTGATTATGAAGAGTTAGAAAGGAAATACTGGAAAAACATCACCTTTCCCAACCCAATTTATGGAGCTGACATGTCTGGTAGCTTATATGACAAAGACCAGGACATTTGGAATATAAATAATCTTGGATCAATCCTGGATTACATAGGAGAGGACTATGGGGTCAAGATTGAAGGGGTCAATACAGCTTACTTATACTTTGGCATGTGGAAGACAACATTTGCTTGGCATACAGAGGATATGGATTTGTATAGTATTAATTACTTGCACTTTGGAGCCCCCAAGTCATGGTATGTCATTCCTCCTGAACATGGAAGACGCTTTGAAAGGCTTGCACAAGGTATCTTTCTATGATAACGAATAAGATTCAGATCATGTATGTTATTGATATGCTGTGATCTGTCTTTACATCCCTATAATTCAGTTCATGTATGTTATTGATATGCTTTGATCTGTCTTTACATCCCCATAATTAAGTTCATGTATGTTATTGATATGCTGTGATCTGTCTTTACATCCCCATAATTAAGTTCATGTATGTTATTGATATGCTGTGATCTGTCTTTACATTCCCATAATTCAGTTCATGTATGTTATTGATATGCTGTGATCTGTCTTTACATTCCCATAATTCAGTTCATGTATGTTATTGATATGCTGTGATCTGTCTTTACATCCCCATAATTCAGTTCATGTATGTTATTGATATGCTGTGATCTGTCTTTACATCCCCATAATTCAGTTCATGTATGTTATTGATATGCTTTGATCTGTCTTTACATCCCCATAATTCAGTTCATGTATGTTATTGATATGCTGTGATCTGTCTTTACATCCCCATAATTCAGTTCATGTTATTGATATGCTGTGATCTGTCTTTACATCCCCATAACTCAGTTCATGTATGTTATTGATATGCTGTGATCTGTCTTTACATCCCCATAATTCAGTTCATGTATGTTATTGATATGCTTTGATCTGTCTATACATCCCCATAATTAAGTTCATGTATGTTATTGATATGCTGTGATCTGTCTATACATCCCCATAATTAAGTTCATGTATGTTATTGATATGCTGTGATCTGTCTATACATCCCCATAATTAAGTTCATGTATGTTATTGATGTGCTGTGATCGTCTTTACATCCCCATAATTCAGTTCATGTATGTTATTGATATGCTGTGATCTGTCTTTACATCCCCATAATTTAGTTCATGTATGTTATTGATGTGCTGTGATCTGTCTATACATCCCCATAATTAAGTTCATGTATGTTATTGATGTGCTGTGATCGTCTTTACATCCCCATAATTCAGTTCATGTATGTTATTGATATGCTTTGATCTGTCTTTACATCCCCATAATTAAGTTCATGTATGTTATTGATATGCTTTGATCTGTCTTTACATACCCATAATTAAGTTCATGTATGTTATTGATATGCTGTGATCTGTCTATACATCCCCATAATTAAGTTCATGTATGTTATTGATATGCTTTGATCTGTCTATACATCCCCATAATTAAGTTCATGTATGTTATTGATATGCTTTGATCTGTCTTTACATCCCCATAATTCAGTTCATGTATGTTATTGAAATGCTTTGATCTGTCTATACATCCCCATAATTAAGTTCATGTATGTTATTGATATGCTTTGATCTGTCTATACATAATTCAGTGCTAAAATATTGCCTGTCTCCTGTTAGTCCATCGATCTGTCGGTAACTATAATGTCTATATCACTGCACAGAACATTGCTAGACTTGTTAGAATTGTTTGCCTTAGCAAGACGGGTTGAATTATTGGCCACAGCCTCCAAGGTTCCTGTGAGGAAGGTCAAATAATAGAGGCTTTTATGATTGCTTCCATTATCTACAATTTCTTTGAGGAGGATCAAATAAGAGATGTTTTTATGATTGGTTGCATTCTTTAGTGTGTTTGTTAATAGGGTCAAACAAGAGAGGTGTAATGACTAAGGGTCAATGGTCAGCATGAAAAGTGAAAATGCTATGACGTGTATGCTTTCAAAATTTCATAACATCCATATGCCTGTGCATCTCAAGTAGCTTGATGGCAAAAGTACCGGTACATGATGACCACTCAACCGTTGCAGTGAGACTTTGCTTGCATATTTTGTATTGACTTTATAGATTTTTCCAATTTTATTGATTTGATCAATTTTTAGGTGACCAATTAGATTGTTTTAGGTAACTGCCGTATATTGTACTCTTGTTTTTAAGCAAAGATTGGAACATTTGGGACTTTGACTTTGTGAAAGAAATCAAAAAGTAGATAAATTAAATTTGAAGCCATTTTTCTATGCAAATGCAGACAATATAAGATAGGCTGACACAGCATTACACATTGCAGTTTGATACCCAATTCATTTATAAATTTTATCTCTAGAAATTTACTCTATTTAAATCTGATGATGTGTGACCTGATTATAAATTGCAAAAACTGACCCATGAAGAATTGGAATGAAATAATATAAAAATTGTTACTAAAGATTTACCATGTATACTGGTCAAAATGGGACAATTGTAAAACAGCATAAACTTTCCATGTATTTAAAAAAGGATGCAAATCCCATAATTTGATCCCATTTTTAAGAAGATATTTTCATCAAATTTAAATTTAAAATTAACTTTTGACAAATGTATTCATGTTAATTTGGTCATTAATGAAGTATATAATGAAATGTGGTAAATTTACTTGTTCCAGATCAGCAATATGCCAAAACTTTGTGCAGCAATTATTTTGTAATGCTTTAATTTTATATCAATTAGCATAAAATAATGATTGCAGATAATTTTTTTTTCAATATTTTCAAGTACCGGTAATAACTTGCTACAATTTGTTTTGGATTTTAGGATTTTTCCCAAGCGGCTTCAAAGCCTGTCCAGCATTCATGAGACACAAGATGTACCTTGTCTCACCGACTATACTGAAGAAGCATTCTATTCCTTTCAACAAGGTATCTATAATTGTTTGTTTCAGAATATATTTCTGCTTGGCTAGTAAAGGAAAACCCTGGTTTGCTTAGAATCGTGAAGGAAGCCTGACTTGATGTTTGATAATTAAAGGATTTTGGTCTCAAGGGACATGGTATTATGTAAGATTTGTCAGTAAACAGGTTTTTGTTTTTGAAACTGTGCTGTATTTTAACAAATGAATTGGGTAGAGGTCATGTAGGGACATGTTGCCAAGAAAGTATCTGAATGTTTGCATCCAGTTTTTATCATCACTCAGAAAGGTTTTCACTGTATAATTATTTTTATAGTACAATACTGCCTTCCTGTGCTAATGCAATGTCAAATCCACAAAATCAACCAACCAATTACCAGAAAGCTTAGACTGAAATATAGTACATTTTCTTGTTTTCCAGATCACTCAAGAAGCTGGAGAGTTCATGATAACCTTTCCTTACAGTTACCACTCAGGATATAATCATGGTTTCAACTGTGCCGAGTCCACTAACTTTGCCACTGAGAGGTGGATTGAGTATGGGAAAAGATGTCTGCAGGTAAGCATGCACATTACATTAAATGCTGTAGATTTAAATTTTTTTAAATATTGAACCTAGAAAATTCCTTAGAAAATGAAAATTTTCTACATAAATTAAAACCTGCTAAGTTTATTATCAGTTATTTGTTCTAATATGACTTGGAACATGAATTGAAGAGTCAATGAGAATATAGTATGCTGCACAGTCCACAATGAATTAGTCAGATGGTACTGATCATGGATGTTTGACTGCGTTGTTGACCTTTAAGAAATAATATGATCACTTGGTGAAAACAATTTATTCAAGGAAAGAAAACTTGCAATCCACCATTTGGTATTATTATCTCCCCTGGCTGTAAGGCTTATAGTTTATTAATGCAGGTAATCTGTAATTTGTTGTGAATCATGCAACTGTCCATTAACAACTGCTCAGTACTTCACTGGAGTCCATATTTCTGATTTTTAATATGGATTTATATCATCCAAATGTCAAATGAGATAGATATTTGCATATTGATGAGATGCTCTTGTATCTGATTGGTTGGCCTTATTGCTTGCACCCTAGAGGCTATTTTCTGAATTTTAACCTGGATTTATATCATCAGAAGGTCAAATGAGATAGATATATGCATATTAATGAGATGCTCTTGTATCTTATTGGTTGACCTTATTAATTGCACTCTGGACTCCATAATTCTGATTTTTAACATATATTCATATCATCCGAATGTCAAATGAGATATATGCCTATTAATGAGATGTTGTTGCATCTGATTGGTTGACCTTATTGCTTGTACTCTGGAGACTATTTTTTTAAATTAAATTTTGATCAAGCTTGGACTATATGCCTATATCTTATAGTTTTTAATGAGTTTGAAATTGAGTGAGATCCACACATACTAGTTAGGTGAGTGAGATTCAGACATACTAGTTAGGTGAGTGAGATTCAGACATACTAGTTAGGTGAGTGAGATCCACACATACTAGTTAGGTGAGTGAGATTCAGACATACTAGTTAGGTGAGTGAGATTCAGACATACTAGTTAGGTGAGTGAGATTCAGACATACTAGTTAGGTGAGTGAGATTCAGACATACTAGTTAGGTGAGTGAGATTCAGACATACTAGTTAGGTGAGTGAGATTCAGACATACTAGTTAGGTGAGTGAGCTTCACACATACTAGTTAGGTGAGTGAGATCCAGACATACTAGTTAGGTGTTCATGCATCTCATTGGTAGAGCTTGTTACCACTCTGGAGGCCACATTTATCATACAATTTTAATCAAACAAAATATTTGCTTATATGATTTAGATTCAAAGCTTAGAAACATTTTGGATTTAAAAAAATTAAATTTGTGTTTACTATTTAATAGTATATTTTTTGGGTGAAGAACATATATTTTGATCCATCAAAAGAGTTTAAATACATTTATTTTCTGCTTGAATTTTATATACTTTCTCGCCACTAAAAATGTTTGAATGTCTTTTTTTTATGTTTTCTTGTCATCATTGATAAATATCATTCCCAGCTGTTCACATCCCACTCACAGTTTCACTCTTATGTCAGTAATGTAGTTAGCAAGTTTTGAATGTTTAATATTTTCATCAACAAGCTCTACAATGTCAGGCCTAATGTAAACTAAAACATCTCACTTTAGCTTTTTTTAAAAGCAAATTTATATACTATGATATACTGACTGTTAAATGTTTGGGGGTGGGGTAATCTGTACTGCTATCTTATAATTTATTTCTTTTGTCTGTAAAATAATATATACTATGGTGTTTCTTTACTATCAAAGAAAGATCTTTCTTCCCATTATTGATAATAAAAATAATTTTTTTTTAAAGTGTTGGGCCTCTGCCACAGAACATTATTCGTTATTCCCTAATGTAATTGTGGTATACGATAGCACACATCACACAATGTTCCGAAATACAGTGGTATACTGCAGTACACAATGTTTTAAAATACAGTGGTATACTGCAGTACAAAATGTTTTGAAATACAGTGGTATACTGCAGTACAAAATGTTTTGAAATACAGTGGTATACTGCAGTACAAAATGTTTTGAAATACAGTGATATACTGCAGTACAAAATGTTTTGAAATACAGTGGTATACTGCAGTACAAAATGTTTTGAAATACAGTGGTATACTGCAGTACAAAATGTTTTGAAATATTTAGCTCAGTAGAATAGTAACATGTAGCAGTCTGCATTACAGTTGGACGGTTGTTCTTTCGGACTTCAATGATTGAAATGTGAAGGACAGTTACATGTAAAACTTGTTTTTTTGTTATGATATTCCAAGCAAATAAAAATTTTAAGTAAATGTTTGGATAGTTGTACCATAACTAATCAAAATGGTTTTTTTTTGCTATCAGGTGATATTTCGAGTCAGGGAATAAAGAATCTTAAAATAGCAATGTGTTTCTCGTTACATATCCCAAAAGTGTATTGCAAGCATATTTATTGTTATGAGCACATTATGCTATATCTATCTTATCATAGTTCTTCTTCATGCCATTTTTCCAGTGCAAATGTCAGGATGATGGTGTGAAAATTTGCATGGATACATTTGTACAGAGGTTCCAGCCAGAGAGGTATGATCTATGGAAAGCTGGAAAAGACATAGCACCACATCCTGAAGATGACCAGGGCAAGATGTACAAGAGACACCGGTAATTACTCAATAAGATTTATTTTATGTATTTATTTGCTTTTTCCTAATTTAGTGTATACATTTTAGAAAAAGTGGTAAGTAATAGAGACCTATTGCACATACTTGAAGTCCATCATAATTTGAAGTTGGCTGATTTAAAGCTTTTTACTGCTATGATATTACCATAGATTGTATGGAATGCATAAGAAAAATATGGCCCCAGTTAAAGAGATTGAATCCACAGGCAGAATCGTTATATTAAAAATATGTGAGAAAGCTTGCCAGTAGCTTCTCGTGGGTCGGTGGTTCTTTCCGGGGTTTGTCTGGGTTCTTCCTCCACCACTAATACTGGCCGCCATGTATAGCCTATATTGTGCTGAAAAATGGCGTTAACCATAAAAAACAAAACAAAAATCTAAAAATTGCTGTATGCCAGAACTTTATTCACTTATTTAAATATTTTCAGTCTGCATTGTGATACACTATTGTGATGTCCCATTGGCAGATAAATATTACATTTCCTAGACACATCAGTCATTTCAAATCTCCATTATGTCCAAACATGGCTTATCATGTATAGCTCATCTTGCACTGAGGAGACCCAAAACAACAAGAAGAAAAAAATGCAAACATTCTGCTCTTATGTCTTGTAAACAGTCACAACCAAACAGATACTGTACTGAATATAATCGTAGACAAGGCTATTGTTAGATTCACATATTACAGAGCAAGATCTGTTGTTATACACTTAAGAATTCAAAGAGACAATACAATGAAAGCAACCATATAATCTATTTAACAGTCACACCATGTCCAAACATGGCTTATCATGTATAGCTCATCTTGCACTGAGGAGACCCAAAACAACAAGAAAAAAATGCAAACATTCTGCTCTTATGTCTTGTAAACAGTCACAACCAAACAGATACTGTACTGAATATAATCGTAGACAAGGCTATTCTTAGATTCACATAGTACAGAGCAAGATCTGTTGTTATACACTTAAGAATTCAAAGAGACAATACAATGAAAGCAACCATATAATCTATTTAACAGTCACACCTTGGCATAAAGAGCACACATAAGCAGGTGGTCTTATTTACTGATTAAATTGCATCTTTGTTATTATATTTGCCTAAGGCAGTAAAGTATGCCGTGTTATTATGCATTTGCTTAAAATAAAAAAACATGGGAAGAAAAACTGATGGCGTGTCCTTCAGATACTAAAATTTGGTACAAAATAATCTTCATAAATTTGACATGAAACAATGAAAAGCAATGGAGATATTACAATACCCTTAATCTCTCCAACACTGCATCCATTAGTCATAATGATATCTAAACTGTTGTACTTTGTACTAATTTACAACATGTAACTATTTGTGAGAGCAGTGTTTTCCTTAGCTTCTGCCCCCGTCCCCATGTCTGTGGTCAGAAGTCTAACGTCAGATATACAAAGATTGCAGTAATAATCAGTTTAAAATATTTATAACCAAATAACAGAAAAATGCAGTAATTACATAGAAGATTAGGCATTATGATCCATGAATCCAAATTTTGAGTGTCTTAATACATTGCATTGGTTGGCAAGGGGATTTTCAATTATGCAATGGAAAGTAGGAATTTCAGTTGTCATTGTCCTGAACCAGTAATCTGTAGTGGGACCCTTACATCTATTAGCCCCAGTATATCTTAATTGATGTTGCTACTGCACCTTCGCTGCATCATCAACATACTTTAAAAGCTGTGTTATACCAAAACAAAATTAATTTTAATGTAACCAATAGGGAAAAAAATGATTCGCCAATACAGTAATATTTTTCCATATCAGTAACTATATCGATACAAGAGGCAAAGGATTTATGCAAAATGATACTTACCCTATACAAAGTGACTTTAATGTTGAATGTGATTGTGGGTTTTATGTTTTGTTTTGCAGAGAAATAAGAGAAATAAATGATGTCGAAGAACCACCCAAGAAAAAACTGAAGTCCATGTCTATGAACAAAGTTGCCCGTACGAAATAAACCAACTGGCCAAGGCACGGATTTGTCACGGATTCTGGTTATTAAACGCCGTCTATTTGAAATCCCACTCTTATATTAAAAACCATTGAAAAATCCACACAGAAACAAGAAATCCACATGGCTAAGAGGTGGCTTATTGAGCAAAATATTTAAATTAGCCCGTACCGTACGGGTTTTCAAAACCCGTGTCTTTAACACGGATTCACTTTGGACATGGATTCCGTGTGAACACAGATTTTCTTGCAGACACGGGTTCTTCCCATACAGACACGGGTTCTTGGTGCAGACATGGGTTCTTCCCATACAGACACTGGTTTCTGTAGCTGGCATAATGGAGTTGAAAAGTTGGCCTTTGTTTTCAACATGATGCCATTGTTACGTAACAATGAAAGTTAACAATATTATATAACTAAGTAAGTTAATGGAATTGCTTTCACGAGTCTTGAGAGATAATGTGTTTTTCTGTCGGATAACTGATGGAAGAAAAAGTTGTAGTAAAGACTCTTACTCCAGCTTGAATTGGTTGGAAGCTATTTACGTCATAAGCTATGTCAATAATAATTGGTACAATAGAAGATATTATAATTAAGGATGCCTGGAGCCAGATGCCATTTTGCATAGAAATGTAAGCTAGTGATTTTGTAGTCTGGATCCACAACTATCCAGCCTTTTGTTTCTCGACATAAAATTTAGTTACTAAATATGTTTTAATCATTACGATTCTGGTTGTCTTATATTCAACATTTTTGATTTCCCCTTTCTCAAATAACGTATAGTCTTAAATTGACAAATTTTAAAATATGCTGCTGCCAAAACAATATGTTAATCGCATGTTTTTATTGTCTTATATGGATCCATTAAATTCCAAAGTTTTCAATTGCTTTATAAGATTTGTTGGCTTCTAACTGGTCATTTATAGTCATCGGAATGGCTTATACTAAAGTAAAACAACTATAGGAATAATGTATATACTTATATATTGTGTTGCATTTGTGTTTTTATTTATACTACACCAAGTAAAGATGGAAATATAGATAAATTTAATAAATAAAATTTAAGAAGCAAGCGGAATTCTGAAATTTTACCTTGGACAAGGAGGAGGTAATTCTGTGAAGTCCTCTTAAGTGTAGTGAACTACAGGTATGTAAACCTGTGTCCTCGTAGTGTATGTCATTTACCACTTATGTTTACCCCTCTAAAGTATGTAATAAACCACATCAAATCAATAAAATAAAAATTAGTTTTTAAAAACATCTAGATCCTGATATGTGTTCGTTTAAAAACAAACAAAATCTGCTATAAAGGAAGCGTATAAATGCTTTCCTTGAGGTGAACCTCCTAATGTATGTATTTACAAGGTCCTCCTAATGTAGGTAATGATTGTGTGTGTGTGTGTGTGTGAATATTGAATGCATACATTTAAAGCAAATCAAAAAATAAAACTATTTATGTTAGGGGGGATATATTCTTGTGAATACGAAATTAAAAGAAATTGTAAAAACACTAAAAAGGGTCTACTGTTTCCCTTTCTTGCTGTATTGCCTTTTTGAACTTCTTTAATGGCAGCAAAGAGTTCCTCATTTGCATCCGTACGTGTTCTAATAAAAATTAAATACTGCGTTAATGAAACAAAATAATCTATTGGAGTACTATCTTCAATGGAATACTATTTTCGATGGAGTACTATTTTCAATGGAGTACTGTCTTCAAAAGGAGTGATATCTTCAGTGGAATACTATCTTCAATGTAGTACTATCTTCAATGGAGTTCTATCTTCAGTGGAGTACTTTCTCCAATGCAATTGCACATGATTGCATGCATACAACAATTATTCGGTATTTGCTCCATTGTCTAGTCTTAGCTGTAATATTCGCTCTCAAAGGCAATTTATTTATACCTCAGTGTTTAACAATTTCATGATTTGTCGACCTCACTACGTATAGAAGCTAGATAAATACAATGACTGACCGTTAACGTACTCTGTGCGCAGTGATTGTCATATTTTTAGACGCAGGCATATTCACTGGATCAGATTCGGTTCTTATAATATTTATTGTTAACAATATTAAATATCGTAGTTTAGTTTGTAGACAAGGAGTGAAAATAATGCTGCCAAGATTTGTTGTTTGTTACAGTTTCAAATCAAGGTAGAATTATACCTGTATGAGTTAAGGTCATATAAGGTAGCGTGTTTTTTATATTTAGCAAATGGCTGACTCAAGGTCAGTTCTCTTTTTATGACACAATGTACAACAATGTCATTCTCGGATAATCAAAGACTGACTGTAACATTTTTTGGTCTTTAGTTTAAAACACCAAGAAGGCAATACAAATATCTGCATTTGATATGTCTGACATGTACCTTTTCAAGTGCTAGGATTGACAAAAGAGAAGGCAATACAAATGTCTGCATTTGATATGTCTGAAATGTACCTTTTCAAGCGTCAGGATTGACAGAAGAGAAGGCAATACAAATGTCTGCATTTGATATGTCTGACATGTACCTTTTCAAGCATCAGCATTGACAGAAGAGAAGGCAATACAAATGTCTGCATTTGATATGTCTGACATGTACCTTTTCAAGCGTCAGGATTGACAGAAGAGAAGGCAATACAAATATCTGCATCTGATATGTCTGAAATGTACCTTTTCAAGCGTCAGGATTGACAGAAGAGAAGGCAATGCAAATGTCTGCATTTGATATGTCTGACATGTACCTTTTCAAGCATCAGGATTGACAGAAGAGAAGGCAATACAAAAGTCAGTAACTATCAATATAAGAGGCAAAGGATTTAAAAACATTTATACAAAAGGATACTAACCCTATACAAAAGTGACTATAATGTTGAATGTGATTGTGGGTTTTATGTTTTGTTTTGCAGAGAAATAAGAGAAAGAAATAAATCGGCATGATGTCGAAGAACCACCCAAGAAAAAACGTAAGTCCATGTCTGTGAACAATGTTGGTCATATCTAAGGATCAAATGGGCAAATAATAGTGGCACACATCTGGTGCCTGTGCAGCAGAAGAAAAACATCCCAGGGATGGTCCTGGCTTTTAAAAATCCAAAAAAACGCCAACCTCATTATTTTGTCGCCAATTTTCAAAAAAAAAACTATCGCCAGAACAAGTACATTTTTCCAAGTGTTAATTTAG
Source organism: Unio pictorum (assembly GCA_030141615.1). NCBI lineage: Eukaryota > Metazoa > Mollusca > Bivalvia > Unionida > Unionidae > Unio > Unio pictorum. The sequence continues at coordinate 6,208,919 of JARLTB010000019.1, read as the reverse complement.
TCTATTAATGTAACAGGCAATGAAAATTACAAAAGATGGGTTAGTTAATACTTTAATTGCAATAAGCATTAACAAAATGTTAAAAAAGTGTTACATGAAGATCTGTCGCGATTTTATGGCTGCCCACTTGTTGAATGCAGTTTCGAAGTCTAATTTTTGACATCTGTATATGCTGATTCTTATTAAATTCTCGAGAGATGAGATGCAGAGTTTATTTCTGATGTCAGCATCCCGCATCACCATTTGTGCACATGTATGACTTATTACCCAGTGGCGTAGTGAGGGGGGAGGCAGGTGGGGCATTCAACCCGGTGGCTAAGGGGCGCCAAATGAGCACCCAAATCGGCTCAAAGTATCAACAATGAAGGGGCAGGGGCAGCCGGGGGCACAAATAAAACAGAATGGTTCCAATATTAAATTTCGCCAATATTTGCGGCAGCATCACTGTTGAATAGGCATTTTCCAACTCGATAAACGATGTTGACATACTCTGAAAATTGATGCTGATTATGAAGCGTTTGCCATATTTTGCCCACCACCTATCGAGTGGCTATTGCGGGTCAGCTGACCACCCGCCAGGTGATAAAAATTCTAAATTTTCTCAACAAGCAAAATATGATCTCCATTCCCATGAATGAAACTTACACGAGTCAACACCTGGCAATATTGGACCGTATATATTAGCATAAGTTAACACCCAATTTAGGGATTCTTTCACTCCTGTATTTTGAGAAATAATTATTTTTAATTATGCAAAACTTGTTTATTTGTTGTTTGCTATTCTTGCGGAGCTAATGTCTCTGTAACCGTAACACGGGATTCATGGCAAAAGGAAAAGATCAATGAGTAAAATGGACAAATATTATTTACACTGCCTGGATTCATGTTCGGTGACACACTCCTTCAAAATATCACAGCCAGTTGTAAATGAATTGATGAACTTTGTCTTGATACATACATCACAGAACATCTGTTTTAACTTTTTATCATATCTCAGCCACGGACGCCCAAGTTTCCAACTGTCTAGAAATTTTTGGGAATTTTTGCCCCGTTCATCATTATGTGGTGTTGCACTTGAAGCACTACATGTAGATGATGTTGGACTGCAAGGTTTATCATGGGTTCAGTGACTATCGTCTGATGAATTTGCACTAAATCCAAACGCCGTTTATTTTGTTAACTTAGGAGGAGATGAACACGCAACGTCTAACTTCCGTTTGCTCATGATAATGTTGCACTGGCAACAGATATAATTGTGATTGAGATTTTTTCCATTTTTTCACAGTAGTCGGTACTTCAAAGGTTATCAGTTTTCTATGAAGGTTCAGCAAAACTATTGTCTTGGTATATGTAAAAAAAAACCAAAAAAAACAGAAGGACTAGCCATTCAATTTTATCTGTTCTATTCGCGTCTTCAGAAGTTGGTCAGTTGTAAGTATAGTACGTTAGCATGATTGACTATCACAGCATACAGTACTTGGCCCAGATGTCAGCATAAGCAGATTATGATGTAACAATGCCCTGCTAAGATGGGGTTGTCGATACAAACAAAGGATGATTTGTGTATAGATTGATTCCAATGCATTGCTTAGTCAAGTTTGTGGCTTCCTTTCGTTCTCCCTTTTAATTTATCTAGTCGAAATCCATGATTGTTTGTACAAATTAAATAACCAAAAAGTCTGTTGCCAAAAAAAAAAATCGCCAGATGGGACATTTTTGTCGCCAATAAGGGGAAAAAGCCCCACAATTTGTGGCATTGGCGAAGCCCAGGACGATCCCTGCTTTGGTACAATTAACACAAGCCGTTAAACATAGCAGGACTGTCACAGAGTCTACCAGCTTGCTGGATGTATATAAAATAGTTTTATATTTTTTTAGAATTCAACTTAACTATATTGTTGTATTTATTTATTTATAGACTTTGAATTTCACTTTAAAGTAATATGTTTCTTGTTGATAAAGCACTATAAGACAATTATCTTTTGTAATGGGAATGTTTCCAAATAGGAAAGTATTAGTAGGCATATGTTTCTACTGTGCTCAATATCATCAACACTTGTGTGTATTACTTACTGCATGTTGAACCACTCGCATTAAAATTTACTTTGTTTCTCTACAATTTGGCATTAGTCTGTTAAATATATTCCTTCATGCCAATAACAAAATTATGCAGAATGGTAAAACATTCTAGGAGAGTTCGGTCATAGCTGGTTTTATTTTAGCTTTGTTAATAACTGAGTTCTGTTTCTTTACCATGAATAAGGTTGTATATATTCTGTAGATTATGGTATACACAAGTTCATGCTAAGCTTACAAGATTGTTGTGTTTTTGTACAAAGTTTAAGTATGTTCTGTGGATTATGGTATACACAAGTTTATGCTAAGCTTACACAATTGTTATGTATTTGTTCTGTGTTAATAACTGGGTTCTGTTTCTCTACCATGAATAAGGTTGTATATATTCTGTAGATTATGGTATATGCAAGTCTGTATTTGTACAAACTTAAAGAAATATATATATATATATTCTGTAGATTATGGTATTCACAAGTTCATACTAAACTTACAAGGTTGTTGTGTATTTGTACAAATTTATAGTAATATTAGTTGTATATATATTCTGCAGATTATGGTATTCACAAGTTCATACTAAACATACAAGGTTGTGTATTTGTACAAATTTATAGTAATATTAGTTGTATATATATTCTGCAGATTATGGTGTTCACAAGTTCATACTAAACATACAAGGTTGTTGTGTATTTGTACAAATTTATAGTAATATCAGTTGTATATATATTCTGTAGAATATGGCAGACTTCCTGAAAGCTAAAAAAAAGTGTCAGACATTCGGTCTGTCAAAACCTGAAAATCTGTCAGACCGACAAAATATAACAAAATTGAGGTATTTTGTAACGTGTTTTGTTTTCTATTTTCTAAGTGTAAATAACACATGCTAATCAAGTAAAGTTAAGTCAAATTCACTGATAGTCTGTTGTAAACATGATCAGTTTATCAAAATTGTCAAGTTCATCTTGATAGTCTAAACATTCTTCCTCAATGTCCAAGTTAATATCATCATCATCGCATAGCTTATTTATTTCCATCTCGAGTGACATATATACACTATCAATAGCTGAAACCGTTTCAGCCACTTTGGCAATTTGAGGCTGGGTTAAGTCTTGGTCTTCCATGACAGACCCAGAGGGAACTGATGTTTCAACAACAACTGTTACATGTGATGTCGATGGTGGTGTATCGACTGGTTCCCTGATGGAATCATCAGTAGCCTCAAAGACTTGTTCAGTGTCAGACAGTGTGATGTTTGAGGTTCTGAGACTATTTCCTTCTTGTTCTTTCTCTTGTATGTAAGTTTTCTTTCCATCACAGACTCAGACTGAAATTGTTGAAATTTACAGAACCATTAGGAACATGAGCATTTTTCAAATGCACCTGCCACAAAATTTAATCCAAATCCAGAAACTAAATGTTCAAACACAGAAATTTACAAAATATTCAACATGTGTGTTTCTTTGATGGTTTCCTGTCCTTTAAAAAGAAAACTGCATCAGTTTGTATAATGTCAATTATTCTGCACATTTTTACATACTTTTATTTACTTTTAGTACTTTGCAATTTATAGTTGAACATATAATACTTACCAGCCAAATGTCAATAGCAATTTCAGGGTTGAATTCAGCAATTTCTGGGGATTCAAGCTTCACCATCATCAGGTCACTCAATAGGGAAGTTCCCAAACGAGATCGTCTACAAGTTTTTAACAGCTTCAGCTGAGAAAATGCTGTCTCGCAGGTTACACTGGTTGATGGTACAGTCAGCATCAGGTCAATTAGCAGCATTATCTCGCTGAGATATGTAGTCTGCCTGAACACAGTACTCCATGAATGAGATGCAATATCACCAAACCTGGAATAGTTGAAACAAGCCTTTTATCACTGTAATACAAAGAGTAATTAAAAGATAAATAAACACTGATTGATAAAGTGGAAAATTCAAGATCTAAATATTATGTAAGCCCGATAAACTAATAAATGAGAAAAACCAGCTTATTCTTTTAACTCCGCTTCCTTGATTCAAAACGATAAGGATGAATTATTGTTATTACAAACCTTAATTATACTTAGAACAGAATTACTTACTTTCTTTTAACCAGTTTCTTTAGAAGGTTCCATTCATTTACCAAACTGTCTGCAGAAATGCCAGGAACCACTTGTGACATGCTCTTTTGGAAATGGTGGTAAACCAGTTTCACATCTTCATTTCCATAATCTTTAAAAGAAAATAAAAACAGTTCATACATATGTGAACCCACACATTTTATACCTGTACATTCCTTCACTACATTTAAAAAATAAGTGGTTAACACAAAAGAACCATGTTGTTGCGATAGTGTAGAGCAGTTCTTCATAACATGATCATGTCCATAAATCTGTCAATTGTGTGACAAAATGAAACAGAAACAAAACTAAAACAAGCAAAAAATGCAAACACAAACTGAATTTTGTCACAACGGTGACAACCAATAAAGCAGCATCAAAGGCAAACACATGCAAAAAACAACAAAACTGAACAGCTATAAACCATCTGTGCAAGACACTGCCAACTGTAGAAAGGCAAACACATGCAAGTAACAACAAAACTGAACAGCTATACAAACTGTGCAACACATTGTCAACTGTAGAAATTTTCAACTGCAGCAAAATTAGACCTTTAAATTCTGAGCTTCCCGCCAGAGGCCAACTTCCGAAACTGAGAATTTTTGTAGCATTTACAAAATTTTTGGCTTCATTCTTGATGGCATCACAGAAACCTTTCAAAATTTCAGCTGCATATTTCATTGCCGGAGTAGTCCCTTTCAAAGCAATTCCTTCAAATTTTCCAGAAACAACAAGCTGATTCACAGCCTCACAGGTCCTACAAAATATGCAAATGGTACTCTTGACAGACTGCAAACTTCAGGTTAAGGAACATTTTTAAATTTCTAACAATTTTCAGCAATTAAAATTTTATATGTGTAAAGGTGATCAAATATCTGACAGTTTACAGTTTATAAACAGAGCACTACATTCACATTCTACAGAAGTACTTTCACCAAATATGCTATACATACTTCTCTTTTTTTTTCTGACAGTAGCTCAATAGTAGACTCCAACCAACATAAACTGTCTGATGTCATTTCTGGTTTCTGCAACTTCAATGAAAGTCTCATTGATGGCTCCAAGGCATCCTAAAAAGAACAGACACAGTTTTACAACAATTTACAATTTTTTGGCTATAATTATCATAAAGGAACAGTGTACTGCAATAAAGCAGAGGATAATTTTATTATCAGTCCAGAATCTAAACATTTTAATTGAATGATTTTTCTTAATATGCTAAGAATGATACTTACTTGTAGAAACAATAAAAAAATCATTAACTGTTTGTCAATCATCAGCTTCTGAAGACCTTCGGCTTTGGCATTGCCATTGCTTGCTGTTGACAAGTAAGTTTCCAGTGCTCTGTAGGTCTTCAAGAATGCAAAAATAGTTCTGAATAAATGAGGCAGCCATCTTGTACCAGTGACTTTCGTTGGATATACACCTTTTCCCATAGCTTCAATGGATGTTTTTAGCCCTTTTTTGTTTTTGTAACTTTTCTTGAGTCCAATAAGGAGTGTCATAAGTTTTTCATATAGTTTTACTTTCTTAACATCTCTGAAGGCAAGTTCAAGGCGATGACAAAGACAGTGCACATTGACCAGCTCTGGGTTTACTCGTTCCCTCAACAATGTTGATAAGCCTGACTGTTTTCCTGTCATATTGGAGGCTCCATCACTACCCATAGCGATTAGTTTTTCTATAAACACAAAAAACTTTTATAATAATAATCTGTACAAAAAAAAACATTTATCTTAACTTTAATCAAATAAAGGAATTTAATTTATTCTTGGAATAGGTTTTTAATGTACCTATTAATAATTAACACTTTACCAAATATAATCATTGCTTTGTAGAATTAAAAAAAATCTGATCTTATTTAATCAAATTTACAGAATTTGTTAAACTTTTATAATGAATCATACTTTCATTGATGTTGTTCTCCTTGAAGACCTGCATAACATTCTCAAAGAGATCCAGAGACTTTGTTGAGTTTGGAGTGCTGATGTTCAGGAACCTTTCTTTAACAACACCTTTCATTGCAGTTCTTATGTATATGGTCTCCTGTTAATCTCCTGAGATATCTGTACTTCCATCCATCATAAAGACAAAAAATGGATTATACAAGATTTTGAGTTTTTTGCTTCTCTGTCTGTGCTATACTGTGTATGAAATCTGCAGCTGCTTTGCCATTAATATATGTACTGCCAATGTCTAATTGTTTAAGTTTGCCAACATCACACAGCCATGTATAATCTGATAGTGGACGATTAGTTTTGGCTACTGCGTGTGCATTTCTTAACAAATGCACTAATCTACTTTCAGCTGCCTGTGTTTTGCCGGCTTCTGACCCTAGTTTATTCCAAGCAGTTTTCTGTCTGCCTCAAACAAACTCTGATGCTTTTTTGTGGGACTTGGAAAGTTCATGATCATTTATTGTTGACATTTTAAAATTTGTACATCCGACCATAAACGCGTTTGTGTTTCGCAAATTTGTATCAGACCTCGCTTTCTCGCCGTAGAAACTGAGACACATGGCACACTGCATAACTTGCTTTATTTCATCAAATATTAACCAGCCTGTTTTATTTCCATTTCTTTCAACCCTATGTTTTTCAAAATCCGTTTTCTTTTCTTTCAATTCTTCATAACATAGTTTTTTTTCCCCCTGGTTTCGCTCCGTCGTAATATTTCAACGATGCCATGATGACAGGTGAGCCGCATAACTGTTTATAACAGGCGTAGCAGTTAGATCGCTCAAAAGCTTGTAACCAATGAAAATCTGTTTAACAAACTAGATTAAAGAACGACTACTCGAGCGGTGCAGAGTGAGACAACTACCGGACAGTCGGTCCGATGCCGACTAACAAACTGTCGGACCGGGTAAAAATTTGTCGGTCATGTCCGACGGACCGACGGCTTTCGGGAAGGCTGTAATATGGTATTCACAAGTTCATACTAAACTTACAAGGTTGTTGTGTATTTGTACAAATTTATAGTAATATTAGTTATATATATATATATTATGGTATTCACAAATTCATACTAAACATACAAGGTTGTTGTGTATTTGTATAAAGTTAAAGTAATATAAGTTGCCATCTCATTTTTAAGTAAACATTTGCAAAATCTGCTATTTTTGTTTTCTTAGTTTGTTATAAATATAGACAGATTTATTTCAGCACAATTTCTTTTGCCAACTGTTTCCTTCTAGTTCTCATTTCTTTTCATAACTACAGTCAATTTTTTTCAAAAACAACCTTTAGACTTAGAGGGGAAAAAAAATCCCTTCTCATCTATGACTTTCTCTTAGGCTCTTCAGCAGGGTTGGAAGTCTTTAAAAATTGAACATTTTGCATATAAATTTTACAATGCTATAAAATTATAAGATATTTCTTAGACAATGTTTATTTTATGAATTGTAAACATTTTATATTTTAATATAACAGACGCCATAAAAGAACAAAATTGCTTTTATTTCCTTGATATCTACTCATGAACAATCATACACATTATCAAGTTTAATCAACCTATCCTGTTTATGTACTAAGTTCATGACCTTGTGTTACCGTTTTTTCCTGTCTACTTTTATAATAGACAATTGTCAAGTCCAGTATATGTTATAAGACTTTATTGTGCATGAGGTTGTATTCAACTCAACCCTGCAAATACAACAAAATGCATTTACTACAACTATAAATACAATCATCAGTGCATTACATCGATTCTGTTTCACAGTATATTCAATACGAATAACTATCACCACATATGTATGACTTATCAATCTAGAAAGATAGTTGACCAAATGAACCTAAACACAACAATCATTGTGCACTCCACAAAACAGAACAGACATACAGACAGACAAGCGTATGAACATAATGATAGGTTCAGAAATGACTGGGTTAATAACCTATTAAAGGCACTAAAATGCAATATACATTTCAGATAAATATACAGACTACATATAAAATAACCATTTACATTGACCATATTATAAATATATTATAAATCTATTTACCTTATCATATGGGACAAAGGTTGTCACATTTTGTTTTGAAGTCCAACAGAATCACAAGCACATTTAAATGAATTCCATGACCAGCACCCTTCAGCAACTCATATGGAATGACCACCACCAATCTGCTGCCCATGCTATGTTGTTTATACAGACAAGTAGCAAACTAACCAATCAGAAAGTTACTTACCACTTGTCATGCAATAGAACAACACAGCATGAACAGCATTCAGGGTAGCTTCATTGCTCAGAGTGAACAAAACTCAATAGGTAATCCTGGTTCAAGGTTGGCTAAATGGTTGTATATGTGAAAAAATGATAAAACACTAATTGCAACTGATGATTTTATTTCACTCATCTTTTAAAAACAGTAATTAGATAAAATAATAAAATACACACTTCTGCCTATTTAAAACACGAATATATAAACTTATAAAATATATGCTTCAACTACACTTGGATCTTGCATCCATGGTTCATACAACCTTGAAAATTCCTTAAATGTAAGGTTTTCCATAACAACTGTTGATGAAAAATTTGATTTTATCCTTAGATTAGATGGAGAATTCCTTGAATGTTCTAAAATCTCTTTGACTATCCCTGAGTGAATACAAAACAGTAAACCTGAATCAAATGTATCATGTTTTACTGTCATGTTTTTTCCAAGAAATTATGAATAAATAAATGAGGAATACAATTGGATCAATTAAATGAAGCATCACAGGATAGTTACCAAACAAAGTAGCATCTCTTTTCCTTAGTTATAAATCAATGAGGAATACAATTGGGTCAATTAAATGAACCAGGACAGGATAGTTACCAAATGGAATATCATCTCATTTCCTTAGTTATAAATCAATGAGGAATACAATTGGGTCAATTAAATGAACCAGGGCAGGATAGTTACCAAATGGAATATCATCTCTTTTCCTTAGTTATAAATAAATGAGGAATACAATTGGGTCAATTAAATGAACCAGGACAGGATAGTTACCAAATGGAATATCATCTCATTTCCTTAGTTATAAACCAATGAGGAATGCAATTGGGTCAATTAAATGAACCAGGACAGGATAGTTACCAAATGGAGTAGCATCTCATTTCCTTAGTTATAAATAAATGGGGAATACAATTGGGTCAATTAAATGAAGCATGGCAAGATAGTTACCAAATGGAGTAGCATCTCTTTTCCTTAGTTATAAATAAATGAGGAATACAAGTGGGTCAATTAAATGAAGCATGGCAAGATAGTTACCAAATGGAGTAGCATCTCATTTCCTTAGTTATAAATAAATGAGGAATACAATTGGGTCAATTAAATGAAGCATGACAAGATAGTTACCAAATGGAGTAGCATATCTTTTCCTTAGTTATAAATAAATGAGGAATACAGTTGGGTCAATCAAACAAAGCATGACAGGATAGTTACTAAATGGAGTAGCATCTCATTTCCTTAGTTATAAATAAATGGGGAATACAATTGGGTCAATTAAATGAAGCATGACAAGATAGTTACCAAATGGAGTAGCATCTCTTTTCCTTAGTTATAAATAAATGGGGAATACAATTGGGTCAATCAAACAAAGCATGACAAGATAGTTACCAAATGGAGTAGCATCTCTTTTCCTTAGTTATAAATAAATGAGGAATACAATTGGGTCAATTAAATGAACCAGGACAGGATAGTTACCAAATGGAATATCATCTCATTTCCTTAGTTATAAACCAATGAGGAATACAATTGGGTCAATTAAATGAACCAGGACAGGATAGTTACCAAATGGAGTAGCATCTCATTTCCTTAGTTATAAATAAATGGGGAATACAATTGGGTCAATTAAATGAAGCATGGCAAGATAGTTACCAAATGGAGTAGCATCTCTTTTCCTTAGTTATAAATAAATGAGGAATACAGTTGGGTCAATCAAACAAAGCATGACAAGATAGTTACCAAATGGAGTAGCATATCTTTTCCTTAGTTATAAATAAATGAGGAAAACAAGTGGGTCAATTAAATGAAGCATGACAAGATAGTTACCAAATGGAGTAGCATCTCTTTTCCTTAGTTGTATGTCAATTAGCTATGTATATATTTCACATGTTCAATGCATTAGAAAAAGAAAAACAGTAGAAGTTGACAATCCCACAATCATAAGAGTAAACCAACACCAGACCCAACCAGCATTTAAAGAAAAAACACAAAAAGTAGGGCAATGACAGATAACCCATGAGAGGCTATATCCTGTCTTTTTGTAGACATAAATATATTCATGAATATTTTGTGTCATTATTTATTTGGAAATTTGAAATTTAAGATTGATAAAGAAAGTCTTTTGAGAGGTAATTTATATTTAAGAAATAACATACTTTTTCTTAATTCTTGTGAACTCGTAGCTTCATAGATCCTCGAAAGGGTTGGAGGGTTGTGCACTTCTTGAAGCCTACATTTTGGCTTGTTATAAGAGAGAAGGGGGCTACACATGTAGGAAATCATTTGTTCTTTTCACAATAAGTGTAGATGAGTCCCTTGCATCGCCTTAACACATGAATGTAATATAAATATTCACATGCTTCTTAATATCAATTTTATTATAATTTATGTTTCCCTTATTTGTTGCTATTGTGATTAAAACGTCAAATTAATACATGAGAGTCATTTTAAGCACAAGTCTTATCTGGAGCTATGATTTTTTTTAATTGAAATACTTTTCAGACAAGTAAACTCATTGGCAACAGATCTGTGACAATTGATAAAGAGGTTGTTGCCATGGCAGTGAGACTGTCAATAAAATCATCTAGACCAGCCTATACACTGACCATGAAATTAATGCCAGGACTATTTACCAACGAAGAGATGGCCCAGTCCAGAGGACAGGGATTGCTGGCAAAAAAGGATGATCTTAGGCCTGTCTTTGACAAAGAAAAAATTTCAACCTTGAAAGGTAGATTTCTTTCTATATTAATGATAACTGTTTCAAAAGCACTTGTATCATTGATTAAACAACACTGATTAACTCTGGTTAGAAAGCTTTCCACATAATGGCATACAATATAATTGATTTAAGACAAAAGTTATGAACAGGAGCTCTTAGCACATAAACAAAAATACATAAAAAAATAGCATTACGAATCAGTTTGATTTTGTATAATGACCATCAATCTTAAAAACAATATATATATATATATTTATATACTGAACATTTATTATTGATTTAGTAGTATTTTATTGATTATTAATATATATTAATGTTCTTTTTTTTCAGAATATGTACGATGTTGGTGCAAAAACTAACAACTTGAACATGTCTGTGAACAAAGTCAGGACTTCAGTTTTTTCTTGGGTGGTTCTTCATTTATTTCTCTTATTTCTCTGCAAAACAAAACATAAAACCCACAATCACATTCAACATTAAAGTCACTTTGTATAGGGTAAGTATCCTTTTGCATAAATCCTTTGCCTCTTGTATCGATATAGTTACTGACATGGAAAAATATTAAAATATTACTGTATTGGTTATTCACTTCACCCCTATTGATTACATTAAAATTAATTTTGTTTTGGTATAACACAGTATGTCGATGATGCAGTGAAGGTGCAGTAGCAACATCAGTTAAGATATACTGGGGCTAATGAAATGTATTTGGAACAATGGGGCTAATAGATGTAAGGGTCCCACTACAGCTTACTGGTTCGGGACAATGACAATTGAAATTCCTACTTTCCATTGCATAATTGAAAATCCCCTTGCCAACCAATGCAATGTATTAAGACACTCAAAAGATGGATTCATGGATCATAATGCCAAATCTCCTATGTAATTGCTGCATTTTTCTGTTATTTGGTTATAAATATTTGAAACTGATTATTACTGCAATCTTTGTATATCTGACATTAGACTTCTTACCACAGACAAGGGAAGAGGGGGAAGAAGCTAAGGAAAACACCGCTCTCACAAATAGTTACAACATGTTGTAAATTAGTACAAAGAAGTACAACAGTTTAGATGTCATAATGACTAATGGATGGAGTCTTGGAGAGATGAAGGGTATTGTAATATCTCCACTGCTTTTCATTGTTTCATGTCAGATTTATAAAGATTATTTTGTACCAAATTTAGTATCTGAAGGACACGCCATCAGTTTTTCTTCCTATTTTTTTTTCAGCAAATGCATAACATGGCATACTTTACTGTCTTAGGCAAATATAATAATAAAGATGCAATTTAATCAGTAAATAAGACCACCTGCTTATAAAGACCACTTCCAATGATTACATGTGTGCTCTTTATGCCAAGGTGTGGCTGTTAAATAGATTATATGGTTGCTTTCATTGTATTGTCTCTTTGAATTCTTAAGTGTATAACAACAGATCTTGCTCTGTACTATGGGAATCTAACAATAGCCTTGTCTACGATTATATTCAGTACAGTATCTGTTTGGTGGTGACTGTTTACAAGACATAAGAGCAGAATGTTTGCATTTTTTTCTTCTTGTTGTTCTCAGTGCAGGATGAGCTATACATGATAAGCCATGATTGGACATAATGGAGATTTGAAATGACTGATGTGTCTAGGAAATGTAATATTTATCTGCCAATGGGGCATCACAATAGTGTATCACAATGCAGACTGAAAATATTTAAATAAGTGAATAAAGTTCTGACATACAGCAATTTTTAGTATAATGATTCTGCCTGTGGATTCAATCTATTTAACTAGGGACATATTTTTCTTATGCATTCCATACAATCTATCGTGATATCATAGCAGTGAAAAACACTTTAACTGAGGCCATATTTTTCTTATGTATAATATACAATCTATGGTGATATCATAGCAGTAAAAAGCTTTAAATCAGCCAACTTCAAATTATGATGGACTTCAAGTATGTGCAATAGGTCTCTATTACTTACCACTTTTTCTAAAATGTATACACTAAATTAGGAAAAAGCAAATAAATACATAAAATAAATCTTATTGAGTAATTACCGGTGTCTCTTGTACATCTTGCCCTGGTCATCTTCAGGATGTGGTGCTATGTCTTTTCCAGCTTTCCATAGATCATACCTCTCTGGCTGGAACCTCTGTACAAATGTATCCATGCAAATTTTCACACCATCATCCTGACATTTGCACTGGAAAAATGGCATGAAGAAGAACTATGATAAGATAGATATAGCATAATGCGCTCATAACAATAAATATGCTTGCAATACACTTTTGGGATATGTAACGAGAAACACATTGATATTTTAAGATTCTTTATTCCCTGACTCGAAATATCACCTGATAGCAACAAAGAACCATTGTGATTAGTTATGGTACAACTATCCAAACATTTACTTTGTTAAATTGTTTATTTGCTTGGAATATCATAACAAAAAAACAAGTTTTACATGTAACTGTCCTTCACATTTCAATCATTGAAGTCCGAAAGAACAACCGTCCAACTGTAATGCAGACTGCTACATGTTACTATTCTACTGAGCTAAATATTTCAAAACATTTTGTACTGCAGTATACCACTGTATTTCCAAACATTTTGTACTGCAGTATACCACTGTATTTCCAAACATTTTGTACTGCAGTATACCACTGTATTTTAAAACATTGTGTACTGCAGTATACCACTGTATTTAGGAACATTGTGTGATATGTGCTAACGTATACCACAATTACATTAGGGAATAACAAAATCAAATAATGTTCTGTGGCAGAGGCCCAACACTTTAAAAAAAATTATTTTTATTATCAATAATGGGAAGAAAGATCTTTCTTTACTTGATAGTAAAGAAACACCATAGTATATATTATTTTACAGACAAAAGAAATAAATTATAAGATAGCAGTACAGATTACCCCACCCCCAAACATTTAACAGTCAGTACATCATAGTATATAAATTTGCTTTTAAAAAAAGCTAAAGTGGGATGTTTTAGTTTACATTAGGCCTGACATTGTAGAGCTTGTTGATGAAAATATTAAACATTCAAAACTTGCTAACTACATTACTGACATAAGAGTGAAACTGAGTGGGATGTGAACAGCTGGGAATGATATTTATCAATGATGACAAGAAAACATAAAAAAAAGACATTCAAACATTTTTAGTGGCGAGAAAGTATATAAAATTCAAGCAGAAAATAAATGTATTTAAACTCTTTTGATGGATCAAAATATATGTTCTTCACCCAAAAAATACACTATTAAATAGTAAACACAAATTTAATTTTTTTAAATCCAAAATGTTTCTAAGCGTTGAATCTAAATGATATAAGCAAATATTTTGTTTGATTAAAATTGTATGATAAATGTGGCCTCCAGAGTGGTAACAAGCTCTACCAATGAGATGCATGAGCACCTAACTAGTATGTCTGGATCTCACTCACCTAACTAGTATGTCTGGATCTCACTCACCTAACTAGTATGTCTGAATCTCACTCACCTAACTAGTATGTCTGGATCTCACTCACCTAACTAGTATGTCTGGATCTCACTCACCTAACTAGTATGTGTGGATCTCACTCAATTTCAAACTCATTAAAAACTATAAGATATAGGCATATATTCCAAGCTTGGTCAAAATTTAATATAAAAAAAAATAGTCTCCAGAGTGCAAGCAATAAGGTCAACCAATCAGATGCAAGAACATCTCATTAATAGGCATATATCTCACTTGACATTCGGATGATATGAATATATGTTAAAAATCAGAAATATGGAGTCCAGAGTGCAATTAATAAGGTCAACCAATAAGATACAAGAGCATCTCATTAATATGCATATATCTATCTCATTTGACCTTCTGATGATATAAATCCAGGTTAAAATTCAGAAAATAGCATCTAGGGTGTAAGCAATAAGGCCAACCAATCAGATTCAAGAGCATCTCATCAATATGCAAATATCTATCTCATTTGACATTTGGATGATATAAATCCATATTAAAAATCAGAAATATGGACTCCATTGAAGTACTGAGCAGTTGTTAATGGACAGTTGCATGATTCACAACAAATTACAGATTACATGCATTGATAAACTATAAGCCTTACAGTCTGGGGAGATAATAATACCAAATGGTGGATTGCAAGTTTTCTTTCCCTGAATAAATTGTTTTCACCAAGTGATCATATTATTTCTTAAAGGTCAACAACGCGGTCAAACATCCATGATCAGTACCATCTGACTAATTCATTGTGGACTGTGCAGCATACTATATTCTCATTGACTCTTCAATTCATGTTCCAAGTCATATTAGAACAAATAACTGATAATAAACTTAGCAGGTTTTAATTTATGTAGAAAATTTTCATTTTCTAAGGAATTTTCTAGGTTCAATATTTAAAAAAATTTAAATCTACAGCATTTAATGTAATGTGCATGCTTACCTGCAGACATCTTTTCCCATACTCAATCCACCTCTCAGTGGCAAAGTTAGTGGACTCAGCACAGTTGAAACCATGATTATATCCTGAGTGGTAACTGTAAGGAAAGGTTATCATGAACTCTCCAGCTTCTTGAGTGATCTGGAAAACAAGAAAATGTACTATATTTCAGACTAAGCTTTCTGGTAATTGGTTGATTGATTTTGTGGATTTGACATTGCATTAGCACAGGAAGGCAGTATTGTACTATGAAAATAATTATACATTGAAAACATTTCTGAGTGATGACAAAAACTGGATGTAAACATTCAGATACTTTCTTGGCAACATGTCCCTACATGACCTCTACCCAATTCATTTGTTAAAATACAGCACAGTTTCAATTAACAAAAACCTGTTTACTGACAAATCTTACATAATACCATGTCCCTTGAGACCAAAATCCTTTAATTATCAAACATCAAGTCAGGCTTCCTTCACGATTCTAAGCAAACAGGGTTTTCCTTTACTAGCCAAGCAGAAATATATTCTGAAACAAACAATTATAGATACCTTGTTGAAAGGAATAGAATGCTTCTTCAGTATAGTCGGTGAGACAAGGTACATCTTGTGTCTCATGAATGCTGGACAGGCTTTGAAGCTGCTTGGGAAAAATCCTAAAATCCAAAACAAATTGTAGCAAGTTATTACTTGAAAATATTGGAAAAAAAATTATCTGCAATCATTATTTTATGCTAATTGATATAAAATTAAAGCATTACAAAATAATTGCTGCACAAAGTTTTGGCATATTGCTGATCTGGAACAAGTAAATTTACCACATTTCATTATATACTTCATTAATGACCAAATTAACATGAATATATTTGTCAAAATTTAATTTTAACTTTAAATTTGATGAAAATATCTTCTTAAAAATGTGATCAAATTATGGGATTTGCATCCTTTTTTTAATACATGGAAAGTTTATGCTGTTTTACAATTGTCCCATTTTGACCAGTATACATGGTAAATCTTTAGTAACAATTAATTTTTATATTATTTCATTCCAATTCTTCATGGGTCAGTTTTTGCAATTTATAATCAGGTCACACATCAACAGATTTAAATTGAGGAAATTTCTAGAGATAAAATTTATAAATGTATTGGGTATCAAACTGCAATGTGTAATGCTGTGTCAGCCTATCTTATATTGTCTGCATTTGCGTAGAAACATGGCTTCAAATTTAATTTATCTACTTTTTGATTTCTTTCACAAAGTCAAAGTCCCAAATGTTCAAATCTTTGCTTAAAAACAAGAGTACAATATATGGCAGTTACCTAAAACAATCTATTTGGTCACCTAAAAATTGATCAAATCAATAAAATTGGAAAAATCTATAAAGTCAATACAAAATATGCAAGCAAAGTCTCACTGCAACGGTTGAGTGGTCATCATGTACTTTTGCCATCAAACTACTTGAGATGCACAGGCATATGGATGTTATGAAATTTTGAAAGCATACACGTCATAGCATTTTCACTTTTCATGCTGACCATTGACCCTTAGTCATTACACCTCTCTTGTTTGACCCTATTAACAAACACACTAAAGAATGCAACCAATCATAAAAACATCTCTTATTTGATCCTCCTCAAAGAAATTGTAGATAATGGAAGCAATCATAAAAGCCTCTATTATTTGACCTTCCTCACAGGAACCTTGGAGGCTGTGGCCAATAATTCAACCTGTCTTGCTAAGGCAAACAATTCTAACAAGTCTAGCAATGTTCTGTGCAGTGATATAGACAGTATAGTTACAGACAGATCGATGGACTAACAGGAGACAGGCAATATTTCAGCACTGAATTATGTAAAGACAGATCAAAGCATATCAATAACATACATGAACTTAATTATGGGGATGTAAAGACAGATCACAGCATATCAATAACATACATGAACTGAAGTATGGGAATGTAAAGACAGATCTCAGCATATCAATAACATACATGAACTGAATTATGGGGATGTAAAGACAGACCAAAGCATATCAATAACATACATGAACTGAATTATGGGAATGTAAAGACAGATCACAGCATATCAATAACATACATGAACTTAATTATGGGGATGTAAAGACAGATCACAGCATATCAATAACATACATGAACTGAAGTATGGGAATGTAAAGACAGATCTCAGCATATCAATAACATACATGAACTGAATTATGGGGATGTAAAGACAGACCAAAGCATATCAATAACATACATGAACTGAATTATGGGAATGTAAAGACAGATCACAGCATATCAATAACATACATGAACTGAATTATGGGGATGTAAAGACAGACCAAAGCATATCAATAACATACATGAACTGAATTATGGGAATGTAAAGACAGATCACAGCATATCAATAACATACATGAACTTAATTATTGTGATGTAAAGACAGATCACAGCATATCAATAACATACATGAACTGAATTATGGGAATGTAAAGACAGATCACAGCATATCAATAACATACATGAACTGAATTATGGGAATGTAAAGACAGATCACAGCATATCAATAACATACATGAACTGAATTATGGGAATGTAAAGACAGATCACAGCATATCAATAACATACATGAACTGAATTATGGGGATGTAAAGACGATCACAGCATATCAATAACATACATGAACTGAATTATGGGAATGTAAAGACAGATCACAGCATATCAATAACATACATGAACTGAATTATGGGAATGTAAAGACAGATCACAGCATATCAATAACATACATGAACTTAATTATGGGGATGTATAGACAGATCACAGCATATCAATAACATACATGAACTGAATTATGGGGATGTAAAGACGATCACAGCATATCAATAACATACATGAACTGAATTATGGGGATGTACAGACAGATCAAAGCATATCAATAACATACATGAACTGAATTATGGGGATGTAAAGACAGATCAAAGCATATCAATAACATACATGAACTTAATTATGGGGATGTATAGACAGATCAAAGCATATCAATAACATACATGAACTGAATTATGGGGATGTAAAAACAGATCAAAGCATTTCAATAACATACATGAACTGAATTATGGGGATGTAAAGACGATCACAGCACATCAATAACATACATGAACTTAATTATGGGGATGTATAGACAGATCACAGCATATCAATAACATACATGAACTTAATTATGGGGATGTATAGACAGATCACAGCATATCAATAACATACATGAACTGAATTATGGGGATGTAAAGACGATCACAGCACATCAATAACATACATGAACTTAATTATGGGGATGTATAGACAGATCACAGCATATCAATAACATACATGAACTTAATTATGGGGATGTAAAGACAGATCAAAGCATATCAATAACGTACATGAACTGAATTATGGGGATGTAAAGACAGATCACAGCATATCAATAACATACATGAACTGAATTATGGGGATGTATAGACAGATCACAGCATATCAATAACATACATGAACTTAATTATGGGGATGTATAGACAGATCACACCATATCAATAACATACATGAACTTAATTATGGGGATGTAAAGACAGATCAAAGCATATCAATAACATACATGAACTTAATTATTGTGATGCAAAGACAGATCACAGCATATCAATAACATACATGAACTGAATTATGGGAATGTAAAGACAGATCACAGCATATCAATAACATACATGAACTGAATTATGGGAATGTAAAGACGATCACAGCATATCAATAACATACATGAACTTAATTATGGGGATGTAAAGACAGATCAAAGCATATCAATAACGTACATGAACTGAATTATGGGGATGTAAAGACAGATCACAGCATATCAATAACATACATGAACTGAATTATGGGGATGTAAAGACAGATCAAAGCATATCAATAACATACATGAACTTAATTATGGGGATGTATAGACAGATCACAGCATATCAATAACATACATGAACTTAATTATGGGGATGTATAGACAGATCAAAGCATATCAATAACATACATGAACTGAATTATGGGGATGTAAAGACAGATCAAAGCATATCAATAACATACATGAACTTAATTATGTGGATGTATAGACAGATCATAGCATATCAATAACATACATGAACTTAATTATGGGGATGTATAGACAGATCAAAGCATATCAATAACATACATGAACTTAATTATGGGGATGTAAAGACAGATCACAGCATATCAATAACATACATGAACTTAATTATGGGGATGTAAAGACAGATCAAAGCATATCAATAACATACATGAACTTAATTATTGTGATGTAAAGACAGATCACAGCATATCAATAACATACATGAACTGAATTATGGGAATGTAAAGACAGATCACAGCATATCAATAACATACATGAACTGAATTATGGGAATGTAAAGACGATCACAGCATATCAATAACATACATGAACTTAATTATGGGGATGTATAGACAGATCAAAGCATTTCAATAACATACATGAACTTAATTATGGGGATGTAAAGACGATCACAGCACATCAATAACATACATGAACTGAATTATGGGGATGTAAAGACAGATCACAGCATATCAATAACATACATGAACTGAATTATGGGGATGTAAAGACAGATCAAAGCATATCAATAACATACATGAACTTAATTATGGGGATGTATAGACAGATCAAAGCATATCAATAACATACATGAACTTAATTATGGGGATGTAAAGACAGATCACAGCATATCAATAACATACATGAACTTAATTATGGGGATGTAAAGACAGATCACAGCATTTCAATAACATACATGAACTGAATTATGGGGATGTAAAGACGATCACAGCACATCAATAACATACATGAACTTAATTATGGGGATGTATAGACAGATCACAGCATATCAATAACATACATGAACTTAATTATGGGGATGTAAAGACAGATCACAGCATATCAATAACATACATGAACTTAATTATGGGGATGTATAGACAGATCAAAGCATTTCAATAACATACATGAACTGAATTATGGGGATGTAAAGACAGATCAAAGCATATCAATAACATACATGAACTTAATTATGGGGATGTAAAGACAGATCACAGCATATCAATAACATACATGAACTTAATTATGGGGATGTATAGACAGATCAAAGCATTTCAATAACATACATGAACTTAATTATGGGGATGTATAGACAGATCAAAGCATATCAATAACATACATGAACTTAATTATGGGGATGTATAGACAGATCAAAGCATATCAATAACATACATGAACTTAATTATGTGGATGTATAGACAGATCAAAGCATTTCAATAACATACATGAACTGAATTATGGGGATGTAAAGACAGATCAAAGCATATCAATAACATACATGAACTTAATTATGGGGATGTATAGACAGATCACAGCATATCAATAACATACATGAACTGAATTATGGAGATGTATAGACAGATCAAAGCATATCAATAACATACATGAACTTAATTATGGGGATGTATAGACAGATCAAAGCATATCAATAACATACATGAACTTAATTATGGGGATGTATAGACAGATCACAGCATATCAATAACATACATGAACTGAATTATGGAGATGTAAAGACAGATCAAAGCATATCAATAACATACATGAACTTAATTATGGGGATGTATAGACAGATCAAAGCATATCAATAACATACATGAACTGAATTATGGAGATGTATAGACAGATCAAAGCATATCAATAACATACATGAACTGAATTATGGGGATGTAAAGACAGATCAAAGCATATCAATAACATACATGAACTTAATTATGGGGATGTATAGACAGATCACAGCATATCAATAACATACATGAACTTAATTATGGGGATGTAAAGACAGATCAAAGCATTTCAATAACATGCATGAACTGAGTTATGGGGATGTAAAGACAGATCAAAGCATATCAATAACATACATGAACTTAATTATGGGGATGTATAGACAGATCACAGCATATCAATAACATACATGAACTTAATTATGGGGATGTAAAGACAGATCACAGCATATCAATAACATACATGAACTTAATTATGGGGATGTATAGACAGATCAAAGCATTTCAATAACATACATGAACTGAATTATGGGGATGTAAAGACGATCACAGCACATCAATAACATACATGAACTTAATTATGGGGATGTATAGACAGATCACAGCATATCAATAACATACATGAACTTAATTATGGGGATGTATAGACAGATCACAGCATATCAATAACATACATGAACTTAATTATGGGGATGTATAGACAGATCACATCATATCAATAACATACATGAACTTAATTATGGGGATGTATAGACAGATCAAAGCATATCAATAACATACATGAACTGAACTAAAGACGATCACAGCACATCAATAACATACATGAACTTAATTATGGGGATGTATAGACAGATCAAAGCATATCAATAACATACATGAACTGAATTATGGGGATGTATAGACAGATCAAAGCATATCAATAACATACATGAACTGAATTATGGGGATGTATAGACAGATCACAGCATATCAATAACATACATGAACTTAATTATGGGGATGTATAGACAGATCAAAGCATTTCAATAACATACATGAACTGAATTATGGGGATGTAAAGACAGATCACAGCACATCAATAACATGAACTGAATTATGGGGATGTAAAGACAGATCAAAGCATATCAATAACATACATGAACTGAATTATGGGGATGTATAGACAGATCAAAGCATATCAATAACATACATGAACTGAATTATGGGGATGTAAAGACGATCACAGCACATCAATAACATACATGAACTTAATTATGGGGATGTATAGACAGATCACAGCATATCAATAACATACATGAACTGAATTATGGGGATGTATAGACAGATCAAAGCATATCAATAACATACATGAACTTAATTATGGGGATGTAAAGACAGATCACAGCATATCAATAACATACATGAACTGAATTATGGGGATGTAAAGACAGATCACAGCATATCAATAACATACATGAACTGAATTATGGGAATGTAAAGACAGATCACAGCATATCAATAACATACATGAACTTAATTATGGGGATGTATAGACAGATCAAAGCATTTCAATAACATACATGAACTGAATTATGGGGATGTAAAGACGATCACAGCACATCAATAACATACATGAACTTAATTATGGGGATGTATAGACAGATCACAGCATATCAATAACATACATGAACTGAATTATGGGGATGTATAGACAGATCAAAGCATATCAATAACATACATGAACTTAATTATGGGGATGTATAGACAGATCACAGCATATCAATAACATACATGAACTGAATTATGGGGATGTATAGACAGATCAAAGCATATCAATAACATACATGAACTGAATTATGGGGATGTAAAGACGATCACAGCACATCAATAACATACATGAACTTAATTATGGGGATGTATAGACAGATCACAGCATATCAATAACATACATGAACTTAATTATGGGGATGTAAAGACAGATCACAGCATATCAATAACATACATGAACTGAAGTATGGGAATGTATAGACAGATCACAGCATATCAATAACATACATGAACTGAATTATGGGGATGTAAAGACGATCACAGCACATCAATAACATACATGAACTTAATTATGGGGATGTATAGACAGATCACAGCATATCAATAACATACATGAACTTAATTATGGGGATGTATAGACAGATCACAGCATATCAATAACATACATGAACTTAATTATGGGGATGTAAAGATAGATCACAGCATATCTCAATAACATACATGAACTTAATTATGGGGATGTATAGACAGATCAAAGCATATCAATAACATACATGAACTGAATTGTGGGGATGTATAGACAGATCAAAGCATATCAATAACATACATGAACTGAGTTATGGGGATGTAAAGACAGATCAAAGCATATCAATAACATACATGAACTGAATTATGGGGATGTAAAGACAGATCAAAGCATATCAATAACATACATGAACTGAATTATGGGGATGTAAAGACAGATCAAAGCATATCAATAACATACATGAACTGAATTATGGGAATGTAAAGACAGATCAAAGCATATCAATAACATGCATGAACTGAGTTATGGGGATGTAAAGACAGATCACAGCATATCAATAACATACATGAACTTAATTATGGGAATGTAAAGACAGATCACAGCATATCAATAACATACATGATCTGAATCTTATTCGTTATCATAGAAAGATACCTTGTGCAAGCCTTTCAAAGCGTCTTCCATGTTCAGGAGGAATGACATACCATGACTTGGGGGCTCCAAAGTGCAAGTAATTAATACTATACAAATCCATATCCTCTGTATGCCAAGCAAATGTTGTCTTCCACATGCCAAAGTATAAGTAAGCTGTATTGACCCCTTCAATCTTGACCCCATAGTCCTCTCCTATGTAATCCAGGATTGATCCAAGATTATTTATATTCCAAATGTCCTGGTCTTTGTCATATAAGCTACCAGACATGTCAGCTCCATAAATTGGGTTGGGAAAGGTGATGTTTTTCCAGTATTTCCTTTCTAACTCTTCATAATGAGAATGTGGAGGCGTTCGATAGCTGAAGAAAAATAATATTGAATGAATATAAGGTACATTAAAAACACGTGTACTATGTACTAGCACACATCATTTTAAATAGAGAATCAGTCTTAATGAAACATATGGAAAATCTAAAAACAATTCATAACACTGTTTAAAACAAATAGTCATGCAAATGTCCACCTAGCTCCTTATTCATAAAGCTGTCTGAATAAAAAAAGCATCTTAGACCCGTACTTTGATTCAATTAAAATTGCTAATATTGTAGAATCATAGGGAGAAAATGCCAATCTACAGTTACTTAATTACCTCACTACAAGTCTTGTACTGTGTAGATCTAAAAATTAACCTCTTGAATTTGGCAAAGATACATATGTTGACAGCTACACAATCTGTTTACTTGACTTTCTTTTTTTTTTTTGGGGGGGGGGGCACCAGACAGACTTCATTTTAAGAGTTCAAATCTGCAGTCAAACTTTACCGTACATGTATGTGGCCATTGTTTTCCCACATTTTATATCCCACCCTATTTCCTTTAGTTTAAGTGTTAAGATATGTAACACTGTTTACTGAATTAAATATTTATTTTGAATTAGTTTTTTAGGGGCACATAAACTGCGTCGTATTTTTTTTTATTTCTTCTTTTACTTTAATCATGGTAATGAAACTTTACATATATGGTAGACCAGGTAGAGGAATGTCAGGTGTTAACTGGCCGAGTTTTTGGGGGGCGAAAATGGAGATTTTGTTTGCAGAGAAAATTATGCAGCCTTCATTGTGATAATTCATGAATTTTAAACTAATTGGTGACAATTTTTTTACAAGAAGCACTTCTGTAGTAGTTAAACAATCTGAAATTTACGTGAATAATGTTTAATCTTAAACTATTTACTGAAGACAAAAACTGTCCTGTGATAATTATTTCTTCACTACAATATTCACAAGTGATAAAATAGAATATGACATATGTCAACTGCACACTTGATAAAACAATTATATATGGATTTTCTTCTTCTGAGAAATGAAAATTGAGAGACATATTGAAATAATCGGGAGTTAACTGCGAAAAATCAAGAGAGATATTACGACACAGGGAGGAAATACCTCCAAAAATGGAATTTATTTTCTTTCTTTCTTCTCCCGGCTTGAAAGTTAACATATATGAACTGTTCGGGTTTGTGGAATTTCAGTCAGAGCTAGTAAGTTTATTTAAATCATCAGCCCGGGGCCTGTGCTTAAAAAATTTCTTTCAGCACTGACCAGTACAGTACGTAATCTATTTTAACGAAGCATGTATATACTTACACTACAGATTTGTCATACGCTAACTGTAGCATGCATGTAAAATACATTGTAATTGAATCATAGAAAGGAAGCTTCTTTATGTTGAAATTAATTACGTATGATTTCCTTCTCGCAGATTTATTTGTGGGGTGTTGTTTTTTGTGTATGTGAAAAATTACTTCCGATGAAAACCGTTATCAGTGGTCTTTCTCACTTGCCATATTTCTGTTTGTATACGAGGACTGGCTAGTGTGACGTCACGAGACCACGTCATCTGTCGTCTCATTAAAACTCGGAAGTACTCGGCAATCTTCGCAATATAATCAATATCCGTACACGATATTATTTTTTTAAACATTATATTCGAATTAGAATTTGTAAAGAATAACATTTATAAAATAAAAATTTTCATTTCTAGTCTCCTTTAAGAAATAATAAATAGTCCAAAAATAGTTAGTATCCCTTAAACGGGACCATATCTATTTCGGGAGATAGATATGGTAGGAAAAGTATGGATTTAGAATCCAGAGAAAAGGAGTGTGCGCTTAATTAATATATTAAAGTTATCTTAATTTTTGGGGTATTTTTTCCAAACTCTACCACAGGCCTGTTCACTTCGCGTGACGCCATGTGACATAGCCCCATGGTGTCCTCATATGTACTTTCCCCTTACAAGTAGTAATTAATTTAAAGTATATACAGTATAGAACATTTGGTATTTTTTTTAAATAGTAAATTAATTTAATTTTTAATTTAGTCTTACAACTTGACTTTCAAACGATGTATAAAATATCAAATATTTTATGATAATCATATTTTTCCATAATAAATGAGACTTTCTGTAACAATAAACTTGTGCTAGTACACTGTACTAGCTTCTTTCGAATATCTTATAGAATGCATACACTAAAATGTTTTCATCCTGGATCTCCATGTTTGAATAGTCATGCTCTATTGTAACAAACAAATACATGTAGCTAGAACATAAATATCAGTTTCAAAAGCATTGCTAATTCATGGAATTAGACGAACTAAACATCGGCAATTTTTGAATAACCTGTAATGTTTTATATACAATTTTTGTTGTCAAAAGGACACAAAGATGGACAATTTTTCCATCTGACTTTTACATCCACACACAATTCTGATAATACGATCTCTTTAAGAATACATACCGGGCACTGTTTGCTAGCTTTTCAAACTTTGTCACAGTTATAGCTTTCGTCTCTACATTGAAAGCTTTGTAGATTCCCTGGTGTCCAGATACCATCTGCGTTATAGGATCTGGAATCACCAGGTCAATATCATGATAGCCATTTTTACGTGCGCTCCACTCAGCTGGAGGTATCACCTAAAACAAAGCAAAAATAAAAAATTGAAGGATATTTTTATTTGTAGAAAAGTGAATACTTTTCCTTAAGAACCCTTTTAAATAATTTAATTTAAAATAATTTTGCAATGACTCTGTAATTTTCAAATCAAACCCATCTGTATGGAATGAAAAATAAACACATCAAATTATATATATATATATATATATATATATATATATATATATATATATTCAATCAATAGAAGAGATTTTATTTTCCAATTTAAACATGAAATATTTCAAAATTATAATTTATAGTCTTACTCGTAAGCACAACACAACACCCCTAAGATTGTTCTCTGTGAGAGTGTGTGACAGGATAGAAAGTATATTTGTTTCAAAAAATATTAGCATTGAGGTCCATCAATAAACAATTGGTACCGTGATACCTAATGCATCACATGGTATAACGGTACCAATTGCGCAAGTCCATGTGGGAGGAGCTTAAGGTATAGGGCCATTACAATCAGAAATAAACCACAACACTAGCTATGGTTGATTATGTAAGAGTTGTACTTTCTGTTAGGCTTAAAAAAAAGTTTAGCCTCTTGGCAACATGTGAATTTATGCTAATTCCTAAATAGATCAAATTTTGTATTTATGATTTTTTGAAAATGTAATACATATGACTGAAAATAGGTATGTTGTGACTAGATAACTCATACCCCTGTCTAGTTCCAGCAGAGTTATCTCTCTTAATTGCAATGGAGTACCTGGATTTGTCATCGTCAAATTGACAATCTAACATTGTTCTCTATAACAGTGTGTGAGATGCACGCTAAATTAGGATAGAAAATATATTTATCTCTCCAAATATTAGCATTGAGGTCTATGGAAAAACAATTGGTACCGTGATACCACATCAGTGTACCGTTGTTGTCAAGGAAGTAAGGGGAAACAACTTCACAGAGAAGCGACCGGCGTCTAGTTAAATTGTTTCAGCAAAAATTTATTTCATGCATGAAAATGAATGCAAAATCAAGCATCGCGTGACATAATTGGAGAGTAAATTTCAGGATTCCTAGCAACACCAAAAATACGCTCAAAATACGAAATACACATAGGATTGCCATGATACTCATGAAGACGAATGTATTATGATTTGTAAATTTATTACATTTTTCTATTTATAGAACAATTTATGTAATAAAGTCACTGTCTTATATTTCAATGGAGAAATATACAAAAATAAAAGTCGTATTAAATACACATAATGAAAGTGCAAGAGTACCAAAAGACTTCACCAAAATTATAATATTTATTTACTTTATACAAAACACATAGACGTTAACAGGCAACATATGTAAAGAATGTATTAAAGTCTGAAATACGCTTTAGCCAGCCAACTCGTTTGAACATAAAAAGTCGTAAGTAAACCATGGGAAAATTATACGCATGGTGGTGGTTTGAATAGTATTTTCCATTAACGTGTATAATTATAACTGGGAGATTTGCCTGACCAGCACATGTAATAGTTTATAGGGCCGGATCAGGTCGAGAGGAGGGGGGGGGGGGTCAAAAGATCACGACTGACTCGAAAGGACACTAAATCAAAAGTCTGTCTCCATGGTGTGCATATAACACCTATAAAATTTGCCCAAGAATAAAATGATGGTAAAATTTCAAGTGACAGTTTGTGTGCATGTGTTTATGTTTATTGCAAAAATAACCGTGTGAATATATCACAATGTATCACATTTGTGGAGCTGCCAAGTAACATGTACATACAATACAATGTTGCCGTCTAACATTATTGTATGAGTGATTTCCTAAGGGAGAGCTTGAAAGCTTAAACTTTTTGCTCAATCCTCTATATTTATTGTCTATGCATATGGCTTTCCACGATGACTTCTGTACATAAATACAGTTTGAACCAAATAACCTATGCCTAAATATTAATATATATGCCGTCCACCCCAAACCGAACAACTCCCTTCCAAAAGTCCAGCTTGAAATGGTTAATTCACATTTTTTGGCAATCAACAAAACTGTTCTAAATGGTTTTAATTACCATAAGAGAAAATGCATACCATCATGAAAATAAAAATGAAAGTCATTCTTATGAATAATGATAATCGTTACTTTCTGTACTAAAACTATGAACAGAGGGAAAGGCTGCTAAAGACTGGATATCAACAAAAATACAGATATCCTTCTAATCACAATTTTACAACGATGCTGGTGGAGATCGGTTACACATCATACATGTTAATTTTAGGTAAGCAAGATTAAATAATCAATTACACATCATACATGTTATTTTTAGGTAAGCAAGATTAAATAATCAATTACACATCATACATGTTATTTTTAGGTAAGCAAGATTAAATAATCAATTACGCATCATACATATTAGTTTTAGGTAAGCAAGATTAAATAATAAATTACACATCATACATATTAGTTTTATGTATGCACGATTAAAAAACCAATTACGCATCATACATGTTAGTTTTAGATAAGTAAGATTAAATAATAAATTACACACCATACATATTAGTTTTATGTATACACGATTAAATAATCAATTACGCATCATACATATTAGTTTTAGATAAGTAAGATTAAATACCTTTGCAAGTCCTGCTTTATGTGCACCTTGAGATTCCATGTAGAGAATGTATTTATTGAAGTCTTTGAATTCTTCCATGGTTGGTCGGAAGACCATGATTTGGGGGATGGTATTTCCTCCACATGATGATTCCATTTTGTTCACAACTGAAGAGACACTGAGAAATTAGCTCTAAACTTCTGGTAACAATTCCTGAAGAAATAAACCACACCTTTGTAATACGTAAGAATGGTTCTCGCTTAAAACAATTTCAAATCCAAATGTAATGTAACTAATTGTTATATAAACACTCGATCTTTGTGTAACTGAACGACTTTCAAAAATAGCGCAGAATTTTATAGTACTGCGACGCCTCTCCCCTTTTGTTTGCACCTGACTTGGTCCCGTTAATTAAAAATTGTTCGTCCTGTTTACAAGGGAGGAAGTCAGTTACAATAGCTTGCTAATTTACACCTATGCCCCACGTCAGTGTTAATTAAATGTTTACTTACCCATTTTATAATCCCTTAATCTCTGTGATTTGACAATAATACTGCCAAAGGCGATGCTACTAATGAGTAGTCTTTATTCACTCAATCTGTGCCTGTCAGAAAATATCTCTACCCGATCGTGTGACAGGATAATATAAACTGTAATCCGTTTATAATTCAAAGACATTTTATAATTATCAGTTAGAATCAAAGTAGACATGTCAACAGAAAATCTCTACTGCAGTTTTAGTATTACAAATCCATTTTCTAAGTAAAATTCCAAGAATGTCAAGAAAAATGTAAATATCTAGTTATAGGATTCAGTATACAAAACAACACAGCTTAAACGAACACTCATATCAAACTATTTAATAAACAGATTCACAGATTGCCAATGAATTTAAAGTACATATACAAAACATTTAGGGCTTAGTATATTTTTATGTCACCGATACTTACATTACTTTAAACTAACTGATTACAATTATAATTACTGTATTGATTTTTACTTCGTTTATGTAACTAATCATGCATTTGATTTCTTTCAAAGGTGTTAACCATACATGTTACTTTTGCAAATGACATAAGCAACAAATAACACTTTTGGGTTGATTACATACAATTATGATATTCATAACGTTATACGTCATCTACTTCCGTAAAGAAAAGATTTTTAATATTTAAAAAAATAACACAATAAATGTAATTATTAAGATCCATTAATATATCTTTTGCAAATGAAGTATGAAACAAATAAACTTTTGAATAGACTCTTTCTGTAATGTCTGATATTTGCAACGTTCTACTTCCCTGAAGATTTTATAATATTACAACAAATACAGCAACATCAAAAAAATATAAATTATTATGATTCATACATGTATCTATTGCACATGACGTAAAAAAAACAACCAAACATTTCCTTAGACTCTCTCAGTAATGTCTGATATTTCTACTTCCCTGAAGATTTTATAATATTACAACAAACATATCAACACAAAAAAATGTAAGTTATAATGGTCCATCCCGTTCGGACAGAAAATACACATGGAATTTGGAGAGCCATGTACCTGAAAAGTTACATTCCGGTAGTCCTATAATATGATCTTGATTTATCGATGATATAATGTATTTGCTTAGAAGTAACTTTGAATAGGAAGAAATTACTAACTGAAGGACTATGAAGACCACCTAATAACAGAGGCGTAGCTAGGGGGTGGGTGGCAGGGGGTACATATGTCCCCAGGCGCCATACTAGTGGGGGCGCCAAAATGGGCTTTGAAATAGGTTGTAACGGGTAATGGTGATTTTATTGATGAAAATAATGGGTTTCAGAGTTGAGGTGGGGGTGGGGGTGGGGGTGGGGAATGAATATTGTCCCCGGGCGACAAACACTCTAGCTACGCCTCTGCCTAATAGTGAATCATTTTGAATCGTATTGAATTATAAATTGAAAGATACCAGAACTGAAAGTCAGACTACCTAGTTCTTATTGGAGATTTTAATGAAAATTGTCCTGTTCCTAATAAAAAAATTACTTCCCCTATGATATTCATGTAGATTTTGAGCCTGTGATACTTGTAATAACGGTATCGAACTCCGGATTAAACTCTAGTACTGGTGTCCATGACTCATTTTCCTCGAGCAGAATCCGATGCCATTACCATATATGTCCTCTGAACATTTACCCCCCACTCCCACCCCCGAATTTCATTTCTACAAAGGTGATATGGTTATATGATAAAGGAGACGGTAGTTTGTTAAATTCACGTGTCAAAAAATGTTCTTTGGGATGAAATATTTGATACAATTTCGCAGATCTACTTAAAGGTGTCGGAAGTAAAACTGTACCACGCATGATAATTGTTACTATTCGTTTTAAAGTCACACTCTGGATGCGCAACAAAATTAGAAATCACATAGGACAAGAAATTGACTTTACGGTCGAGCAAAATCCACATAATGTTCACAACAGTTGTTGTTACATCGTCAAAAAAAAATATTAGTGAAATTCGTGAATCTAAATATTTCCACGATCAGCAAGCAGTTAGCAGACAAAATTAAATAATTGTTTAGGTAATTCTAAAGAGTGGTGGAAAATTGTTAAGAAAAACCAAACAATTATTTGAAAACCGTTTTGCGATTTATTTATTATAAAGGGGTTATGGTGATATTTGATTGAGAGAAAGATAACAATATTGTTTTTACATTGTATACAAACAGATAATATGACACAATGTCAAGTTGCTGGACTAAATGTACAACATTTTCCGCATCTCTTGAATACATCCTTATACAAAAATAAAAGCAAAACATAATAATGTATATGATGATAATATTATCAGGTATTAAAATATAGCAAGGTGCCCGTTTTGAATATTACATAAGATGAATGTGTCTTTTTTTGAAGGATAGTTACAATGACCAATTTAAATCCCTGAGGAAACACTAATTCTTTGCAACTAAACATACTATCTAAAGCGTCCAGCACAGTTTTCAACAGATTATCTATTCGGATGCAAATTAGATTGTTCTACTGTTTTGTAAAGGTACATATGTAAATTATAGTCTATGTTCACTACTGTAATAAGAATGATTGCCCGTGAAATATTGAAGTAGTTAACTGTTATATATCTGTTAACTTTGTAGACCGTAAAAAATATAATGGTCTATTTTGAAACGGGATAGGGGAAAAATAAGAATATACCTCATATTTTTAATTTTATTATGATTTTTTTGGTTTATCCAATACAAATATGCCTCAGCTTGTCAGTACATCCACCCTAGGATAAAATTGAAGAAACGTGACATACCATCAATATACCTCATATTTAATTAAATGCTAGAATTTTATGTTACATAATTAAATTGTGTCTAATATTTTTAAGTTCTTGCCGAAATATAACAATACATGTCAAATACAGTAAACTCAGCACTTATAAAAGCAAAGTTATAAAAGACATAGGCTTGCAATTAATATTTAGATCAAAAACACAGTTAGGCATCTTAATTGTTTTGTATGTTAAAAACTAACATCTATCCGTCACAATATACGTAATTGATCCGCTAAAAAGAAGCCGACACAAAACTTCAAAGAGCCCAATGAGTCACACCAAGATGTAAATGTCTAGTGTACAAAGGATAAAGCTTATAATCGGGGGTGGGGTGTGTGGGATAGGAATATATCCTACCATTCATCTTGCTTGTGGTTTCGGATTGGGGAGGGGGCGGCATAAAGGTGATTTTGTCCACGGATGACTTTGTACCCCGATCCAAGATTACCTACATGTCAAAATTTGATGCGAAATTTTTGTACTGCTCTTAGTTACAGTAATATCAGTCTACAGATGAGATTCACAACTTAGAAAAATATGATAAAAAGTATAATGTATCTACATGTATATAAATAACGCGCTCAATGAGCATTGAAAGATCCATCAAATGTGAACAAAATGAATGTCATAGTCCTTTCATGTTACAAGTATACACATAAATATATTAGTGAGTGACATACTTCAGTAGAACCATGTTACTGTGGTCACATCCGGTATTATACGCTGCAAACCTGTTTGGTTATATATATATATATATATATATATATATATATATATATATATATATATATATATATATATATATATTATGACATCATAGCGCTATATATATATATATATATATATATATATATATATATATATATATATATATATATATATATATATATATATATATATATATATATATATATATATATATATAACAGCCAAGCATGCTTTTATTGAAATTCATTTTCTAGTATCCAGTATTATAAGCTGCAAACCTGATTGGTTAGATATCGCTATATACATCTAACAGTCAAGTATGCTATTATTGAAATTCATTTTCTAGTATCCGGTATTATAAGCTGCAAAGCCTGTTTGGTTACATATCGCTAGATACATCTAACAGTCAAGTATGCTATTATTGACATATCCATTTTCTGGTATCCTGTATTATAAGTTGCAAGCCTGTTTGGTTAGATATCGATAGATATATGTAACAGCAAAGTATGCTATTGTTGTCATATTCATTTTCTGTCACAGACCTGTTTATGTGATTATTAATATTGAATGATCATTATTCATTTTAATTATTTAATCAAACTAAAGTTGCTATCACGTCATAAAATTGCAATCACGTCATAGCACTACAATGTCATATTGATTACGTCATTTCAAGATGCTCGCGTAGTTTTTAGCTCTATCACAGAACTACCATGTCATATTGATTACGTCATTTCAAGTTTCAATCACGTAGTTTTTAGTCCAATCATAGCACTACAAAGTCATATTGATTACGTCATTTCAAGTTTCAATCACGTAGTTTTTAGTCCAATCATAGCACTACAATGTCATATTGATTACGTAGTTTACAGTTGAAATTACGTAGTTTTTAGTCCAGTCATAGCACTACAATGTTATATTGATTACGTCATTTCAAGTTTCAATCACGTAGTTTTTAGTCCAATCATAGCACTACAATGTCATATTGATTACTCTATTTCAAGTTTCAATCACGTAGTTTTTAGTCCAATCATAGCACTACAAAGTCATTTTGATTATATCATTTAAAGATGCTCACGAAGTTTTTAGTCCAATCATAGCACTACAATGTCATATTGATTACGTAGTTTATAGTTGAAATTACGTAGTTTTTATTCCAGTCATAGCGCTACAATGTCATATTGATTACGTCATTTCAAGTTTCAATTGCGTAGATTTAAGTCCGGTCATAGCACTATAATGTCACATTGATTACGTCATTTCAAGTTGCAATCACGCTGTTTTTAGTACAGTCTTAGTAATACAATGTCATATTAATTACGTGATTTAAAGACGCTCACGTAGTTTTTAGTTGTGTCATGTCACTACAATGTCATAATGATTACGTCATTCAAGATGTACACGTAGTTTTTAGTCCAGTCATAGCACCACAATGTCATATTGATGAGGTCATTTCAAGATGCTCACGTACTTTTTAGTCCAGTGTTACTAATACAATGTCATATTGATGACGTCATTTTAAGATGCTCACGAAGTTTTTAGTCCAGTCATACAATGTCATTGATTACGTCATTTCAAGTTGCAATCACGTAGTTTTTCGTCCAGTCATAGCACTACAAAGTCATATTGATTATGTCATTTCAAGATGCTCACGAAGTTTTTAGTCCAGTCATACAATGTCATTGATTACGTCATTTCAAGTTGCAATCACGTAGTTTTTCGTCCAGTCATAGCACTACAATGTCATATTGATTAAGTCATTTCAAATTGCAATCACGTAGTTTTCAGTCCAGTCGAAGTACTACAATATCATATTAATTACTTCATTTCAAGTTGCAATCACGTAGAGTTACGTATATTTAATATGTCATTTATTTTTATTTTTTATTTTTGTTGTTTGTTAGATTTAAATTTGGCATTTTAAGTTTTAAGATTCGTTTATTGAAAGGGGGATGGTGCCCTGTACTTTACAGAATAAACACCAGGTGTTGACCTCATTTCTGACCTGGTTTCAGAGTTGTAAACAAGCTTTTAGAATGATTGGTTGGTTCCAAGGACAAAATGGAGCTTTTGTATAAACACCTTTCTATTTTAGTTGGGTCATAAGATGTGTACGTGATTCTTTGAACGTAAATTTGTTCTGATAGTTTCTAGAAGATCACGTGACCCTTCCTTGTTTACGTAAAACAGCTATATAAATTATGTTTTGGAGCGAGCTATTCAGTAGAAAATTGGGCTGTTAGAATAATAAGTTGTGTGTCTTTTTGAGTTATTATAAATTACCTTTTACTGGAAATTGTGTCAATTCGTTTGGATCAAGAGGAATTTTTTTATTATTTATCTGGAAAAGAATTGTATCATAGAGATTTTTAGTAACAGGAACTGACTTCATCAAGTGACATCGTCTTCCATCTTGGATACTTCGCTGGGATTCTAACTTAGAATTATTTGTACATTTTATTACCAGGACTTTTGCAATTTCTCAAGTGGATAATACTTTGAATTATTTTTTGATTAATTTTGGAATTGATTCTTAAAACCGTAAGATTATTTTTCTTTTCTGGAAAATATTTGTGCTCAATAAATTGTTTATTAATTTTTACAAGCTTGTTATTTTCACTCTTTCTATCTTACCGTTTATTCGAGCCTAAGCACGTAACAGTAGTCTTTAGTCCAGTCATAGCACTACAGTGTCATATTGATTACGTCATTTCAAGTTGCAATCACATATTTTTTAGTCCAGTCATTTCACTACAATATCATATTGATTACGTCATTTCAAGTTGCAATCACGTAGCTTTTAGCCCAGTCATAGCACTACAATGTCATATTGATTACGTCATTTCAAGTTGCAATCGCTTAGTTTCTAGTTCAATCATACAATGTCATCTTGATTACATCATTTCAAGATGCTCACGTAGTCTTTAGTCCAGTCATAGCACTACAATGTCATATTGATTACGTCATTTCAAGTTGCAATATCTTAGTTTCTAGTTCAATCATACAATGTCATATTGATTACGTCATTTCAAGTTGCAATATCTTAGTTTCTAGTTCAATCATACAATGTCATCTTGATTACATCATTTCAAGATGCTCACGTAGTTATTAGTCCAGTCATAGCTCTACAATGTCATATTGATTACGTAGTTTACAGTTGAAATTACGTAGTTTTTAGTCCAGTCATAGCACTACAATGTCATATTGATTACGTCATTTCAAGTTGCAATCACGTAGTTTTTAGCCCAATCATAGCACTACAATGTCATCTTGATTACATCATTTCAAGTTGCAATATCTTAGTTTCTAGTTCAATCATACAATGTCATCTTGATTACATCATTTCAAGATGCTCACGTAGTTATTAGTCCAGTCATAGTACAACAATGTCATATTGATGAGGTCATTTCAAGTTGGAATCACGTAGATTTTAGCCCAGTCATAGCTCTACAATGTCATATTGATTACGTCATTTCAAGATGCTCACATAGTTATTAGTCCAGTCATAGCACTACAATATCATATTGATTAAGTCATTTCAAGTTGAAAACACGTAGTTTTTAGTCATACAATGTCATACTGATTACGTTATTTCAAGATGCAATTACGTAGTTTTTAGTCCAGTCATAGCACTACAATATCATGGTGATTACGTCATTTCAAGATGCTCACGTACTTTTAAGTCCAGTCATAACACAACAATGTCATATTGATTACGTCATTTCAAGTTGTATAACAAGCTCAATATAATTGTGTATTTTCATTTTTGGCCTTAAGTTTATTTGCATAAGGTGGACTCAAAGCCTATACATTGTAAGAATATTATCTAGATGCAGAATTAAATGTCGAGGATGGTCTACTTAATAAAAACAGAGGTGCTGGTATAACCAATACCCAGTATTAATTTTATAAGCGTGTTAAATATAGACAAGTCTGCTAGATAATATAAAGTGTTTGAGAGAGTCACGTGTTCAGTATAATGTGTATATTATCTGGCCTAGCTTCAGTTATCAAACTCGTAATACAAGTCCATGCCATCAAATTGTGCACACACTGTAAATAGCATATGTCTAACTGTGAAGGCTTATTTTCCCTCTGTGATACGAATTATATTACGTTCATTGATTGCCTTCAATGCATGATTAAGGCAAAATGTTTTAAATGGCTTTTTATCCTAAATTTTCCTTTGTATAATTCTTTAAAATATATAGATTTGTTAGAGACTCTATCAATTACATGGTGCTCTTATCGTATTAAAAATTTACACATATCTTTTCGCGATCGATCAAGATAACTTTAGATTGAGTTACCTTTTGTAATGGGATATACAACACGTTCTTGACAATTAGAAAGATATTTTAATATGTCAATTATCACTATTAGATCATGAAATTGAAATTGTCAATACAATACGAAAAATTGTTCAATCAGATCTAAAAGAGTTAGAGACATTAGACTTCTTTTACTTGTTCTAACTTGTTATATATATATATATATATATATATATATATATATATATATATATATATATATATATATATATATATATATATATATATATACTTCAAAACAGCCAAAATCGACATGTAAATTTGCTATCTTAAGCTGAATTATGAGGTCGTATTGTTTTGTTGTTGGGAAAGGGTGGGAAGAGGATTTTTAAAAAAAGAAATGGCTTTCGTTTAATTACCGTCTGCCATGTTCTGTATACAAGTTTGCAATCTAAAACGAAGGAATAAAGAGACGACGGAAAGATGTAAATATTACACTCTCGTTTCAAGATATTTTCATTCCAAAAAAAATGCTAAGGTACGGCTACAGCTATTTCTGTTTTCATTATCTGAAATTGATTGATGTTTGATACAGATGGTTTTATACTTTTTCATAGTCTTTCATATGTAGTGTGTTTTACGCCATAAAAAGCTTTTGAAATCTGAATAACACTTGAAAGATGTATTATCAAAACATTACAGTTCAATGATATGGATATATACAATCTGAATAACACTTGAAAGATGTATTATCAAGACATTACAGTTCAATGATATGGATATATACAATCTGAATAACACTTGAAAGATGTATTATCAAAACATTACAGATCAATGATATGGATATATACAATCTGAATAACACTTGAAAGATGTATTATCAAAACATTACAGTTCAATGATATGGATATATACAATCTGAATAACACTTGAAAGATGTATTATCAAAACATTACAGTTCAATTATATGGATATATACCATCTGATTTTCCGATTCAAGCATATGCTCATTAATACCTATTGATTCATTCACGTATCTGTACGATTGATATGATGTCATTACTCAGGTGTCAAAAAAGATTAACTCGAGTGAATTAAATTCACTTTAGAAGGATGAAAACGTAGTCTTGCGCTTGTATTGTATGCTTTTGACGTAAAATATGTCAAAACATGACTGAAACATGACTGGGTGATGGTGCTACAATATCCTTCACGTTATGATACCCTTATGATCAGGTGAATGAACCGTAAGTTAATGAATCTAACATGACATTAGCTAAGCTCTACGAATTCTACG
The DNA here is from genome assembly GCA_030141615.1 of Unio pictorum. Taxonomy (NCBI): domain Eukaryota; kingdom Metazoa; phylum Mollusca; class Bivalvia; order Unionida; family Unionidae; genus Unio; species Unio pictorum. The sequence continues at coordinate 6,169,845 of JARLTB010000019.1, read as the reverse complement.
AGCTATTGAGAGAGAGAGAGAGAGAGAGAGAGAGAGAGAGAGAGAGAGAGAGAGGGGGGGGGGGCGGAATGGACTTATCACAAGCATATTCATTTGTGGTTAAAATTTTGCGTTTCGTTCAGGGATTTTGGAACTAGTATGGCATATCACCAGTGTGACACAGATTTCATATTTCACTAATATGGTTCAATCATACTTTTAACTGTTCAAGTTACGAAAAGTTAAATTAGATGATTTATTTTTGTGCCATATCTATAAAAGACGAGTCATATTTATATTTGGAGCTGTGAAACATGGAGAAAGGATGCATCTTGACGAGTACTGCGCATGTGTCATCAAAGGAAAAAACTGTATAATTTAAGTCCATGAAAGAAACAGCCCAAATTCTTGGTTTTCGTACACACAGGATAGATTCCTTAAGTGACGGGAAACATACTGCAAAACAAGAGATGGGTCATTCTGGGTTATCTTCGAGGTAGATAACAATAAACTAGAGAGGATAATTGATAACCCCGATGATTTTTTTTTATTATCAGAGACTGTATGGAAATCTGTGATTCCTGATATATATATATATATATATATATATATATATATATATATATATATATATATATATATATATATATATATATATATATATATGTAGCTGTTATTATTTATCAAAAGACATTTACCATAAAAACAAGATCCGATTATAACATAGAATCTTACATTAATATTATCGGCGATACAAAATTTAGTCCCGGTAAAAATGGCCGAGTTACCGTTCAAGTATAATCGCTTAAAAGAATAAAGTGTTCCATATGTATCAATATTTCGTGAGTGGCATAGATTCAAACGACAAATATTAAAGATACACAATCGTACAAAATACATTGGGATACATTTTCAATGGTATTAAATACATCAGTGGCGTTATTGTTCTTAATGCTGACGCTGCAAATAATGATGAACTGAATCTAATTAAATTGTTCAGGTGAAATATAAAATTTGTTCTTAAAGATTATATATCCGATCACGAAGAAGAAAAAAATTGTTGAAAATCTCATTTAGAATCAATTTGTTAGATAAAATCATGCAAACCGTTAAATATGGAAAGCAAAAAGCTGTATATACTCATTACAAGTTTTACAGGGTATCCAGTGGAAGGTCTGGCAAAAATATTACAAAATAAGGGATAACGTTCAAGATATTATCACGCCGATACAGATCCTGAACAAAAGAAAATAGACTTTGCAGATATCAATAATGTGTATAATGACGTTGAAGTCATTATCTATAATCATACACTCAAAGCCGGAGTTAGCATAACTGATCCGAGATTTATATTTGTGTTTTCATGCGAATTAGGATCAGTTAACTCGACGAAACAGGCATTACTCAGATTTCGACGTGCTTATGAACTCCATTATTCAACTATTGCAAGATTGTATCATGGCAAACTTCCACTGAATTGTGATGATATCAGCAAATTGATAATTGATTGTGAAAGATTACTTACTGAGGAAATAAAGTTTCGAAGAGCTCCGAATCCTGATGAATTATCAGCTCCATGGGACTTGCCTATATGATAGATATTGCTGAAGAAAATAATTCCAAGAAATGCTTGACTCCGATACTAATAGCAACGATGAAAGATACTGAACATGAAATAATACAACCGCCGCCAGACGATTAAGCTAATTATATAAGTTACTCACGATAATTATAATGTTGACGAGTTTTTGAAGACCAGCGCTGGTTATCGATTACAACGTGAACAACAAGATAATGAGGAGATTGATAAAGGTGATAATGACGAGAATGAGGTTGACAATGTAGAAATTAAGAAAAAAATCATTATCATATATATATATATATATATATATATATATATATATATATATATATATATATATATATATATAATTCAGATGAAACGTTAGCACCATTTGCAGCAAAATAATCGTAGCTAAACAATATATTTCAATTTAATATTGGAAAGTTGTCTAGATAAAATTGAATAATTGTACAAGCGATCCGATGAACTAAAACGATTTCAGCAGATAATTGTCGAAACATTTAATAACGGCCGTGTGATAGATAACAAAGTGTTTCGATCTTATGTAATAATTCCACGCCAAAATTTTGATATGATAAGAAATTTATTGAAAATGTTGAATTTACCCGATGTAGTGCGAGATCTCAGCGACATTTCGGTTACAATATCAACAGAAGACCTTAAGATGCGTATAGAAGCATTGATACATGATACAGATCAGTTGACTAAATATAACTATCTGATAAAAAAAACCTGGTTAAATATATTTCTTGAAACAAAGATCCAATCGAATAAATTAACGACTAAAACTCTCATGGAAAAAATTAAGATGATAAACAACGGATTTGTAACGACTTTAATATCGATAAGAAAAATACTGATCGTTGTGATTATACATTAACATACAGCGACTGGCTAAAATCAGAATTTATTGATCATGCGGAATATAATCAATAACTTGTTATATATAATAAAGTCAAGTATTTCTTCCTCCTCAACCCTTCATTATAATTTCGAATATTTACACTGAACACAAATAAGTGTCTATGCAGTACAAATACAGTAAAGGTCTAAAAATCAACAAATGTATTACACAATAGTTGTGGTAGATAAAATTTTCCATTAAATGTGAACATTAAATTATGATAAATTATCAATGCATGGTTATACAAAATATTCTGTACACTTTATTAAAATAAGAAAAATAAGCAATATTACTAAAAAATCAATATTTCTTACATAAATCACATTCCCTTAAAAGACCAATATTGTTTGGTGACACAAGTTCACATTAAAATAAAATTATGGGTTACTGGGTGGGCATCTGCATACTCGACAATGACGTTCACCACTATCAGTTGACATTGCTTGGTACACACTCCAATTGATGTTCACCGTTTAGGAAGCGTGCATAAACATGGTACGTGTCCATACGTGATCAGCACAATACCATCTCATCTCTCCCATTTGTTTGATACCAGTGATGCCACTCTTAATTGTGGGTTTGTTAAAGTGAGTTTTCATTCTATCTAGGTTGCCAATTATGACGAACATGTCTATTTCTACAATATTTTCAGTCATTATATGCAATCATTCATTTGGATATAGGTGATTCAGGGCAGCATTGGATTCATTATTTGCACTTTCATTTGATTAAGCACCCAACCATCCACATTTATACTCGAAATATATTCTAAGAACATGTAGTTGTTGTTGGATTCAACGTCATGATTCATTACAAGATATGCTATACATGGCGACCAGTATAAATAGTCATGGAAGAACCTGGGGAAACCCGAGAAAGAACCACCGACTCACATGAAGCGTCGGACATACTTTCTCACATACATTGGCTGAACTCGTGACTTGAACCGAAGCAGACAGAAGCGAGATTGAAGTGGTCCGTAGCGGTGAGTACTTAACCATGTCGGCCACATGGGGCCCCTAAGAACATGTAAATAAAAACCAACACTATTAAATTGTTTTTATATCCCAAATAATGATCTGATCACTGAATCTTTAATACACGTCTGTAGAATCTTATAAATTAAGTTGGCATTTAGACCATCAGATACTTTGTGGATTATTGGATGGTAAAGTGTAGAACAAATAAAAAATCCAGATCATTGTGGAAAATATTGTTTGAATTTTTAGACATGAATAAAATCACTCAGGACGTAAGTTATGTTTCATGTAAACATTTACATCCAACTTGAATGCACATGCTATCTTGATCTGATGAAGCCTATTTCCGCAGTAGTAATTCTGCTTTAACATCCATATAATGCAATTTGTGAAGTTGTGGATAGTTTGTCTCATGATGCAGTCATAGCAATAACCTCTTAATGAGGAGCAATATGTAAAGAAGAGGTGAGACACAGAGACACTGTGATCGCTTTCAAGAGTGCTCTTAAAACTCACCTTTTTCGATTGCTTTCAAGAGTGCTCTTAAAACTCACCTTTTTCGATTGCAAGAGATATCTTAAAGACCTAATAATGTTTCGTACCTTAAATATTTTCAGCATTTTTTAATGTTTTCCAATTTCCTGGGTTTTTGTGATTTGTTTTTTGTTTTTCTGTAGTCATGTCATTATAGATGTTGTAAAGTTGTAAAGCGCTTTGAGCTTCTAAAGATTTGGCGCTATATATATATTGAGCTTCTAAAGATTTGGCGCTATATATATATATATATATATATATATATATATATATATATATATATATATATATATATATATACTAGAATGCTATTTCCTTCGTAGTTTCATATGCAATTTATGAAAACAAAGAATAAAATGGCACGTGTCTGTTTTATACACTTTTATTGTAGCTCAGATAGTGTGGCAGTCGGTAGTAATGTCTAGCAATAGGGCATCATGCAACATACATGTAGTATCATGTCCCACCCACTCACATTATCTTGACACTAGGCGGACCAGTCCTAACACTAACCTCTTAATGCTGAGCACTATGTAAGGCAGCTGCTAATACCATTTAAAAAAGTCTTTGGTATGACTCAGCTGGGGTAAGAACCTGCGACCTCCCGCATCTGAGGTAGCTACCCTAGGCCACTCTAGCGGTTGCCTAGTAGCAATGATCCCATAACAACAATAACCTAACCATGGCCTGAATGTCAAGCCTGCCCATGAGCTTCAATTTTGATGGTAACATAAAATACGTTACGGATGAGGTTAATATAGGGTGTGGCTGAAGAGACTGATGTACATGTACACGCTAAAGTAATCATCAAGATTCCACAAAGGAAAAGAAGACATCTGAAAATTAGAAAAAAAAACTATTAAATTTAATCTAAGTCAGTAAAGTGTTTTTGCTTTTAGAAGACGTTATTTAAGGTTTTTCCTTTTCTTACCAACAGTGGTCACAGATTTGTCTCATTAGTACAAACTTCATGTATTTCATGCCAGAAAGCTGTGTGTATGATTTGGTCAATTTTTGTTAAGTGGGTTTTCAGAAGATGCTTAAAGTATTTTGTAAGTTTAGTAACAGTAGCAACACTTGAATAAATTGGAAACTCTTATAATTAAAATAAATCACACTGACATCATTTGCATACAATTCACTAGTATGGAAAAATTATGTTGAACAGTAATTCGGTAGAACATGTTTAAATATTGTTTTAAAACTTGTAGCTAGAGTGCCCATATCACATGGCAGAATGACATCGTTTATATAATACCGAAAGCCTGCAATGCTAGAAAGCTTTCTGCCAAAGATGAGTAATTTTGTCTGAGTGGTTCATGTAAAGTCACTTAGAGGTAAACATGTTTTATAACAGTGATATTATTTAATGGCAGACCAGAGCCAGGCACTTCCATCAAATTTTGTAAGTTGTTATTTTGAGAATATGTTGTTTAAAGTTCTTTTTGCTTTTAAAAACAGCACCCATATCTGATCGCAGATTGACATTTTTTGTAAAAAGAATTTAAAAGGTTTTCTAGCTAGGATACTTTTCATCAAACTTGTTCAAATTTCTTTCGGGGCTGTTCCATTGAAAGAAGACAGTATAGAAGCCATATTCAAGGGTACTCTCATACACAAAGAGTGTCTATGAAAAAGATACAAAATCCTAAGCTGTATCTATAGTTCCAACTCCACATTAGAAGTGACTTTATTGGGTCACTAGAATATTTTACTTTAACAGCATTCAACAGTTCTGAAGAAGCCCTTGTATACATTTTCTATTTTCAGTCACAACGGCTATATGTAATAGCAAATTGGCATCATCTTACAGAATATTATAATCTTCATGCAATGATGCTTTATGTCAAGATTTCTTGTCAGAGGTTTGGAGAAGTCATTTGAATAGTATTAGTCATGTGCGTCTTTTATTACAGGGAGCTTGTTACGTTCTTAGGCTCGAATAAACAGTAACATAGAAACAGTGAGAATAAGAAGCTTGTAAAAACTTAATAAACAATTTATTGAGCACAAATATTTTCCAGAAAAGAAAAATAAACTTACGGTTTTAAGAATCAATTCCAAAATTAACCAAAAAATAATTCAAAATATAATCTACTAGTGAAATTGCAAAAGTCCTGGTAATAAAATGTCCAAATAATTCCAAGTTCGAATCTTAGTGAATCATCCAAGATGGAAGACGATGTCACGTGATGAAGTCAGTTTTTGGTAATTAAATTCAATGAGCACAATTATTTTCCAGATAAATAACAAAATAAATCCTCTTGATCCAACGAATTGAAATAATTTCCAATACAAGGTAACTTAAAATAACTCAAAACGACACACATCTTAGTATTCTAACATCCCAACTTCTACTAAATAGTTCGCTCTAAAACATCATTTATATACCTGTTTTTACGTAAAGAAGGAAGGGTCACATGATCTCTAGAATCTTTTAGAACAAATTTAAGTTCAAAATATCTCGTACACACCGTATGACCCAACTAAAAATAGAAAGATGTTTATAACAAAGTTCCATTTTGTCCTTGGAATAAACCAATCATTTTAAAAGCTTGTTTACAACTCTGAAGCCAGGTCAGAAATGAGGTCAACACCTGGTGTTTATTTGTAAAGTACACGTCATCTCCCAATGAATGAATCTTAAACTTAAAATATCAAATTTGAATCTGACAAACAAACAATTAAAATTAAAATAAATGACTTAAATCAAATATTCGTAACAAGCTGAAAATATAATTAAACTAGCAATTCTTCACGGATACACGACACATGCTAGGTCATACCATTCGCTCGTTTGGCCTTGTTACCAGATGGGCCACATAAATTATACACATACAAACAATCATATTTTAATATGCATATGGTACAACCAGAGGCATGATATGGGGAGGGGCAGGGGGTACATATGTCCCCGGGCGCCAAGGTACAGGGACGCCAAAATGAGGTTTGCAACGTTACATTATAATAAGTAAACAAGGGTAATAAATCGGTCACAAGATCGCTGGGACGCCAATTTTATAGTTCGTCCCCGGGCGCAAAATATCATCGCTACGCCTCTGGGTACAACCAGCTGGGAGGAACACATTATGCAAAGGGTATTAAAACAAATTGCAAACTCTGCGACCTATCACATACCAAATGTATGTTCCCATCTCACTGTTAGATCTAATACATGAACAGACGTTTGTAGTAAAGACAGTTTTTAGACGCTTGCATGTACACACAATTTACAGTCCTCACAGACCAGCAAATAACTCATACCCTCATACCATCTGTGTCGGCCAGAAGTGTATTGGAACCAACAGGGTTGGGGCTGTCAGTGATACAGGCAAAATAATCTATTGAATCATAGGAAGACTCGGCCTGTGGATCAAAATGTTGTTCGTATATCGATTCGACGAGGACCCCTCTAGTCATCCGATGGATGGAAAGGCTGGTTCTTTTCTGTGCGTGCGCATGTAGTTGATGAGGTCAACCCTTGTAGGGAACGCCAAGTGACTCGATCGCTTGCTGTTTGCTCCCATGGATCAGGGTTTGTGTTGTATGCTATCAATGCAGCTTTAAGATTGACGTTGAAGCGTTTCTTCTGACATCCATTGGATCGCTTACCTTGCTGTAGCTCGCTACAGAAGAGTCTCTTAGGCACCCGGTGGTCTGGCATGCGTACAACATGTCCCGCCGGCGTACCTGACAATGCATCATGATGGTGTGGATGCTGTGGGTGACATGCTTAGGTTAGTACCTCATTGTCTAGAATCTTTTCCTGCTACTTGATGTTAAGGATTTTCCATAGACTGGTGGTGTATAAGTGGTTCACTTTCCTGTCGTGGTCTTGGAGAAAACATATAAACAAGCAAGGAAAAAAAGGTTGAAACAAAACAAGAAAATAGTAGAAGCAGAGGAGAAAACCAAATGTTGAAAATAAAACTGCAAACAGTGGTACAACAAGGAGAAAACAGAAGGGTGAACAAAAACGAAAAACAATGTTAGAAGCAGACCTAATAAATCTTAAACCAGCACGGTTGAAAGTTATGAGGACAATAATGGTAAAGCAGAGGCAAATGCACCGTAATTACATTATATGAGAAAGATCAATTAATGTTTTAATAATTAAACTAGTTTTATAATACAATAGCGCGTTTCATATTTGGACAAATATTTTTTAAATATTTCATTTTGGGAACTTAATATAGTAATTTTTTAAGATCTTTTTCATGCTAACGAATAATTTTCAGTGTAGAAAAGTATTTTAGGTTTGGGTCTACATTTATTTATTTATTTATTTATTTATTTATTTATTTATTTATTTATTTATTATAATACAACAATCATCATTAAGGAGAAATAATGATAGAAGGGTAGAAAAAAAGACCTGAAAAAATAAGAAAACTGGTAGAAGTAGAAATGAAGAAAAATTATTTAAATGAGAAAATGAACACTTGCAACTTTTACGATGTACGAGCGAGTTTTTGAAAAAGATTGTAAAAGGTTTAAACCTTTTGTGAATTAAAAAAGCAATGACCTTATAGTTTCTTCATTACGACGAATAATTTTTACTTTGGATGGTAATTTATTTCCAAAACTCAAATGACTGTTGTTTAGTAAATATCGTTAACCATATTGCAACTGAAGGGAAAATAATTGCAGAAACAGAGTACACACAATGTTAGCTTCTAAAATACATCATTAGACTCCAACCGTTGATTCGAACCCGAAACCACTTGGTCTTCAGTCCGTACGTTATCCACCCATCATTCCAAGCAAATAACGTGGATAAAACAATATAATCAACAGAGGAGAAAACAAACTAAGGAAATACACAGTATTGTAATACAATATCATGGTTCATTATATACCACGTCCTTACTGTCTTAATTGCGGCTTTGAATATATTTTACATTGGAAAAATTGAAAGTTATTTTCAAATAAAGGTTGAAATTAAGAGCAGTAACTATGGTTGTCGTTTCAAAATTTGTAATGTTGAAGCTATTGATAAAGCCTCCTTCATTGTAGCTTACTCTTCTGGTCGAAAACCTTCTATTAATACATAATACTTCTTGGTGGAATGGGAGTACTCTTAACAATTTAGGGATCAATAGATGCAATATACTTTAATATGTCCTAGGTTAATTGCCAGCAAATAAAAATGAATCGAAATTTCGCAAACGACGAGTTCTAATGAAAACAATTTTGGCCAAATAAACTGCATCGATGCATTTGATTTTCTAGACTAAACGGAGATGCTAGGCATTCATTTATGCCAGGAACTAAAATATAATGGGATGTAATGAAAAAGTCAAATGTCAGTATAACAAGGTATTACATTTCTAAAGAGACTGGTTGGCATAAATGTTGTGCTTTACCATAATTATGATGTCATACAACAACTACCACTACTAGTACTACTACCCCCTTCACTTCTTAATTATTAAAATTATTGCTTTCGATTGACAGACCTATCGGTACAATATAAACATTAAATATGACTTTTCATAAAGATATTATAATAAATCTGATAACTATTAACCACAAATGGGTATCAATGCCTATTCAATGAAAAATTGTTACTACCATTGCCAACAACATGATACTGACCTCTGCTATAACGATCCTGATAAATTGTCCATCATACATCAGAATCGAGTTAGTAATAGTGCAAATAATAATCAAGGAGGTCGGATGACATAATGCAGACTAAACACCAAACATGAAATGTGATTACTTCAATTTTGATAGTGATGTAGCAATGACAATGAATACGCATGCGTCGTTTGTAAAGACGTGGTACTGAAGATTAATTATGACAGTCTTCTAACGAGATAGGAGACTGCTCATGAACAATTAGCAGACAAGGGTCAAAGTGAAACTAGATATTACCTCAGAGTAGGCGGAAGAAGGGCTGATTCATTTTTTCTAAATTGTTTAGAACGCGAGGAATGGAGTACAAAGGAATATACGGTTATAGTCTTGAGAGAAATAAAGTGTGCTTAAAAAGGAACAATCGAAGATATTGTATTGTTCAATTACTTTAAATATGGGTCTATTTGGCAAACTATAAATTGGGATAAGATAAAAGATATTTTGCAAGTACGGTGAATATCACTAAAGTCAATAAAGAGAAATCAAACTAGAGTGAAACCAAATATATTTCTTTTGTTAAGAGAAAGAAAGAGAATGAATAAATACTAAACCAAACGTATCTTTTGGTGTAAATGAATATTTTGAACTATATTTACATATACATGAGATGTAAGTCATCAACAAATATTTCGAACAAAATGAATAATTCAAGCTTTTATGTCATTACTGCTGGAAAAAAAATAGCGAATGTTGTCTGGATTATGTATTCAGTACGTTTCTTAAAGTGTATTGATGATTGGAAGGATGCTGTTAGTAACCAGATGTTCTCTGCTGAATTTCTTTTAATGATTTAAACTGGTTCCTGTATCAGTTCCTGTGATGTACCATTGTGATGGTAATTAATCAGATGAAGTGTGAAGTGAAAAGGAGACAGGTAGATCTTCAGTGTAATGCATAAAAAAAGTTATCACTTTGCTCTTCATGGTCTTCAATTTTTTGCGTCTTAGAAATAGTGATTACTATGCAAAATCGAATATTACGTCACATTTAAACAATTGTCACCACTAGAAAAGATGTAGCTTGATATTTTGGTATATTCAGAAAGATAAGACGGAACTAAATGCAAATAAACATAAATAACTATCTCACATATGAAACAACTGATACGTTGATGGTTTGAAAACTTCTGGATAATACTATTAACTACGCGTATTTTGTTCTTTTTTAATTATTATTCTTGATGCGGTGTTACAATTGGCAAATCAAAACAAAAATGCAATACATCCAGATTAATGATGCTGCAGGTGTATTGCAGACTACTGTCAGAAAAATAGCACTGATATAAATGCTATTTTATGGGAAGTTGAATATTTTTTGTCTGTTATATAACATCTAATCTTTCTGTCTATACGAGTTATCAAAACACTAGAAATATCGGACGTTTTTGTAATATCAATAAACCTTTTGTGACAACATGTTTGTAATATTTCATTCGAACATAAAACATTATTCATTTTAATAAATTTATAAATAATAAATTGCAATATCAAAAAAAATGGCAATAGTGTAGAAACAGATTCAGAAGGATATATGACTAATGGTTCATCAAGTATTGATACAAGTGGTCATAGATGGCATATATATGTGTGTGTGTATGTGCGCGTGTGTGTGTGTGTCCTGATTCAATAAAGCTACAGAGTGCATGAGTACAGACAACATAATTCAAGACTTGCTTGCGAAAATGAAAAACATTCTGAACAATAGTCGAGCTATATTATGGACGGTACGTTTTTCCTCGTTGGAGTAAGGTAAATATTGGGTGTTACGAAACACCGAAATCCACCCAAATCCACCCCAAATCCACCCAAATCCACTCAAATCCACCCCAAATCCACCCCAATCCACTAAAATGTACCCCAAATCCATACAAAGCCACTAACATCAACCCCAAATCCACCCAAAATCACCCCAAATCCACCCAAATCCATTAAAATCAACCCAAAATCCACCCCAATCCACTAAAACGAACCCCAAATCCACCCAAAATCACCCCAAATCCACCCAAATAACACTAAAATCCACTTAAATCCAAACAAGAATCTTTGCTAATATGATTTGAAAACTGACAATTGTTCTAAATAGGGTTCCAAAGTCTGACATCTTGAATCAAATTCCGTATCATCTGAGGCAAATATAATTCCATCATTTTTTCCAAACATTATTTGGAGTATTCTTTTACTGCCAGTAAACATGCAACACAAACACACAAATCATGGCCAGATCAGGCCAAGGGTCGAGGGGGTGGATAGGGCACAAAAGCAAAAGTATATGTGACTATTTACTCAAAGTGTGCATAATACAAATGAGAATAAGATGTTGGTCGAATTTAAGTGACGTGAATATATATATATATATATATATATATATATATATATATATATATATATATATACACACACACACACACACACACACACAGTGTGACCCCGCTATAAGGCGGTAATTGAGAGCCAAAGAACCCGACCGCGTCATAGTCCGTTAGTACATGACTTTCTCCAATTGGACATTTATAATATTTTTTAGTCCGTTCTGATGCTGGCCGTTTCCGCTGGCCTGGTTTTTTCCCAACATTTTCGTAAGCCTTGAGACACTTAAACACTATGTTGTTGGCACTGACATATCTGGATTTTGTTGCTGTTGGTGGTTTTGCCAGCATAAATTTTTGTATATGCCTGTCTTTCTCCATTTGTGACATGCCGTGCCATACTAGTTGTGGAATAACATGTTGTTCCATTGAAGTTGCTAGACGCCAGTCTTCTTTGATATAAATAGCACATCTGAGAAACAGAATTTGGTTTTTATAAATTGTTCCAATCACTTCAATAAGTTCGGGGAATTTGTTTCTGTCCCAATTAACTGCCGCTTTTAACTTATGGTTCATGGACTCGCTGTTGCTATTTGTCCATGGTACACTGATTACTCCGTCGCGTAATGGGCGGAAAACATAAGTGTTGATTTTGCCCAACACGAATCTTTGCCAATATGATTTGAAAGCTGGCAATTGTTCTAAATAGGGTTCCAAATTCTGACATCTTGAATCAAATTCCGCATCATCTGAGGCAAATATTATTCCATCATTTTTTCCAAAAATGATTTGGAGTATTCGTTTACGGGCCAATAAACATGCCCCATTTTCTTGAAGATGTCGTCGGATATTATCTTTAATGTGTTTGGTACATAACACAAATTTTGCCTGCGGAAATTTGACTTTGAGGGCGTTCGTCATGCTCTTTTCTTCGTCACTTCTAATGGTTAATCGCGCTTTGTGTCCAAATCGATCGCTGACGTGTGAGAAAAATTTCCCGTAAGTTTCCTCTTCGGCATCAAAATGTATCATGCACGGCCCAAACATTACTGGAAAATCCTTGGTTCTATCGCTTATGACACATCGGTTTTTGTAGGAAAAGACTGTGACATAAAAATTATTCAAGTTGAAAGTTCTATCAACACCTAGAATACTCCCGTCATCTCCTTCACAGTTTCTGATCATGTCATCCATCTGTTGGTTGCTATAAACAATGACAACATGTTTCTTGTGTTTTGTCAAAATTATTTCTTGGATGACTGGATTACTGTGAAGCTTGCTTAAAAACACTGACCACATCATCAGCTATATTTATTCTGGAGTTCATATTGTCTTCACGTTTTCGTTTGCGGTATCTGGATTTTTTGTCGTTTATTTGTCGCGTAGAATTTGGAGCTGTGAAACTGTTTTCTTCCATAAGTTTTTTCATAACGTTGCCGACTTTCTCGTGCTCTGCCATTTCAGCTGCTCTCTGAATAATTTTTGGGTCTGTCCTTATACATGGCTCAGATTTCTTCGAATTTCCGTGCTTTTCAAGTTGGTTGGCATTGTGCCGCAGTATTCCACAATGGCCAGCATTTTTTTTCTCTACCGGGAAAAAATCGGGCAGTACAGCAATTGTTGTTATTCTTTTTTTAAATGATTTGTCTTCCATCAATTTAGTATAATATCTATGCAATGTTAAAACACTCGACGGCTGAAGAAATAATGGTTCATATATGATCGCGCCATTGACCATTTTCTTGACACAGTAATGTTTCTTTTTCATATACACGGTACGTAATTTGTCAACCGAATCAGTGACAACAAAAGTCTGATTAACTGTTGTAGCACTTTTCCAATCCCAAACACCACAGTCAACAGGGAAATATTTGGCACCATTATCGTCATCAGATGCTTCAATGACAATGTATACGTCACATTTTATTCCGTGTGGGGTGCTTTTTTCTCCTCTTTCAGTGGACTTGATAATTTTCAGTAATTCCTCGTTGGTCATGAAATTTCCAGGGCTGCTAGCTGGTTTCATCGTTTGCAATGGAGCTGATTTATGGTCAATACTGACATCTGATACGTCAGATACGATAGGATCTAGCGATTCACTACATTCGCCCGTGGTTTCCGCTTCCATAATGTAAATGTCTTCTCCATACTCATCGGTTTGTAAACTGTCAGTCTCATCATCTAAACCCGCACTGAAGTTCAGCGAATCAGGAGTAAATATATTATCGACCTCGCTGTTCTCATATTCTTCATATCCATGGTCAATATCATCCTTATAATATGTCAAAGGGTTCTTTGACTTACATTTCATATCCACTACAGGAACAAAATGGTTTACTGCATACCAAGATCCTTGCCTTGGGAGTTGCCCTTGAGCATACCAGAGAATATTGATTGTTGAATGTCCTACTGGTAAGTCTGAAGACGGTTCGAAAGTCGTGTTCAACGATGTGCGTGCAAAGTCGTTCACGCCATTGACTGAAGGGTACAAAATCCGCACCGGACGCCGGATAATATCACAGAGAGCCAAAATTGTCCATGCAGACGAGAAACCACCAGTTGTAGCACAGTCACTACAGGTAGCTTCAAAAGATGGTGATAAACAATGTATGTGCTTCCTATGGGGATGATTCATGTACGATGTTGAATCGCGTACCATACGAAGACAGGTATGATAACGTAACTGTACTGATTTGCTTTCGTCTCCATACAAGAGAAGGGACACTGCATTGAATAGGCAGTTGCCGTTCCCAGTTGTGATTATCGGGTCACCACTGACTTCAGTAAAATATTTAATCATCGCTTCCTTCGCAATGGCATCAACTCTGACGGGAGGGAAAACAACGTCTTTGTCACATACTGGTTTGAACTCGATTTTAAATAGGGTCTCACGCTTGACTGCTGTTTTTAATTTCGCCAGGACCTTCGTATCGGCTGCCTGTAATCAAGAGATAAATTTGTCAGTATGCGTGCACAAGTGATGTACAAGGGACAAAGACACTGATAAGTAGATCAAATCATAGAATCAATAATACACATATGGTCTTATTGAAAAAACAACTTATACAGGCCTCTACTACAATGGTCATGCATCCAAGACGTAAATATATAAAAAAATTAAAAGGCCACGAAGTTGCAAAGAATATTTTTAAAAAAGTAGCATTAGGAATATATTGTGGTTTGCCTTTCTAATATCTTGCCTTCTGTCTGCGTGGATTCGTGTCTAAGATTAGGCTAATGTAGTTATGTGAGAAAGCTTGCCCGTAGCTTCGCATGGATTGGTGTTTCTTTCCGGGGTTTTCCCGGGTTATTCCTCCGCCCATAATACTGCCCACCATGTATAGCCTATCGTGTGCTGAAAAATGGCGTTAAACCTTACAACTAATATCTTGCCTATTCACTTCCCTTTAGTTCTTTCATGACATATTTACTATCAATATTGATTTTATTGAAAACACCACAACCCCCGAAATAATCTTCTATTGGGTTATCTGGTATGAATGGGCAGGGGGTTTATTTTCACTAAATATAGTTGCAGATGTTGCGAATCAAGTGGCCATTATCGAAAATTGAACGTTTATTTAACTCAACATGTAGGATCCATGTGTTTGATGGCTGGCATAACATTACGAGATTTTAGTAGCCAATTACCTTATTGAAATTACTGCATTATTATTAAATGAAATATAATCAGGGCCGGCGCTTCCGCTAGGCGAACAAGGCAATCGCCTAGGGCGCTGGGCTAAGGGTTTATTTCATAATGGGCAGGTGGAGGAGGGCGTGCGTGGAATGGGGGGGGGGGCGCAGATATCTGATCTCGCATAGGGCACCAAAATGCCTTGAACGGGCGCTGAATATAATATGTTACAAATAATAATAAGAATGTACCAAAGTTTGTGGAGTGGATATAACATTCTAAAAACTGAATTATTTAAAAGCAGTATTCACACAGAAAGTGCAAAAAAAATATATACCGGTGAGTACATTCTTGTCCCATTTGCTGTAAAGACTAACTTGTTATGAAATTCACCTGGTGCGTTTGATTTGCAATGTCATGTGATCGTTTTGTATCCTAATTGTAGCACACAATTATGTTCTTTGGAAAAAATATAAATATTACACAAATTAAAATATGTGAATTCGTGCATTGGCTGCATTTGTTAGTAGATAAAATGGTAGTCAAATTTGTTCAAAATACATGGTACTGCATGATGACGACACGCATAATTAGGGGTCTATAGCAGAAGAATTTAATTTTTGCGTTTGCTAATCTGTGCGATTTAAAATTACAGTGTAGTTACAAATTATAAATGCCGATACTTACATTCTTCAGACGACGCATGCCCATGAGGTAGTCAAACTCTACCCCATCCAATGTACGACACGAAACGCACACATAGCTCAGTTCAATCTTTCTCCATATTTTCATTTCATCGTCCGAGATTTGTTGATATTTTCTATGATACCAATTGTTACACAATGAACATTTAACACAGTCATTGGAACAATTTGATCTGCATCTACCACATGGTAAGCTGGCTTTGCGTTTTGTAATACTGAAATCTGCCATGATTCAATTAAGAATCACAAATGAAAACAAGAGATGTGCAGTATTTAAGCTTTATTTCCAAATAAGATACGAGGTCATGAAACAATGTATAGACTGGACCCAGGTCAGAAATCTGTAGATTCTGATGCTTGGATGCCTATGACTGCTTTATCTGTCATCATCCTTGTTATCGGCAAGTGTGAATTTCACTGTGTCAAACATAATTGCTTTGAGATTCCCAGCTGACTTTCCAGTTATGATGCCCCGATTTCAGTTCCCTGTGTTTGAAAGCTAGCATTAAATACAGAATTAAGGATAATAGATTGTATATCTATATTTGGTACCAAAATACGATTAGCTGACTTGTTGTGATGTATTTGATTGACAGGTGCTCCAAATACATTGTCTAAATTGTTTTGTGACTTTTCATAAGAATACTTACAGTTTTATCTAGAAGACATGGATTCAGTAATATCATCACCACATGGCTTTATAACAATACACGTGCATGACCCACGAACACTTTATCGTATCGGGCTTGATAAAAATTTTACTTCGTTGTTGGTCAGATGCCTTAATTCAGTTTTTTAACACTATTTTTTTTTCTTCTCAGTTTCGAAGGAGGCCTTTGTTAACCAAATACGGGCCTCAAAAATCTGGTCTGTTCACCCTAACTGCTTCTAAGGCCATTGACAATCAAGTTCTTGAGCTTTTCAAATTCTTTCACATGGAAATCCAAGAGATAGATGAGCCAGTTTCATCCGTAATGCTAAATATTGATGCATACATTTTTACTTTTTAGGGTAGCGCTGTAATTTATACATGAGATGGCATACACAATGCGATTTGGGTGGATATGGGGTGATTTGGGGGTTGATTTGGGTGGATTTGGGTGTTTCGTAACACCGGTAAATATTTGCCATGATATCCAACGATAGCTTTATTTTATTCTTTAAATTGTACAGAATATCAGACATGATATTATGTGTCAATATTTTGTTCTAACATACCATGTATGTATGTATGTATGTATGTATGTATGTATGTATGTATGTATGTATATATATATATATATATATATATATATATATATATATATATATATATATATATATATATATATATATATATGAGAGAAAGAGAGAGTGAGTGCAATAATTTTGATATTTATATATTTTCTAAATATGTAATTGATTGTATAATCTCAATATAGCAAAACATTTTTTATTTATATGAATGCTTAAAATAAGTGTACACATTAAATTACCAATCTCGTGTATTTTTTAAACAGTATGGCGACTTATTTGTAACTAATATACATGCATATACATTGTTATTCACACCTTCTGAATAAATTGTTCAATATCTCATTTATGACTCCTTTTAGTTAAAAGGCAGCATATGTTTGAATGAAACATTGCATATAATAAATATCCAAACTCCACCTACCCACCACCACTGTCAGTAAATTGATATCAACCGCTTGTCAATCTCAGGCTTGATTATGTATGAAGTAAAGGATGCGCTAAGTGTTTCTGCCTATATCGAGGCTTGTTTCTCTGATGGTCTGACATCGATATACATCTTAATAGTATAACATGTGAAAATTAACACCTAGCAAAATCATATTTCCTTATTAAACGTTTCTTAACCTTTAACAATAAGCCGAATATTGTATAATCATATTGTGGCAACCTATCCAGTGGAAATAAAGTAAATTCTTCATTATGTAGAACATGCAATGATATCACGATGTAGGCGTTATCATATGTACTTTCATTTATCGATCAGACAAACAAAACATACGGTAAGCTTTGTCTGGTTTAAATACTTTTTAACAAGCATATATCAATTACATGCGAACGAAAATATCGTATCTTTTGAAAACCGCTCACAGTATAGAAATGTGCATAGTATATATCCAGCTACCATATATTCAACCTAATTCTGAAATTCTCTCTCTCTCTCTCTCTCTCTCTCTCTCTCTCTCTCTCTCTCTCTCTCTCTCTCTCTGCTTAGTTTTGCCCATGTAATTTAGATGTGAATAACATACTTTCTTTGTTAACATTGCTGAACTTTTATAAAGCATGGTTTTATTATTTAGAATTTCTACACATATATTAATATATAAAAATGTTATCATTGTCTTCAGGAAAGCAATTTTTAAACGGGAAATGAACTAAATGTTAGCTACACGTTTTATCTTTATATTTCTATTTCTTCTCTCTTGTTTGCTTCTCGTTCGTTTTTCTGTTCCTTAGAACCAGTAAATGCACATTTATCTGTATTACCATCATTACCAGTTTCGTCTTCGTTTGACTATCGTTGTCTTTCACAATCCCATATACTAAGAGCTATCATCCGAAAGTTTAGTTTCAACATCCTCATTTAGAGAGACGTCGTCCCGTTCTGCATAGAATAAATCGTGTCCATCACAGTTAGAAGAATTCGAATGTACAGTGTTTTCACTAACTGTAGTTTGTACCACATCTTTGACATAAGGGATACATTGAGTTATATCGTCGTCCTCATTACTGTTATTTGGAATATCGCTTTCGGAATTATCTGCATCTTGTTCCAGGTCTGCTGCGTCAATAACACTTTTATCATCAATATTGCTGGATGTAGCTCCATTCTTTTGAATATTTGGTGTTCTTACTTCCGGTTCTCCGTTAAATCCCTGTGCAACGCCCTTTTTATGATTGGACCATCCTTGTAAAAGTATAATGCTGGCCAGACAATGTATTCCACGTACATGCCAAAGTTTGCGTAGCTTACAAATTTTGTTGTGTCAAAATGTGAAAGAAATTTGTTTGCATCATCTTCTGGTGTCCCCTTCATTTGGCTACTGTAGAAATCTAGATACATTTGAGGGTTTCTTATACCCATAAGCCAGCATAAACGAGTACATTTCTGAATATATTTGTCGAGAGTATCGTGAAATTTTCCCTCAAACCGATCCTTCAGTTGATCTTTGATATCCTATTTAGAACAGAGGAAGGCTTTGTGAAAATGAACTTATAAATACATTTTACAGTATCTAGTATAAGCCAAAGTTTGCAATGCCTTATACTTGAAAATTGAATTGGCGATAATAATAAAAACAGTTTGCGCAGAGACGTTCAGAATTCATCAGCAATAACTAATTTAATGATACATTTCTCTAAAAATTATCTTAAAACGACTCGTGCATACTTTGCATTTATTTCACTCCACCCAAATCAAATGTTTGATACGTATTAAAAACAAATATATGAAAAGAACTTTCTTACTTGAGGAAACTATCAATAATCACATGTGCTCGACGCGAACTTGATGTTTAAAAATAACAATATTCTGAAAGGAAAAAATATCATACAAAATAGCAAACACACCTCAGATTAACCCCATGGCCTTTTGATATAGAAACCTAGCAGAGAGGGTGAACAGACCACGTTTTCAAGCAAAAATAAGGCTTCCTACGAAATCTCATTTTAATAAAAAAAAAATAAGTCTCCATTTAGCAAACGGAGACTTTACGATTTTTCAATCAATTTTGGTCGCAACGATGTGGTCATCACCCTCTCTGCTGCTACAAGTTAACAAAAAATAATAAATGATTTCAACCGAATATTTGATCGAGTCCGATACGATATCGTGTCCGAGGATCATGTAAATTTATTGTTATAAATCCATGCGGGGTCGACTGAGCGTTACTAAAGAAATTTTTAAATTGATTGAAGTCCATATCGGAACACCATGTCTGCCAAATATTTCGTAACGTATGTGTATCAACGCCTTTAAACACAGCAAGAATATTACAGTTATCTCTGATCACTTTTGGAATCTGAGTGTAGCGTTGAGTGACATATATCACGTCGGTGTTTTTGTGCCTGCCTCGGGAAAATATTCTAGCTAGTTTTTTTTGATTGTCTAACATCACATCGTCGTATACGACTAAATTGTTAATGTTCCCATCAAGGTCATCCACGGATGGCGCCTCGTCAATATCAGTTATAAAATCAATGGCGTTCTCACCCTTAATTTCTGATGCATTCTCGTTAAAATCCTTTAACACTTCATAGCAACGCTGATCATCTACGCTAGGAGCAACTAAATACAACTTATCCCACTTCATCCATCTCACTATTAAATTGAGCAACAATTGCGTCTTGCCGGATCCAGATGGCCCGATTATAATTGCGCGGATAGAGTTTGGTAGCGCTGCATGATGCTTAACTGGTTCTCTTGTTTTAGTCGCTGAAAAATCAATTATATTCATATCTCTATACATAAATTATGGATCTATATTGTGTGAAGTGTAAAACGCGTACTAGCACAAATCATGTGACGACGGTTACAACTAAAAATAACAGATCAGCACTTACTGGTAGATGTGCAACATGTGGTATAAAAAAGTTTAGATTTATTTCTACAAAATCAAAGATTTTACAATTCGGAGATGTTTTTTAAAAAAAAACGAGGAGGTGACATCGCAGCCAAATTGGCAAAACTCCCTGGAACCCCATAGGAAAAATACACCGGAGAAAAGCACCTTCCAGGATATAGCTACTGTGGTCCCTGAACACGATTAGATATCAGACTTGATGATCAAAATCAGCCCCGACCCGGTGAGTATCCGATAAATTCTATTGATAAGGCGTGTCATGCTCATGATGTTGCATATAAAAGCAGCAATCTGCAAAACAGGCATCTCGCGGATGTGAAATTAATTCATGCGTTAAATGCTGTTCCTGATAAATCTTTGAAAGAAAAATTGGCTTCGTGGTTGGTAAAATCGGCTATGAAAGGTAAATTGATGATGGGCGCTGGTAATTAATAATATGGAATCTATTTATTATTATCCGAGAGGATACTGGAAGGGTAAAGCAGCAATCAGTAAACTCGCCAGCGCCGCAAAAGTGAAAATGGCTACTGCGGCTAATTGGTTATCCAAACAGGCTATATGGCAAATTTATCTACCGCGTCCTAAACAAATCAATTTCTCGCATTTTGATTTTACTGTACCCAATGAAGTTCATCAAGCTGATTTATTGTTTTTACCACATGACAACGGTTATAAATACGCGCTAACCGTAGTTGACGTTGCGAGTCGATGCAAAGAAGCAGAACCGCTAAAAACAAAATCATCACCTGAAGTTGCTTCTGCATTTGAAAAGATTTATCGACGAGGCCCACTACGCTGGCCAAATCTATTACAAGTCGATCCTGGCAAGGAATTTCAAGGCGATGTTTTATCAGCGATGAAAGATCACAATGTCACCATCAGACGGGGGCATACTGCACTACATCGCGATCAGGCAATTGTTGAACGATTTAATCGGACGATTGCTGAGCGGTTATTTGGATATCAATACGCAAAAGAATTCATCCAAGAAAAGCGATCCCGTGAATGGGTCAAAAGGTTACCAGCTGTGATTACCGCACTGAATAATGAGATTACTAGAACAATCAACATGAAACCTATCAACGCGATTAAAAAGAAGTCTATACCTAAAATGGAAATTCGAAAAATTTCACAAAAAGATTATAGCGTTTCTCAGCCAATTCTTGGTAGTAATGTCACTGTGAGATATTTATACGAACCAGGAGAGCTTGAAGGTGGCAGAAAAAGGGCTACTGATCCTATTTGGAGTGTTACTGCACACAAGATATCTACTATAACACGATCAACTGGTAGACCTCCAATCTATAAATTGGATTTAACTGCCCCTCAGCGGGGGTTTACACGCGAACAATTACAAGTGATTCCTGACGATACTCAATTACCACCGCGGGGTCTTAACTAGCGCCGTTGCGTCTGTTGCACTCAAGACAAGTCAACATCACATTGTTTCTGACATGACCGAGACTGTTATTTTTTCTGTCAACGGTAAATTGGCGAGGATCTTTATCAGAATACTGCCAACGCATTATACAATTGCAACTTGCGCAGTGATTATTTTGTTGTTGCTTCAGCGTAATTATTAATTCAGCATCAATGTCAAATTCTCGTTGTTTTTTTTTTTGCCTTGTTGTTTGTAACCGGAGAGTTTTTTATCAATAATTTTAACATCAACGATGCTAGCATCATCCATTGTGGTGTCATCATCGAAAACAATTCTTCGTACTCTGGATACTGCAAGATAGACTAAATTTGACCATTCGATGTGATTATCCACCATCCAAACAATTGTATCTGATATAGTCAATCCCTGTGAAGAATGTATTGTTGCTGCGTAACCTAGCGTCGACGGGGAATTATTAGCACGCAATGCATCTTCAACGACGCTGATATCAACTAGCACAATATCATTTAACACTAAATTCTGTCTTTGAAATCCTTCGGATTTTGGTCTTGGAATATCAACTTCTATATTCTGTTTTCGTGTATCCGAAGGTCTATAACACAACGGTACTGGAAGTGTTGCAAATTTTTCTTTATGCAATTCAAATAACTTCATCTGAAGTGTGTCTCTGACTATTTTTCTACTTGCAATTATCAAATCGTTTGGTCTCCACGTTTCCAAAAAATCATTCATGGGAGTTTCTGAAATTATTTCACGCGCTATTTCACATTGGATTTTATCCGGCTGTAATCTAATTAGCGCTTTGAATTCTCATAATTGTTCATCAAGTGATCTATAATCAGTGGTAATTTCTTCATAATAGTCTACAAAACCCTTTAGCCATTCATGTGGGGATGCACCGATAAATGGTGGTGGTTGGCCGTGATCACCGCACATGACGACTTTTGTATTTTTCAATAACAACCACTCAAGAAATGTTTGTAATATTTTCAACGATACTGTGCATATTTCATCCCAAATTATGATTTCAGGAATGAATTTATCGCCCATTCGATCAGGAGTCCATTCATCGCCTTTCCATCGAAAGAAACTATGATAAGTACAGGCATTTACCCCTCGCTGTTTCATCTCTCTGGCGAGTCTGTGAGTTGGTGTTAACACAATCATGTTTGATATAATTCAATTGCACGAGTTGTCTTTCCTGACCCACCACAACCGTTTAAATAAACTGTCTTGTATCTACATATTGGATCAGATACCGGTGGTGCATTAGAAAATTCGGATTGAATCTCATCACACTTTAAGTACTTTTCATCCATGGTAACATCTGCCGATTCACAATACTCATGTAGCGTCTCCTTTTTAAATCTCCAACATCCCCAATTTGCCTCCGGATCTGTAAATTTAGCTACATCTGATTTGCATTTCTCGTAGATATACATAGAATCAGTAGCTACTCTAACTGCGGTATTAGGAAATCTATTTATCATCGAAAATAAATTGATAGAAGCATAAGCTAGCATAGAACTTCTCAAATGCGTATATTGTTTAATATATCCATCACAATAGGTAACAATTGTACCTAATCGTCTTCCATTGGATAGGAAAGCGTCTTTACGATTTACAAGTTTTCCCTGTTTCGTTAAATCCGTTACAATAAAATCGTATTCAGCGATGTCTATGATCAACCGCGAAGTATTTTTGCATTGTCGTATCTTCCACCCTGGGTAAATTTACCGATTATTCTTCGTCCAAAATCTTTTGCTTGTTCTTTTTTAATTTCAAATAACTTCTTAGACCAATTCATGATTTGTTCTTCATTGAAATCTGGAAACTGTTTTCGTTGTTCGCTAATTATACAATCTAGATCGGGTTGTGGTAGCCAAACTTCTTTCTGAGCTCGATAGCATATAATAGCTTCGGAAACAATCAACGATATTAGCATACCACAATCAATCATATATCGTAGTAACACTATTGGCATCCAGGCCTTTTCAGATATATGTCTACCAAGCCAAACATAACTACACGGATGTAACCCTGTAGCGAGTTCAAATGATGTCACACGAGCGAATCCGGTTAAATCAAAATCAGGTAATGGCCCATTAATCGCAACACGAGTCATTTCATGTGTGGGGTGTCCAAATCGTTTAAAATAGTTACTACATTCTCCATACCCGAGAAAACTTCCAGAATAACACGCGGATATATCAATTGAAATCATACCGTCACGATGGTATTTCGTATTCCACAGTCCTCCATGACCAAATTCGATGCAACTCAATTTAACGTCCTCGAGAAAATCACTTTGTGTTGGACGCCATGAGTTTTTTTCTCTTGTGAAGTGAGCTACCACTGATGGAATAGTAAAACCGTTAATAGTGTTTCATGGGAACTCTCTGATGAAAAATCACTAGCGATTTTTCTCATTCTGTTATCTAATTCTTCAACGCGATATAATTCACCATTTAGTCGTACAAATTGATCAAATCTTATTTCGGGATCTTCATCACTTGTAAGTAACCACACTGACACAGGATCATCCTTACACAGCGTGTGAATAGCATCGAATAATTTCTCATTATAAAAAAAACATCCCCGACGAACTCCTTAGGGATATATCTCACGGTTCTATCTCGTGGAAATATTGTTACTGCAGCCGTCCACGCTTGTTTGTTATGATCAATAATTTTAATTGGAGCTCCTCGCGATTGATATTTCGGTTCGTATAATACTTCTCCGGTTATTGTCGTTACTGATATTGGGAATTTTAATGATGCTTCTAATTTAGCTATATCAGAAATCTTTGCACCGTGCTGTTTCACTGTCAGTTCCCATTCGGTTATTTTCCTACGTCGCAGATCAGTTAGTTTATTTCCTCGGGATGCATTTGTGAAGTGTTCCATTACCCGTGTTGCTACACAATTCAGTGAACTAGAATATTTCATAGGAGCTAGTTTTGCAATATCGGGTTTATCATTTAACGGATATATCCCATAAACAATTGCTGTTACAGGATAAGATCTCTCGTAGTATGGTTTGTCAATTCCAGTTAGAATTCCTGGTTTGGAATCTCTACTTACAATGACAGTTTTTTTATCCTTGAGGATTGGTTCAAATTTATCCCTGATAATCCATTTGCCTTCGACTTCGATAATGAATTTTATTCTGAAAAAATACTTCTGTTGGGAATTGCTTTGCAATGAAAATCCTTTGGATTTTACACCCTTGAATTTCCAGCCCCTTGGCGGGCCAAGGTGTGAAATTATCTCATCTGCTCTTTCATCGTTCATAGTAGCATCGATGTTGGGTACATTGACATCTTCATCAATAATTCGAAATGTCGACCAACAGTATGCTGCACCGTCTCGGTAGAATTCATTAAAACACTCCCTGATTTTACCTAGTATAGTTCTATCACCGATTAGACGTTTTGGTGTATCAGAGACTCTATCGAGATTGAATTTAGTATTTCTCCAAGGCTTAATTTTCGATAATCTCTTGAACTCCTTATCGAGATTGAATTTAGCATTTTTCCAGGGCTTAATTTTCGATAATCTCTTGAACTCCTCCATGTTATAATCAATGAATTTAGTATTTTTCCAAGGCTTAATTTTCGATAATCTCTTGAACTCCTCCATGTTATAATTAAAACAAGTATTTAAATAGAAAAATATAGTATAATGAATCACTGCAAGTGGCTGATGATTGGATCAACAACCCCGTGTAACAAATCATGCAGAAGCGAATTATGTGGGTATCATTTACAAAGCGTTCGCAACGTTTCTTTCGGTCCTCTCCCATGCCTCCGATGTGGGGTGGGCGTCAGAGGAAAATCACAATTATGTCTCAGTTGCGGCGGCAAACGATACAGGGAACTAAAACGCTATTATGACAAACGAATAAAAAATACCGTCATTGACCCTAACGATGACAAAGTCATCAAAAACCCTCAAGATTATATCAAGAGGTTTATAATTAAAGCAGATATAAATTAGATAAATAGTATTATTATACAAATGAGCCAAGATTTCAGACCCCATCCAGTGCTTGTTAATTACGAAGCCTCCAGTGATGGTGTTGTCAGGCACCGCAGACTAAAAAACCGGTTGGATATCTGAATAATATGGGGTATTTGATGTTTTCAGCTGGGAGGAAGAAGTATCTCTGTCACATAATTATTTTTGAATGTCATAACGGATTAATCAAAGACGGCCTTGTTATTGATCACATAAATGGCGTGAAGACTGATAATTGTCTTGGGAATCTTGAAGCCGTCTCACAAAGTCGGAATTCAAAATTAGGTGGAACTGGCAAACACGCAAAACGCACTAGGGGGGTTAAATCGTTTGATTTAGAAAATAATGAAGAGAGAAGCTTTCAGTCGATAAATGAAGCCAGTAGACACTTTGACATTTGTGGGACTTCAATACGATTTGTTGCAGAAAATATAATTAAAACAGCTCTGTCAAAGAACAATGGCCATAAAATAAAATTCGTATACATCTGAAACGATTCAAGGGAGATAAATCCTTTATGGATAAATCCGCCGCAACTTACACTCTACTTACTAAGTTCCCTTGTATTATGACGTCAAAGTAATTTGTCGTCTGCTATTACCTGTAAAGAGGTATAATTGACATGTGCGCGCCCACGTGACTGTAATGGAGTATATAATACATGAGTTTCGTTAGAGTTGTATTTTTATCAACTTTAACAATTTCTAAAACCTTTTATTGTCGCTTTGGCTAAAACTGCATTTATTTAAACAGTTGTATTTATTTAGACCATCTATTAATACACTTTAGTACAGACGTTCTTTATAATCCAGCGTATTACCTATGTTCGCTCAGCCGGAACGAGCAGGAAATACTAGTTTTTCCCATTCATTGAAGTAGGTGGGCGTGGTTAAAATTCCTTGCATACAGCTCTTTGTGATCTAATCGATAATGTATTTTGTCTAGAGAATTAGAACAGGGAAAATACACGCTGTTGTATTATTTTGTTTAATGTTTTATTTAACTATTTGTCTCATTTAAATGTTGTGAAACAGCATTAATAAGTAATTCGAGGAAATAAAATAACATACCCGTGAATCAACGCTGCTGTATTAGTCACCTTATATAGCATATGAAAGGTAGAAAGCTTGGGCTTTCGAAGGCCAATGCGACCGATCAAAACTAACCAACGCCATTAACCCGGGCGTGTGGTTGTCTTTTGTTCACAATCATGCAACCGGGTTAATTTAATTGGGTTGCTTTTGATTGGTTGGTTGGCCGTAGAAAATCCGCCCCGTCGTTTCATGTTTGTGCTGTCTTGTGACGTCACCCCAAGCATATCTTCTGGGCGGTCTAAGATGACGTTTGTCACCTTAGGCCTCCCGCCGGAGATGTATGTTTCGGGTCCCCTTGGGCTTTCTTGGATGTGAAGGCAACCAAGGAGTTCCAAAGATGTGCTGTCCTAACCTCTGGGTCTCTTTCACGTTATTTGACGCGAAAGGGGTTTCCAAATGGGGTTTTCATGTATGTGCGGTCCTAACCTCTGGGTCTCTCTGACGTCATAGGGCGCCAGCGAGATTCCCAAATTAGTGTTATTTTTTCTTTTTAATAATTAGAGATACAGTATACCATAAAAATATGGATATCAAAGATGTAAATGTTATAATTGCTGAAATCTCAAATTTAAAAAATAGAGGGGTAGTATTATCTGAAGATCTCGACTGCGACAGGATTGCCTCGGAATATGAAGACATAGAGTATCAGTTTAGTAAGGGTCGTTATGTTTTACCCAAGATGTACAGGCTCGTGAAAGGAATTCAAAAGTCCATCAATGCTTGTTTGTACGGTAACGACATTAATGCATTTATAACGCTATTTAGCACCGTTGAAGCAATACGTCAAAAGCTCGGCCAAGAGTATCAAAAACGAGCTGAAATTAGTTCTAAGGTTCGTGATCTTAGAAAAATATTAAACGAGGAAAAACCAGTATCTTAACCACGTGAGCGATAGGCTTTTCAGTAAATTTTATTAAAAAATAATTTTTTTTAGCGTTTTTTGTAACACTCACATAGGATTTTCTCCTGAAAGAATACTCATCAGTTTGGGCTTGCTCATGCAGTTATGTGCATACTGGATGATCTGGTCGTAGTAGCAAGTAATCACCGCGACGCCTCCATTTTCACGTAGTTGTTGTTGTTGCCGCGTCGTTAACACAAATCGTTCATCGCCGTTCTCAGATATTACAATTCTGAAACACCCAGCGATGTTATTTCTGAAACACTCGCTGATAGCGTCGTACAGTTTAACCCTGTCGAAGATGGACACGTTAGTTTGATGGTACATTATTTAATAACTCATCTTTTAATTGTGATAGTTTCACATTTGAAAATTCAGTTCACAAACAATATATGGTAGGTGAATCACTTACAACTAAATTAGCCCGAGAGCGGCTAGCAGCAATTAAAAAGTTTATACCGGTTCGAGACAGACTTCGCGAGAAACTTCAACAACGACAACAAGCGCAGACTGACTTTTCTGTATCAAGTGAACAACTGTTTACTCCGATAACAAGTGCGACCAAAGATGTGAAAAAGTTAACTGAAGCAGCGATATACGGAGATATTCCTGAGCGAGAACGAGCAAAGAAGGCACCGCTGCTTGATACGCTTGAAAAGATAGCAGCAGAGACCGAACAAACACGCGCAGGGATACAACAGCTATCCAGTGATATAAAAACCCAACACGAGTATGAACGATTAGCTGATATTGATGATTCTGCACCTAAAACTCAAAGAGTTTCCGCGCCTGAACCAAACAAAGTAAAAACCAAACAAAGTGTTCTTTTAATAGATAAATTCACTGAACCAGCTATAGCACGAATAAAACAAGATAAATTGGAGAAACCAGGTGATTATGCGGCCTTTGGCGCTTTCGCTATCCAAAACTATTATTCAAGGGGAGAGTTTTTAAAAGACGAGTATAAAAAAACACAATTAAACGAGACGACTGGGTAGATTGGTTATATAAAATAAACAAGGATATTACTGGTAATTTGAAAAAGGATACAACTGAGTACAGATCTTTTAAAGTAGGAGTTGATAGTTATGGTATACAAAAACAACAAGAACGAGAAAAACAAGGTCGAAGCCGACAAAGGCAATTACTTGATGATAGTCAGGGCGCAACTGGTACAACTGAGGAAACAAGCAGAAAAGGATATTCGATTAAAAATCCTTTGGATTTCAACGCAACCGTGACATGTCCTGGTAACATCCTTAGTGATATATCACGGTTAGAGGTTCTCATCGGGGGGAAGCGAGCCGGAAATAACTCTCCGGAAATAATTAATGAAGCAGCTGATATCTGCAGACGATTATTTGCCGGCGGTATCATGGACATTAATGTATATCGAGAACTCATTGCTGAATTAGTTGAAAATCACAGAGACGCCCATGGTTATGATGAAAATCCTATGGATCTTAGCGATTGATCACTAATTGAAAAACTACTAGTTTTATAACAAGATGATCATACACTACAACCATGATAAACCCGTAAGCGTCTACGTGGTGAACTCACGATTTCCTGTTTATAGAGCATATTGCGGAGTTTCGGCAATACCATTGCGGGGTTATTTACAAGAATGGCTCCCAAGGTGGCGCCGTTAGCTAAACAATTATCAATGAAAGCCATTGATATTATTCGTGATAAGGGAACCAGCAAAATCGGAGATTTCGTTGGAAATCTTGCCGGAAAGGCATTTTCTGCCGCGAAAGATAAAATAATATCATTAGTGAGAAAGAAACCACCAGTGCTGCCATCAACTATAGTGATGCCTGCAAAAATCAGCAAAGCAATAATTGACGGCTTCACCGGTAACAGATAGCGCTATCATGAACGCGATAGCAGGAAGTGGTTTGAAACGAAAACAAAAACGACGATGATTACAAAGAGTTTCACAGTTGAAAACACTAGTATTTTAATAAAATGTTTAAACGACAAGCTGATCCGGCCTTCGATATAGAAGCCCCAGTACCCAAGGACGATTCCGTCCGCGATTATCAATACTATTCCTATCATGCAATACAACCCGACCTACGATCGCGAATTGAACTTCAAGTTCAAGATACCAGTAAATACTTTTTGCCATGTGAAGCATTTATTGAAATCGAGGGAAAACTCGTAACAAACGATGCTGCTCATAATGATCCACCATATGCAGATGATTCAAATATCCGAGTTGGTTTTGTTAATAATGGCATAATGGCGTTATTTGAAAGTGCAAGATATCTCATTGATGGAAAAGAAATTGAATAAATAGACCGTGAAGTTGATGTTGCAACAACAATAATCGGGCTAACAAGATACTCCGATGATTATACAAGATCGGCTGGTCCATCTATGATGTTTGCAAAGGATACTTCTGATAACG
The DNA here is from genome assembly GCA_030141615.1 of Unio pictorum. Classification (NCBI taxonomy): domain Eukaryota; kingdom Metazoa; phylum Mollusca; class Bivalvia; order Unionida; family Unionidae; genus Unio; species Unio pictorum. The sequence goes on along the minus strand of JARLTB010000019.1, from coordinate 6,139,147 downwards.
CTGACCACCTTCAATACATTAAAGTGTTAACACCGCAAGACACTTCAGTTGATAATCAACGAGAAGCAACTAATCCAGAACGTCGAGCCAGACCAGGAGCTGCGTTTGATATTCTCGGAGGCGTTAATGGTAATTTCAATTTAGGATTTGCAACACGAAAATTAGCATTGCACGGACAGCAGCGATATTTTTCATGTGAGATTCCACTCCATCACATATTTGGATTCTGCAGAAATGTCAGAAAAGTCATCTATGGAGCCAAACACACAATCGCGTTAGTGCGAAAAGGCAATGACAATGATGCAATTTGGCGTACTGGTGTCGCTGATGGTAAAGTTGTTTTGAGTAAAATAGTATTGTGGATGCCAGTAATGATTTTTTATTCCACGCTGCCAACACAACAATTAAATGATCCACCGATATGCGGCCGTGAAGTATTAAATGTCCTCGCGGAGATTTCATTAAAATCCTTTGGATTTCCGTGGAAACCACCTCATCGGGTTGTAAATAAATACACGAGTGGAAAATTACTAGGTAATTTTAGAGAATCAATAAATTGAAAATACTAGAGTCTTTATAATAATGATTAATATTTGGGGACAATCTCTGTCAATGTCGGAACCCCCCGCGGAAACATCTGCGGGGTCTATCGAGGATGTAAAAAAAATAATTGAAGATGTAATCGCTGAGACGTTAAATTTAGCAAGTGTTGACCCGAACGAAATAGTTGTATTTCAAGATCGTCAGGGTAAATTGAAACCAGTAATGTGTCATTGGATGACATTTTAAAACGACAACACGACGCCGCTGAAAACTCTATTGCGCTGTATTACAGCGGCGGACAACTTAAACCAGGCGAACTTATGTCTACGATCACCGACGCGATTGACGCCCACGACAGCATGATTGCCACCCGCGGCCGTGAGCTGGATGATCTTATACGAGGTTATAACAATTTTCGCAAAAATGTCGTACATAAATTCTTTGGAACCACGCTTGTGATTGGCATGACTCTCGCTGAAATTAAAGACTTGTTGAATTCATTCTTCGCTAACAAGGAAGCTGGAAGGATGATGACTGCGTCAGAAATCAAGGCAAATTATCTCGAGATTTTTAAACTAATAGAAAATCTTGAAAAGGTACAAAAACCCACTAACGACGTCATTGTTAAGTTTTTTGGAACCCCGCTTGTGGCTGGCATGACTCTCGCTGAAATTAAAAGCGTCATTGACAAACAAAAGCTCACCATCGACGTAGCTAATAAGTTCTTTCAGGGCAGTACAGTCCAAAATATCACGATGAAACTTTCTAACATCGACTCTTATTTTAAACTCCAATCACAGCTTGGATACGAAAGACTTTTGTCTACACTTTTTTTCAAGAGGGATGGGAAGATGATGACTTCCGCCGATATCAGGGCAAATTATCTCGAGATTTACAATGATATTCTTAAACTAAAAGAAGATTTTGAAAAGGTACAAAAACCCACAAACGACATCGTTGTTAAGTTTTTTGGAACCCCGCTTGTGGCAGGCATGACTCTCGCTGAAATTAGCGAGTTTATTGGCAAGCATACTCACAATGCCTACGTCGCTAATAGTTTCTTTGGCGTCCCGGCTACATCCACGATAACTCTCAAAGATATTAATATGTTTATGGTGAGACAATCAACACTTAATACCATCGTAGATAATTTTTTAGGGAGAACACCTGTGTCTGAAACCACCTCTTTGACAGGCCCAACTCTCGTTGAAGTTAAAAAAGCTATTGACGAACAAAAGCTCAGCAGCGAAATTGTTAATAAGTTCTTTGAGGGAAGTAAACCCCAAGATATCACGACAACATTTTCTAACATCGACCAGCATATTAAAAACCAAACACAGCTTAGAATCAACGACCTTCTGATTTCATTCTTTTTTAGCAAGAGGGATGGGAGGAGGATGCTTTCTACCGAAGTCCATGTAAACTATCTCGATATTTACGGTGATATTCTTAAACTAAAAGAAACCTTTGAAAAGGTAAAGATTCCGCATCCACACGGAAGCATTGAAAATATCGTGTATACGGTCGATTATGGGACCTTTGATTGGGTAAAAGAATCTAGTGTTAGATTGCCAATCGATATCGGAGAGTGGTCACGTGGTATCTACAGGATGACGTTAGTCTCTACCAAGCAATTTGATATCATCGTGAAAGGTAAAACCTACTTTGGTGCCACCGCGACAGTAATTATCAATGGTAAAGAAGAATTTGAGATTGTCGCGGTTGATAGTACCATTAGATCAAAAATACCCAGGTGTTTAGAATTTGTAAGTGAAGTAGTAGACCCCCACCTGATCTACTACCCGGACGATGGCGAATAATTGAAAACACTAGCGGGTTTAAAATAACAATGACATTATTGACTGAGTCAACGAAATCAATTGAACCGATAATAGTCCCGTTGACGGAGTCAGCGGTATCACAATCGCATCGATATCGATATGATAAGAATTTTCCGCGAATTTGAAATCACTTTCTGAACGTTATCGTGAAAAAATGAAAAAATACCGACGCAGCGTAGCATTCATCGACATCACCGTGTACTCTGTGTCCTGTGTGATGGCCAGCCCCGGGGTTATTTTGTCGACGGTGACAATGATGACTCTGATTGCAGTTCCAATTGCTATCTCCGCGGCAACAACAATTGCTGCAGTCGCCACCGCGATAACTAAAAAGTTATGATCGTGTTCTCAGAAAAAACTCGCTGATTATACAGCTCGGTACCGGGTGGTATTTGACGCATACTCGAAATTATCAGAGTTGATCTCGCTGTCAATAGATAATTCGTTCATATCCGATGTTGAATTTTCCACGATGACCCAGTTGTATAACTCCGCGATGTTGAAATTGGAAATTGAAGACAGCGTTAACAATAATGTCACTCGAACTGCTTCAACGAATCGCGGAGAATACCACTCCGATACGAACAAGCATGATATCAATAACATCAACAAACCCTGAATTTAGTGTGAACTTCCCTTCTCCGATTCCAGTGCGTGAGATCGCGCTGGCAAAATTACGAGTATATCATAGCTGGCCTAATATCAGATCGGTTGCATTTGGTGGTCAGCAACCCAATAACGCACTGGTGTTCTCGTATAAGAATAAACCCGATGGTACTCCAGCGTGGGAAACTGTTTCGTTACCAACTGGGTCGTACCAAATTAAGCAAATCGATGCTGAAATTCAGCGTAGAATAAAATCAATCACTGGAAAAGAATCAAAAATAGCTATTAAACTTCATGAACCGACGCTCTCGTCGTCGATCGAAATAAGCACAGAGGGATACGCTGTAGATATCTATAACAGCTCGTTAAGAACAGTGTTAGGATGGCCTGAAAAACCACCGGAGAAATCCACCGCCGACTTAACCACGGACGTACAATCATATCATGAAATCAATCCCAGTTATCGAGATAATTTATCTGATACAAGAAAAGGAAAAATCGCCGATAGATTTATATTTACCAACAAAGACACATTGCAGTGGGATTTTATCATTAAAAGAACAGCCGACTCATCTGTTACTATTTCATTTACGCTAACTGACGTCCGTGGTTATTTTAATGAAGTTAAACAATTATATGAAACACAACTAGAACAACTACGGAAAACAAAATCGCAAAAACAAGTTGAAATAATAAATCAACTTATATCCGACATGAAATATATCTATGAACTAATTATTCAAACAATAATGAATGACAACAGCGACAGTAAACAACGATTCCTAACCGATTACAATATCACAGAAGACAATCTGCGTAATTTCAAGTTTCCCAAATACAACGCTGATGAACTAGCAAGAATTGTTAGAACCGATATCAAGGCGCTACAAAAACCAGATTCAACTGTCCTCCTCAGGTATAATAATGATCCAGATGGTGGCGGTAGGCATATTGCCCCGCATAATGTAAATATTTCAGCGGTGATTGCGCTCAATTTAGTATGTGATGCAATTGAAGGAAGCTATCAAATTAATCTAGAGCAATCAAATCAAGCTCAGCAGGGATATATTCTTTATTCGTTTGCACCAACAGCTCCTCCAGGATTCCTAATTATTGAAAACCCAATTATTCCTGTCTACATGCGATGCCATAATAATTCGTTAACGAGAATTAATTTCCGACTCACCGACCAGTCAAATAATTTGATTGATCTACAAGATGAGGTGTTAGCGATTAGTTTGTTTGTAAAGTCCTAAGGACTTCCATCATAAATGATTTTTGTCCTAAAGACTCGATCAAATATTCGGTTGAAATCATTTATTATTTTTTGTTAACTTGTAGCAGCAGAGAGGGTGATGAACACATCGTTGCGACCAAAATTGATTGAAAAATCGTAAAGTCTCCGTTTGCTAAATGGAGACTTATTTTTTTTTGGTTAAAATGAGATTTCGTAGGAAGCCTTATTTTTGCTTGAAAACGTGGTCTGTTCACCCTCTCTGCTGCTACCCTCTCCATCATATATATGTCTGACATGTAACGTTTCAAGCGTCAGGATTGACAGAAGAGAAGGCAATACAAATGTCTGCATTTGATATGTCTGACATGTACCTTTTCAAGCGTCAGGATTGACAGAAGAGAAGGCAATACAAATATCTGCATTTGATATGTCTGAAATGTACCTTTTCAAGCGTCAGGATTGACAAAAGAGAAGGCAATACAAATGTCTGCATTTGATATGTCTGAAATGTACCTTTTCAAGCGTGACAGAAGAGAAGGCAATACAAATATCTGCATTTGATATGTCTGACATGTACCTTTTCAAGCATCAGGATTGACAGAAGAGAAGGCAATACAAATGTCTGCATTTGATATGTCTAACATGTACCTTTTCAAGCGTCAGGATTGACAGAAGAGAAGGCAATACAATTGTCTGCATTTGATATGTCTGAAATGTACCTTTTCAAGTGTCAGGATTGACAGAAGAGAAGGCAATACAAATATCTGCATTTTATATGTCTGACATGTACCTTTTCAAGCATCAGGATTGACAGAAGAGAAGGCAATACAAATGTCTGCATTTGATATGTCTAACATGTACCTTTTCAAGAGTCAGGATTGACAGAAGAGAAGGCAATACAAATGTCTGCATTTGATATGTCTGACATGTACCTTTTCAAGCATCAGGATTGACAGAGGAGAAGGCAATACAAATGTCTGCATTTGATATGTCTAACATGTACCTTTTCAAGCATCAGGATTGACAGAAGAGAAGGCAATACAAATGTCTGCATTTGATATGTCTGACATGTACCTTTTCAAGCATCAGGATTGACAGAAGAGAAGGCAATACAAATGTCTGCATTTGATATGTCTAACATGTACCTTTTCAAGCGTCATGATTGACAGAAGAGAAGGCAATACAAATGTCTGCATTTGATATGTCTGACATGTACCTTTTCAAGCATCAGTATTGACAGAAGAGAAGGCAATACAAATGTCTGCATTTGATATGTCTGACATGTACCTTTTCAAGTGTCAGGATTGACAGAAGAGAAGGCAATACAAATATCTGCATTTGATATGTCTGAAATGTACCTTTTCAAGCGTCAGGATTGACAGAAGAGAAGGCAATACAAATGTCTGCATTTGATATGTCTGACATGTACCTTTTCAAGCGTCAGGATTGACAGAAGAGAAGGCAATACAAATGTCTGCATTTGATATATCTGACATGTACCTTTTCAAGCGTCAGGATTGACAGAAGAAAAGGCAATACAAATATCTGCATTTGATATGTCTGACATGTACCTTTTCAAGCGTCAGGATTGACAGAAGAGATGGCAATACAAAAGTCTGCATTTGATATGTATGACATGTAACTTTTCAAGCGTCAGGATTGACAGAAGAGAAACACACAACGGTTTTACATTTGTGTATCATCATCATTTTGTACGACGTCAAGGTCATTGCGACATACACGAGAGAAAATATCTTTTACGCAATCCTCGGCTATATTGACAACTGGAAGTCATTATCAAAGTGTGTTTGTGAGAGAGAGAGAGAGAGAGAGAGAGAGAGAGAGAGAGAGAGAGAGAGAGAGAGAGAGAGAGAGAGAGAGAGAGAGAGAGAGAGAGAGAGAGAGAGAGATTTTGGCCATATGTTTTGCAAACAAGTCAAGAAAAAGAAACCTTTACATTTTATTGGTGGCGGGTGTATAAATCTAAATTAAATCTCAGAAATGCATAACAAAAGTATACATTTTCTTCGTTTTCTGCAGGCTTGGATTTTGCAATTTACTGGCATTACAGAGTTCTTTTTTGCATCATTACATCTTTACATCTTTGAAAAGGAATCCAAAGCTATGTTAATGAATACAACACTTTTAGATTCTGAACGCGTGTTTACCCACATGTCAGTCAGTCTCTCTCTCTCTCTCTCTCTCTCTCTCTCTCTCTCTCTCTCTCTCTCTCTCTCTCTCAGGCTTATATGATGTCTATTTTTGAGAGGACAATAATACAATTTAATGTAATTTAAATTAAGACTCATCCAATGAACAATAACAAGATTTTTGTTTTATAAAGATCAGGTTGGCAACATGGTAATGGAAAGAAAGTATTACGTGATTATAAATTTTAAATAAACCAATATTAAAGACAAATAAATAAATCATGTTTAATATTCTGATTCTTGACGATGAATTGGTGTATTAAACACAAAAAATATATGGCAATTGTTCAATTATAAAAATGGGTGGGGGATTTTGGATAGAGGAGGAATGGTAATATTGTATGTAATACCTTCAAACATAATTATTTTACTCCACGTTTCTATTTAGAAATGTTATTCCAGACATCGACATATTAATTGGTCAGAATATTTTCGACTAATATTTGGAGTCAAAACTTTGAAGAAGTAACTTGATTTGTGAAACGTGAATACTCTTTCCCTGCAATGTGAGTGCCTAGTGTAAGTTCCCATTTTGTGTAACTAAGCAACTGACTTGGAATTCAAATGTACATTGTCCATCTCAAATTCAAATTCGTCTCAAGATACAGACGTCTGACGGGTCAGTCTTTGGGCATCAACCAATCAGACGTGATAGTATTAAGCAGAGTTTAGTTTGAGCTTTGTTCATTGCTCATCCAATTATCTTTTTGTTGGAAAAGTATGACAACAAAGAAGACATCATCTGTCAACACGCGACAGCTTCCAGGTGTCAAGCTTTGTTATGTTGGATGATAGCTGAGGGGTGGGGGGTGGGGTGGGGATGAATTAATCTAATTTGCCGAGGATATGGAGCAAATGTTTTTTTTTTTGGACGTTCTGAGGTAGCAGGTTACGGTTGGAAATGTACGGGTATTGAACTTCTGACACTTCTGGTGCTCTACCAATTGAGTTACCGCGTCACCCAGGTTTGCATATGAAGTATTTTCAGGCCCGGCCATAGGGCAAGGCGAATCGGGCAGTCGCCTTTGACCACGCGCTTTCATGCAACGCAATTCTTTTGCTTTTGGCCACGCATTCGTCGCTTGCTTCCTTGGGCCCGGCATGCTGTCTTAACCCCGCACATCCTAGGGAAGGACGTGCAGTATTGTCATTTTGTGATTTAACATAAACAATAGTTTGACTGATCTTTAATAATGTCTTTTTTATGTCTATTGAACATTATTTCTTTATGCAATTAAATTGTCCTACTTGCATTTTTAAGCAAAACCCAAACCTAAAGATAATAAATTTTTAATTTAACTTCTTTATCAGTGAAATACCTCTTGTAACAACATTTATAAAACAAACTTTGTGTCAACTAAAATGATAATTTATAAATAAAATGCAACTTCTTAAAAAAACTGTTTAAAATGTTAAGTGTTCCTTATATTCTTGGTAAATAAATAGAAGTTTTCTTGATGTAGAGTGGTTCGTACAATAACGCAATTGTTCCGTCATAATTCCTTGACCATTTATCCTGTTACATGTGAAGATTTTTCCTGAGGGTAAGACATGAACAATCATGATAGGGTCTTAAAGTTTCTTCAAGAAAGAGGTTCATTTCAATTCGAGGTGGATGGGCATTTTGAGAGAAGCGAGAACATCAACTGGGGGAGACTTTTCATAATGGTTGTTCCTGATTTGCATAACTTTGCTTATTGCTTGCGTCAGCTTTTCTTTAATAATCTGACATGATTTTTTTATTGATCGCGTGACTGTCAAAATGCATAACATATTAACAAGTAACCTCGTAGATACTAAAATTCAACCGGAAAACCCCAATTTCTTGAATTATTAATATTGGTTGACAAATCAATTGAACTTCAAAACATTTCCTTAACAGACTCTGGTATTTTTTTGATTTGATGTCTTCTAGAGAGTGAATATTACTAATTTTTAAATTGAGCTAACATTTACAAATCGTTTGAAGAACTAAACTCATACTCAAAGTCCAAACAATTTCAACTTTAATGAAAGAAAAATAAAAAGTTAAAGACCTTTCGCTATTTAAACAATTTTGGTTATGCCTACATCCTAATAGCTTGGTCGTCTTAGCAACGGAATTTCAAGTACTTACGCATATTCGAATTTGTAAGTGTTTTATTGGCTAACGGGACATTTTGTAAAGAAAACAAAATCAATGAGACGTGGGTGATAACAATAACGATGAGGACTATAGCAATGGTTTTACAATTACAGAGTAAAACGTAGATAACTCAAACCTCTATTACACAAATCCTAGATCATTCAAACGATTTGTGTCCGCATTTGAGTAGTCTTTTTTTAAATGTGACCTCGAAAAATGGAAATAAATTTTAAAATCTCAAACAAAACATTTAGTGCTGCAATATTTTCTCATTCATCGACACTTTTGCTGCATAATTTTTATTTCACATAAACGGTCTTAAAATGAAGTTTAGGTCACTTTTACGTATGCAATAAAAAATAACACTTTCAGTCATATTTTATTTATTCTAAAGTATGTATGTAATCCAATCATATATTATTCAAGATGCCCAATTTATATACATTGATAAGTCATATGCAATACATATAATTATTTTACTTTGCACAGCGAATTTATACAGTCTACCTTGATATACCCATGGTCCTCTTTCTAAGTACATAACAAGTTATACAGTCTACCTTGATATATACATTGCCCTCTTTCTAAGTACATAACAAGTTATACAGTCTACCTTGATATACACATGTCCTATTTCTAAGTACATAACAATTTATAGTCTACCTTGATATACCCATGTCCTCTTTCTAAGTACATAACAATTTATACAGTCTACCTTGATATACCCATGTCCTCTTTCTAAGTACTAACAAATTATACAGTCTACCTTGATATACACATGGTCCTCTTTCTAAGTACATAAAAAGCTATACAGTCTACCTTGATCTATACATTGTTCTTTTTCTAAGTACATAACAAGTTATACAGTCTACCTTGATATATACATTGTCCTCTTTCTAAGTACATAACAAGTTTAACATATCTTGATGCAGCTAGAACCACAATAAACATCACTGTACATAAGCCAAATTAATTTATTCAGAACTAAGTTTGTTAATCGGTACCGTTGCCATGTTCTTCTTGATGTTTATCTTTGAGATCGGCAAAACTTGGAATATAATGCACGCACACTTAAAGGCATCTCTTTTTTTTTCAATGAGTAGGTTAAGCAGTAATTGTTCCACACTCACCAAAGTGAGACAGTTTCACGTGGCTGAAAATAATAAAATTGTTAAATATTCATATTTAAGTTTTATTGACTTGTATTTTAATTAGAATATTTTGAGCAAGAATAAAAATATGCACCCATCCATGTGACTTTAGTTTTGTTTGTCTTCAGCTGAATACCTAAAGCTGTCAAATGTTTACTTCCCAGCTAACGTCCGCCTTCGAGAATAAGGGGTCCTTAGTTCGAACCCCGGTCGAATCATATCAAAGACTTGGTGTGGCATGATACGACATGTCTGCATCATGATGTAGTGCTAGATATCACTATAAACTGTCACTGCGTATATCGTAGCGATATGACTGAAATGTTTTTAAAGCTACGCTAAAATCCTAATCACACACACATACAAACACACAGACACACGCACACACACAAGTAATAATCTTGATGTCCATGTTAATGTAACCGTATCCTACGCCTGACGATTACTGTTCCCCGTTGTGCATCGCGTATCGTTTCGTCTGTTTTGGTGGTTTTTTTCCTTCTCACCTTTACTATTTTCAACTTTAAAAAACTACGTCTCGCCAATTTCAAGTAAGGACTAATAATGCTGAATAGTCATCAAAACTGCTCGCGCATAATTTTCAAAAATAGCTACAATATGACATCCCGAAAACTGCTTGGTGAATTTTAACCAAGACTGTTGGAGATCATAAGGGCATTACGTTTTTTTAATTTGTTTTGTAACTCTACGTCATTTGCTTAACATGTGGCTTATCGGTCAGTGGTATCAAGATTAGTTTGGTCTCCTGTTACATACATACATACATACATACATACATACATACATACATACATACATACATACATACATACATACATACATACATACATACATACATACATACATACATATTGTCATGATATTTATACATGTCACACACAGGTGCCCATGTGTTTAAAAGTACAAGACTAAAAGTACTTACATGCATTCCATGTTGCACATATTTCCGTACGTTTGTCCGTTTTGACCACAGACAGGCTGGTAGATCGCGCTGCAGATGCATGGAACATCTGTCAATTCTTTGCACTCTCCCTCATGGGCCAGTTCTGTTCCACTGAAATGAACATAAGAGTGCAAGTGTTAGATTGTCTCACTGAAATTTTCATTGGAAAAGATTTAAATGTCAGCAACATGTATTTTAAGCATTTTAATCTTTTCTACCTTGTAGCATAACTGATTTTCAAAATCCTACTGCAGTCCGTAATACAAATAGAACAAGATAATTCATATTCATCTACTTCATATATTTTTACAATCAACAATAATTTTAAATAATTAATCAATGAATCAATCACATTTTGCTATCAGACACGCTTGTGGACAGTTAAAATATAATGCATAAATTAATATATTTCAAATTATAAAAACTATAATAATTATCATATAATAGTCGTCATATGATTTATCGTTCCACTAGTTTAAAAGATTTATATACAAGCTTAGCCACTACCAATGCAGATTTAAATTATGTTCATGCTTTTGAATTTTCTATTTCTTGCATATCTCTTGTTTGCATAATGTCAATTAGTGTACAATTTTTTTTTTAAATCCTGAAAGAATATGCTTCCATTTTGAAAACTAATTATTTTCAAAACGAATCAGCGTGCTGTAAAAGCCTCGAAGAGAGCATGTTAAAAATGAGCCGTTTCTTCTATTGTTAAAGATTATTGTGTTTAATTTATACAAGATTACAAAATTCAGTAAAGTGTACACACACACACACACACACACACACACACACACACACACACTTCAGACACTTGATTCATCAGTTCGAAACATCTGACAAATTTCTTTCAATCAGATCAGATGGTTCTGAAATTCACCTTCAGTCCGGAAGTAAATTCTATTTGATAAATCTACGAGAAGACCTCAACCGTAGACTGTGTATGTATTTAGAGTTTTGTGTGTACTTAATGTCAAATAAGGCCTTTCAAATGATTTTAAGAGATCGGACACAAGGACCCTTTCCTCAGTAACGCCTCAAAAATAAATTAATTCAGTTTAATCTTTGCATGGTGTACCTGCATTTCATGGTGCAATCATTGTCATAGGTTTGTCTATCCTTTCCACACACAGGCTGATAGATCAAAGGACATGTACAGCCTTCAACGGACCTCTTGGACTTGCATTCGCCTTTGTAGGCCATGGAAACACCCCTGGAAAACAAATTATTTGTGCTGATGAATCAAATTTCCAAGTCTATTTCGACCATTTTGCTCAAATACTGTACATGCATAGGATCATTTAAAGAATAACAGCAACACCAAAGGTAAATCATATATTTCAATTACGTCTAGGCTACATATTGGTTGTTCGTTCTATCAAATTGTTCAGTGTATATATGAAATCCCTTGTCCGGCTGACTCGCACAAACACACAACTCTCGCGTGAACATCGATGACCCCAAAAGAACTCACCTGCATTTCATTTCACATTCATTCGCATAAGTAACACCGTCAGTTCCACAAACGGGATTATACATCTGACTGCAAGGGTTGGGGCAATCGAACTCTTTCGCGGTGTGACAGGGTCCAGTGTGATCCAAAGCGACTCCACTGTGAAATATAAACAAAATGAAATCCGATCATAAGCCCACAAGTGATACACTCTCTGAAAGGTCGCAACTCGATTTTCCATGGCGTAAAACCCTCCATAGATTTGTAGAAACGTCGAAGCATTATAACCCAAGTTGTAACGTAGAGCTATCTAAAATGACACATGATTTATGCACGCGTTTGTAGGATTTGTTCGATTTGGAAAACAGTTTTGTATTAGCGATCTATGGACAATTATGGTGTCTTTACTAATGCACATTTCCATTGTTATGAGCTAAACAAGTCATATTGAACATCCTCAGGTCTTAACTAAGAATGTATGTATAATATTCAACGGCACGTCAATACACTCTTGATTATAAGGTTTCGATAAAAGCTAGATCCAAAATTATAAATAGGCAATACGATATCGGTTATTTCTTAATATTTCAGTCATACTTTAGTCGATAATGTGGTCCGTATTTATTTTTTTGGCGTCAAGATTCCGTTAATAATGAATTCCTGAAGGAATATATTGAATATTAAATAACAACGCTGGCATAAAACTTGCGAGAAAGAATGACATGCACAGATATTTTCTTAGGATTCCCATTTCCTCCCGTCAGGTGAACACCTACCACCGTCTCATGTCCAGACTGTAGACATTTGGATTTGTAATTCTAAATATCTGACATAAAATTATGCTAATCAGATCGGATAGTTCTCAACTTCACTGCCCGTAAGTTCTATTAGATAAATTAATAAGTAGCACTGTATGTATGTATGTATGTATGTATGTATGTATGTATGTATGTATGTATGTATGTGTGTGTGTGTGTGTGTGTGTGTGTGTGTGTGTGTGTGTGTGTGTGTGTTTGTGTGTGTGTTAGTGTATCTTGTTCTCTTAGTATATTTTTTACGTTTCTTTCCAACACTTAAACAACTGACACCATCGCACCAAGCAGCAGAGAGGGTGAATCGGACAACCTTTTTTGACTTTTTTTGATTATGCTTTCCAAAATGGCACTAGACCCTTCTCGCGAAATACCAAAAAAAAATCATTTGACAAATAGACCCTTAGTGATTGTTGTCTGAAAACATGTGATACTGTATTCGCGTTTTCGTTGATGAATCATAAATGTCACAATGATGTTGTGATTCACCCTCTCTGCTGCTAAGGGTTACGGTGAAGATCGTCCGATATACCCCCTCTGCTGCTTCAACCGAATATTTGATCTAGTCCTTAGGACGAAAATCACTACGACTTTACAAACAGACTAATCGCTAACACCTCGTCTTGTAAATCAATCAGATTATTAGACTGATCTGTGAGTTTGAAATTAATTCTGGTTAATGAATTATTATGACATCGCATATAGACTGGATTCACCGGAGACTCAATAATTAAATACCCTGGAGGAGCTGTTGGTGCAAATGAATACAAAATATATCCCTGCTGAGCTTGATTTGATCGTTCGAGATTAATTTGATAGCTTCCTTCGATAACATATTCACATTGAACGGAGCAATATGCCTGCCGCCACCATCTGGGTCATTATTATGTTTGAGGGTTTTTATTTCCGGTGATGTTGTTTTTTTCCATGCATCATGAATTATTTTAAAACCAACATCGATGGCATCACTGAGAGATTTTTGTAGTTCTAAGATATTATATCCTGGAAGTTTGACTGTTGGAATATCCTTGACGGGGATATTTAAGATCGTTGCAAATGCTGTTCTCGATAGGGGGATATTGTCATCTAATACCTCTTGAATAATTTGTGAATGAAATGTTTCCATGTCATTGATGATTTTGTTACATGTTTCTACGACACTGATAAATTCATCTCGGGTGAGAGTACCGGATTTAAGGGATATTAACAACAGTGAAATATCGTTATTGAAAGCTGTGAAATTTTCAGTGATTTTATCCCAGTTAGCAAAATGATGATTAATTTGGCCGTTCTCATATTCTACTCTAATGAAAAAATACGACTTATTGTAATCTCTATAGCTTTTTATTGGATTATCAGATTTTATCCTGTCAGTGACATAATCAGATTTTTTCGGTTCAGGTGGTATGTTAACTTGTCGAGGTGGTAATTCAGGCCAACCTAACACTGTTCTTATTGAGCTTTGATAGATATCTACGACATATGCTTCTGTGCTTATTTCAATGGCAGATGACAGTGTTGGCTCATGAACTGTTATAGCTATTTTTGATTCTTTTCCAGTAATCGATTTTATTCTACGCGCGAATTCATTATTGATTTGTTCGATTTGGTATGACCCTGTTGGTATGGAAACAACATTCCAGTCTGGGGTACCGTCGGGTTTATTCTTATTTGCAAACACTAAAGAATTATTGGGTTGTTGACCACCAAATGATTTTGATCTGATATTAGGCCAGCTATGATACACTCGTAATTTTGCTAGCGCTATCTCCTTCACTGGGACCGGAGAGGGGAAATTCACACTGAATTCTGGATTCGTTGAGGTTATTGAGATCATGCTGGTTTGTACTGGGTTCGTGTTCTCCACTATTTGTTGAAGTAATTCCATCGGTGTTGTCATTGTTATTATACTCATGATGTATTTCTAATTTTGATACTTCTTAATCATAGACACGTACCATCACTGAGAACTCACTATCTGATATCGTTGAGGTTATTGAGATCATTTTGGTTTTTTCTGATTCCATCGGTGTTGTCATTGTTATTATACTCATGTTTTTGTATTTCTAATTTTGACATCGCAGAATCATATATATCTACCATCGCTGAAAACTCACTCTCTGATATAATTGTATCATCGAGAGATGACGATATCAATGAGGATAATTGCGAGTATGCAGTGGACACAACATGAAATTGAATTATGTAGTCTTGTAGTTTCCGTTGGCTGCATGATGATATTTTTTTGTGATTATTGAAATAATTCCAGCGATTGTTGTTGCCGCAGAAATGCAAATTGGAACAGCTATCGGAGCCATCATTGTCACTGAAGACAGTATAATACCAGCTCCGGTGATTACACCACTCACTGAATACACGGTAACATCAATTGCGGTAATTCTCCTGCGATATTTTTTAATTTTCATTGCATACTCCTCAGACAGGGTTTTGAGTCTAGTTTGATACTCTCTGACCTGATCATAGCGATATTGCGATGATGAAATCATTTTTATTTTAAATACGATAGCGTTTTCAATTGAAACCGTTAGTGAAATTGCTTTGCAATTTTCAACTTAAATCCGCTACGAATTCCACATACCATGTTGTTGAAACCCTAACCAAATTTTTATCAGTAGATGTGATTGTGAACTTTTCAGTTGTATTCTTGTCGATGATCGTTGAAATCGTATTATTGACCCCGGATGAACTGGACGATGAAATATTAAATTGAGACAATGGTGTTACTAGTGTTAATCGATAAATACCCTTAACGGTTGCAGTGATATCTAATTTGTTGTTTGTAGGTGTCCACTCAAATGATCCGTGTTGGATCGTGTATACTAAGTTGTTGGTTTTCTCATGAGGAATTTTTGTTTTTTCAATGACTGTTATCATCCTCGTTGCATCCCCTTTGATGGCTTCGATGAAGGTTTTCGTCTCATCGATGGATTTTTTAATATCAGGGAGTTTTAGTTCAATTTTATCGAATGTAGTTCCAATAAATTTATCAATGATATTTCTACGAAATGCGGTAAACTGTTTTATGTGTTCTTCGGTTTTAGATTGAAGTGTTGCTAGTTCCAACACAGAACTTTTTAATTCATCGTTGAGAGTTTTAAATCGATCTGTAATCGTCGAAAAAAGTACACCTGGTTTCAATTTACCCTGATCGGAAAATAACGCAACGGTGTTCTCGATTGCGTTTCGTTGTTTAACTAAAATATCATCCAACGACACATCACTGGTTTTCAATTTACCCTGATCGGAAAATAACGCAACGGTGTTCTCGATTGCGTTTTGTTGTTTAACTAAAATATCATCCAGAGAAATATTACTAGATTTCAATTTACCCTGATCGGAAAATAACGCGATAGTATTCTCGATTGCGTTTTGTTGTTTAACTAAAATATCATCCAGAGAAATATTACTAGATTTCAATTTACCCTGTTTGTCCTGAAATACAACTATTTCGTTCGGGTCAACATTTACTAAATTCAACGTCTCAGCGATTTCATCTTTAATTTTTTTTTTTATATCCTTGATAGAATCAGGAGTTGCAGTGTCATCGGGTTTGGGTTTCAGAGGTCTTCCCCAAATATCAATCATGATATTTTATATATCTCTCTCTAAAAAGCGATTACTGGTGTAGTCATTTACGACAATGTGTGGTGGTTTCCCCCTTGGGTTAGAAATAGCGTCAAGGACATTTAATACTTCGCTGCCGCATATTGGTGGGACATTGATTTGTTGTGTTGGTAGCGTAGAATACCAAGTCTTCATTGGAAAATTTTTTATATAACGCATAAACTCTTTTGGCGGGGCTAATCCATATGAATCAAAATAGACAATCCCACGTGGATCAATAGCGTATGCAACCCAGTGAGTACCAGGTCCGGTGCTGTTATCGAGATTAATAATACCTGTTTCAGTTTTGTTTGGTTGATGTGGTAATTGATCCTTCATAAAAACACCTCTGAAATTTTTTATGGCTAGTTTTTTAGCAGCATCCATTAAATCAAAATTGGACATTGGAACCATAGGTTCCTCAATTAATAAACCGGTCCTAGTCTCAGGCCTTTTCCGCTGTACCATGAATACGGGGTTCCTGGTAGTCTTAGACCCTTTCCCTTTTTTTTATACCCTCGACCTTTCTTCGGTTCATATGATTCAGCAATGCTCTGTACCGCTTTTGTCCCCAAGCCTCCAACTACCCCCAATGCGGCCGCTTTTGCGACTGCTGGGGCTGCTGCCGCAACCAATGCTGGTAACGCAGCAAACAACGGAAATATACCACCTGTTTTTATCATATTTTTGATAGCAGCCGCAGAGAGTGTGATCTGAACTCCTTTTTTATCCTTGAAAGCATCATTGAAATGTTTCACTTGACGAGTTGTCAGTGGCAATTTATTTGCCCCGCCATTCATTTGATTAGGTTTCAACGTGATTGTGGTTCCACATTGTTTAGCGGATTTTGATTGCAATTTTTTTAACTGACCAGGTGTCAATGACACATTGATATTACTATATGACATTATACAAATACAGATTGATCTAATTGCTATCAAAGATTTTCCACTGGTGCATCAATAAATCTCATTCGTCCACCAACACCTTCAAGTAGCATTGATTTATCACTGAGAATGACAGCAACCGCTCTATAATTAGCAATACCACCAGGACGGGTTACACGGGCTCTGAAGTGTATATCAACGACAGATTGTCTCATCAAATCAAGATGTTCCAATGAAAAGTAATAAATCGGATAGAGGCTTTTGAAATCCAATTGTGATATTTGCAAACCAGTATCCACATTTAGATCACGTGCCATAAACGACAATAAGTTATGATAGACACGTGAAATATGATTTTGACCGTAATCAAGTTGTACATCTTCAGATGGTTCCTGTTGTCCGTTTATTCTCAGTGAGACCTCTCTAACACCTAACTGATCAAATATCATATGACTTCGTTGTTGATTACCAACTCGTGCATTATTCTGTAATGCAATAAATATATGACGTGGAGCTGAAACCCCTTGTTTTGATGCCAGATGCCAAGTAAATATATCATCAACATTATCCAGTTTAATATCCGTAGTCACTGATAACCAACTCAACAATGATTTTCCTCCTTGGTTCATAAATGATAACAATTTTTCTTCTGCTATGATTGATGGAGTTAACACTGGCATCCATAATGCTAGTTTTGTTAAAATGACTTTACCATCAGCAACACCAGCATCATGCCATATTGCATCATTATCAGTACCCTTTCGTACAAGCGCTACTGTGTGTTTAGCTCCATAAATAACTTTTCTAACATTTCTACAGAATCCGAAAATATGATGCAGTGGAATTGCACATGAAAATTGTCGACGCTGTCCTTGCAACGTTGCTACGCGTGTTGCAAATCCTAGGTTGAAGTTAGTAATATTATTTATGACATCAAAATCACCAGCTGGTCTTGTATATCCGGCTGGTGCTGGATTAACTGAAGAAGCATGTGTTGCCTTGACTCTAGAATACTGGTTGTGTTCAGGGTGATCAGTAATATCCTTAGAAAACATCATAGATGGACCCGCTGATCTTGTATAATCATCAGAATATCTTGCTAACCCTATGATTGTTGTAGCCACATCAACTTCACGGTCAATGGATTCAATTTCTTTTCCATCAATGAGATATCTAGCGCTTTCAAATAACGCCATGATACCGTTATTAACAAAACCGACTTTGATAGTTGGGTTATTGTCATATGGAGGATCATTATGATCAGCATCATTTGTTACAAGTTCTCCTTCTACTTCAATAAATGCTTCACAAGGCAAAAAGTATTTACTGGTATCATGAACTTGAAGTTCAATTCGCGATCGGAGATCGGGTTGTACTGCGTGATAAGAATAAAATTGAAAATCGCGTACAGAATCATCTTTACGCACTGGGGCCTCCATATCAAATGCTGGATCAGGTGACCTTTTGAACATTTTATTCTATTTATCAGAGTCTAAATCGGATTTTCCATTTCATCGTGAAAAACGCTAGCGTTTTCTACGTGGTTTTTTAAATCCACTTCCTGCTATCATGTTTGCTATCATGTTATCTTGGTCCCCTTGATTTATCAAGGGAGTCACCAATGACGCTAATTTTTCATCTACTGCGTTATTTATTATTTTACTAACACTCGCAGGCATTTCCGCTGTAGATGGCAATGGTACCTGTTTCTTTTTTCGTCTCACTAATGATGTTATTTTATTCTTCGCAGTTGAAAACGCTTTCCCGGCAAGATCTCCAACAACACCAATACCCTTATCACGAATAACATCAATGGCTTTCATTCCTAATTGTTTAGCTAACGGCATCACTTTTGGGGCCATTCTTGTAAATAACCCTGCAATGGTATTACCTAAACCATCTCCGTAGTATGCTCTATAAACAGGCAATCGTGAGTTTACCACATAGACGGGGGTTGGTTTATCGTGATTGTAGTGTATAATCATCTTGTTATAAAACTAGTAGTTTTTTAATTAGTGATCAATCGCTGTAATAACCATGGGCATCTTTGTGATTTTCAACTAACTCAGCAATGAGTTCTCGATATACATTAATGTCCATGATACCACCGGCAAATAATCGTCTACAGATATCAGCGGCCTCATTAATTATTTCCGGTGAGTTGTTTCCGGCTCGTTTCCCTCCGATGAGGACTTCTAACCGTGATATATCACTGAGAATGTTACCAGGACAAGTAACGCTAGTGTTTTCAACTATTCCGCTACCTAAATACTCATCTTCAGTTGACTCCTCTTTACCAAAAAATCCAGTTGGATACTCTACTTTTCTCAATACTTTGTCTTTAAAACTCTCAAAATCATTGCGGTTACCTTCTGTGATTCTAAATCTACCACGGTTTACCAAGTATACTTTTTTTTATCCAATTCTCGTCGTTTTTTATATACTCTTTATACCCTTTGTTTACAGCTATTTCTCTTTTATCGAGTGAAAAATTCCGCGCGGTAAAGTTAATTAAATCATTGTCATCTTTAAAACTTTTAATTATGTTGTATGCATAGTTTGTAAATATAGTTTGCGGTGAATACATTTTTTCTATAGTAATGTCTTCTTCCTCTTCTTGTTTTCTTGCAGTAGCACCTAGTTCTTCTAGTACTTGCTCTTTTTTTTGTTGTTGCCGTGAAGTAGCTACTATATCCACTGGAAGTGTTTCTAAAGACTTTTTTGTTTGTTTAGTTCTTTTTTCTATTTTTTCTAACACAGGGAGAAAAGTCTCTTCTTGTTTTTTTCCTTGCTCAGAGATTGTTGACACTATCTGTTTCGTTGTTGTAGTTATTGGTTTAAACAACTCTTCAGATCCCGCAGCAAAATCAGTCTGAAGACTCTGTCGTTGTTGCAGTTTATTCCTGACAGAGTCGCGAATTGCTATAAATTTCTTAATTGCATCTAATCGTTCACGAGCCAATCGGGTCGTTAATGCTTCATTGACCATTATTTGAAATCAGAAACCATTTTTCAATTGCAAAACAATTTTTCCCATCGATGATTCCTTCCCTTAACGGTCCAATTTTTTATTCAGTGTGAAAATTTTTTATTTTTTATTGCTATGAAATATTTTTATTTTTTATTGCTGTGAAAATTTTTTATTTTTTATTGCTGTGAAATATTTTTATTTTTTATTCATTGATTTTGCCTGTTTTTGACAGTTTTGGTGCCATTTTGTGCAATTTTGGTGGTTTTCAGTTGAAAATCTCTTTGAGATTTTACAGTCAAGTAGTCGATTTTACATGGGATTTTCCATAAGGAAAAGCTGTTAAAACTCATTTTTGATGATTTTTAGCCATTTTTCATCAATTTTTGCCTGTTTTCAGTGATGTTTGGTCATTTTTCATCGATTTTTGGTAAAAAACCTCGTAGGGTCAAGTAGTCGATTTTGCATTGGATTTTCCATAGAGAAAAGCTGTTAGGATTCTATTTTATTTTCGCAGTGTGAAATATTTTCACTGATTCAATCAAAAAATGCTAAAAAAATGAAAATCTCAAGGAGATTTTACTGTCTGACAAAATCTTTTGAGGGTCGGTCAATCAAAATAGTTCATTTTCTTGAATTAACGCTCGTAAGTTTCTAATTTTAGAATTAACTTCCTTTTTCAATTCATATTCGTTACCCAATTCTTTTCGTATTCCTTCCACGATAGTATATAACGGAACAAACACACCTACTTCACTGGAAAATGCAAGAGAGTCTCGAATAGAATTCTGAATTTTTTTGATGAGTGCATATTTCTTTGGTAACATATACTTGTTAGTGCTAACTCCGTATTCTATATCCTGAAAATCCGACTTGATTTGATCAGGATTTAACCCATCTGACAATTTAATATCCTGATTTTTCAATTTTGCAATTTCAACTATGATGCTATTCATATTTTCAGAATTCATATATGATAATACATATTTCTAATTCATTTTTCAAAAATAAAAGAGCCGTTAATATTTTCAAAATTCATTCTGTATATATAAATATATTTTTTAAAATTAATTCTGTATATATAACTATATTTTTTAAAATTCATTCTGTATATATAAATATATTTTTTAAAATTAATTCTGTATATATAAATATCTTTTTTAAAATTAATTCTGTATATATAAATATATTTTTTAAAATTAATTCGGTATATATAAATATATTTTTTAAAATTAATTCTGTATATATAAATATAAATGCAGACAAAAATAAATAACAACCATGATGAGCGGTTATCAGTCATTTGGCCCCCTTGATATAGGCCACTGTGTCTTTCATAGGGTTCTTTCTTTGAGTATTTCTATTTTTTTCTGAGATTTCTTCAATCTCGATTTGACCCTATGACCGTTTCTTTTGGCCGGTAATTCATTTTTGAACACCATACGGGGCTACCCAAATGTGACGGAGAGCTAATTACATCCATGGATGTTATTTATTTTAGGTCATTTATATTTACATTCACCGGAAACATATTCCCCTAAGAGTGAATCTAACTCGTCAAATAACGGGTTAGAATCACAAGAGGGTATGTTTACGTGAAATGACCTAGAGGTTACATATATACGACAACACATCTTTGGAACTCCTTGGTTGCCTTCACATCCAAGTAAGCCCAAAGGAAACCCGAAACATACATCTCCGGAAGGGAGGCCTAACGTGGCAAACGCCATCTTAGACCGCCCAGAAGATATGCTTGGGGGTGACGTCACAACATATACTTAATTAACTTAATTAAGGACAGCACAAATACCGTATATATCTCCACTCGAGTGTTGTGGCAAATTGTAGGTATACATATACTTAATTAAGGACAGTACAATACCGTATATATCTCCACTCAGATTGTAGGTATACATATACTTAATTAACTTAATTAAGGATGGATTATAATTCAGTGATGATGTAATGATGATGGGACGGCACAAGACAGCACAAACATGAAACGACGGGGCTGATTTTCTACGGCCATCCGACCAATCAAAAGCAACCCATGAAATTAAACCCGGTTGCATGATTGAGAAAAGTCAACCACGCACACGTGTCAATGGCGTGGGTTATTTTTGACTGGTCGGATTGGCCTTTGAAAGCCCCAGCTTTAAACCTTTCATTTAGTATATAAGGTGACTAATACAGCAGCGTCAATCCACAGAGTGTGTTATTTTATTTTCTTGAATTACTTGTTAATGGTGCTTCACAGTATTTAAATGAGACAGAATATTTGCATAAAGCACTAAAAAAAAAGAATATAATCGTTTGAAAACATTTTATATTTGATTTCTTTTCTAATTAATTATAGCCCAGCCGCTGAATCACAATTTAAGGGGAAATAACCCATAAATCAAGTTGACACCATCTAAGGGAGAGAGTATATAAGGCGACTTAATACAGCAATCCACAGGGTGTGTTATTTTATTTTCTTGAATTACTTATTAATCGTGTTTCACGGTATTTAAATGAGACTGAATATTTGCATTAAACACTAGAAAAAAGAATATAATTGTTTGAAAACATTTATTTCCTTACAAAACAATGCCCCAGCCGCTGAATCACAATCTAAGGGAGATAACCCATAAAACAAGTTGACACCATCTAAGGGAGAGAGTATATAAGGTTACTTAATACAGCAATCCACAGGGTGTGTTATTTTATTTTCTTAAATTACTTATTAATGGTGTTTCACGGTATTTAAATGAGACAGAATATTTGACTTAAACACTAAAAAAAAAGAATATAATTGTTTGAAAATATTTCTTTTCTTATAAAACAATACCCAGCCGCTGAATCACAATCTAAGGGAGATAACTCCCTTGGTTATATCCATTGGTTATATTTAAGAGTTGTCTCCCTTGGTGTTATTAGACATACGAAAATCGAATTTTTTGTCCTGTCTCTTTTGAAATGGCCGATAGATAAATCCCCTTTGCAACCTTTTGTACCGAGGCTCTACAAATATTGAAATACTTGCTGGCTTCATATAATGATTGAAATATTTTTTCTGCGTTAGTTGTTGTATTAAAAGATTTCACAGGTCTCTTCCCAACCGTTTTGCAAGTGCCAGTCCTTCCTCGTTTCAAATTCTCACTCTGTGTAACAGCTTCTAAATTTGATAAGGAATTATTCTTTGGATTAGAATCCTTGTGATCAATAACAAGACCATCTTCGATCAATCCATTAAAACATTCAAATATGAAACGATGATTGAAATATTTCTTCTTTCCAGCGCTAAACATCAAATACCCTTGAATAGTCAGAAAACCGACCGGTTTCTTTAGCCTACGGTTTCTTACAACACCATCACTGGATGCTTCATAATTTGTAATCAAGGGATGTGGTCTGAATTCTTGGTTCATTTGTATACTAACTATTGTTTGTCTAATTCATTAATAACATCACTGGAGAATCTTTCAATGTAGTCTTGAGGAGTTCTTATGATTTTATCCTTGTCAGGCACACAGTCAGGGTCAGAATTTCTGATTGATTGTCCATTTTTTATTCGTTTATCATAATAGCGTTTTAGTTCCCTGTATCGTTTGCCGCCACAACTGAGACATAATTGCGATTTTCCCCTAACCCCAACCCCACATCGAATACAGGGTAACGGACCAAGGCTTCCACGACGAAAGCTTTGCATATGATACCCACAGAATTCATTTCTGCATGATTTGTTACACGGTGTCACTGATCCAATCATAAGCCATTTGCAATGATTCATTATACTTAAATCTTTCATTTAAATGCTTGTTTTAATTATAGTATGGAGGAGTTCGAGAGATTATCGAAAATTAAGCCCTGAAAAAGTGTTCAATTCAATCTTGATAGAGTTTCTGATACACCAAAGAATAAAATTCTTGATAGAACCTTGATTAGTAAAATCAGAGACTGTTTTAATGAATTCAAGCGTGATGGGGCAGCTCATTGTTGGTCAACATTTCGAATTGATGGTGTTGTTGACGCTACCATGAATGATGAAAAAGCAGCAGTGATAATCTCACGTCTTGGGGAAGAAAGAAATTTTTTTCGAATAAAATTCCTTATCCGTGATAATGGAAAATGGATCATTAGGGACAAATACGAGCCTATTCTTAAGGACAAAAAAACTGTCACTGTGACTCAGGATTCAAAACCAGGAATTTTGACTGGAATTGACAAACCATACTACGAAAGATCTTATCCTGTCACAGCAGTTGTTTACGGGATATATCCGCTCAATGACAAACCCGATATTGCAAAACTAGCACCCATGAAATATTCGACAGGGCTCAATTGTGTAGCAACACGAATAATGGAACACTTCACAAATGCGTCCCGGGGAAATAAACTAACTGATCTAAGACGAAAAAAAATAACCGAATGGGAACTGACAGTGAAACAGCATGGGGCAACAATTCAGGATATAGCTAAATTAGAAACATCATTGAGATTTCCAATATCAGTAACGACAATCACCGGTGAAGTATTATACGAATCGAAATATAAATCAAAAGGAAACCCAATACAGATTATTGATCATAACGCACACGCGTGGTCATCTGCAGTAACAATATTTCCACGGGATAGAACCGTAAAATATCTATCCCAAACCGAAGAGTTTTTTTCAGAGCAGAAATTATTTGATGCTATTTACCATTTGAGTAAAAACGATCCTGTGTCAATGTGGCTATTTCATAGTACTTCAGACGAAGAATGTAGATTTGATCAGTTTGTAAGGCCCAACGGAGAATTATATCGTACCGAAGAACTGCATAATCAAATGAAACAACTAGCTAGTGAGTTTTCTGGGGACGGAGAAGACAACGATCAATTATTAGCAAACTGTTTCACAGTACCATCAATTGCAGCACATTTTGCTAGAAAGAAAAACGCGTGGAAACCAACACGAAGTGAGATTTTATCAGATGCCAGATTGTCCTGTCTTGAATACAGCCATGGAGGGTTATGGAATACAAAATACACCGCTGATACCGTTATTTCCGTTGATATGATTGCGTGTTATCCAGGAAGTTTTCTTGGGTATGGAGAATGCGAGAAATATTTCAAACGATTTGGACACCCTACACACGAAATGACCCGTGTTGCTATTAATGGACCACTGCCTGACTTTGATTTAACCGGATTCGCTTGTGTGGTATCATTTGAAATGGCTACAGGACTTCATCCGTGTAGTTATCTTTGGATTGGTAAACACATGTCTGAAAAACACTGGATGCCAATAGTGTTATTACGGTATATGCTTGATTGTAAGATGTTAAAATCATTAATTGTCAGTGAAGCAATTATATCCTATCGAGCACAGAAATCAGTCTGGTTACCACAACCTGATCTAGAAAAAATAATTAGCGAAGAGCGAAAACTGTTTCCAAATTTCAGTGAACAACAAATCATGGATTGGTCCAAACAGTTATTTGAAATCAGAAACAATGAAGCAAAAGATCTTGGACGAAGAATAATCGGTAAATTTACCCAAGGTGGTAAATACGATAATACGAGATATTCTTCACGATTGATTATAGACAATGCTGAATACGATTTTGTAATCACGGATTTAACGAATAGGGGCCTATATGTCAATCGTAAGGACGCATTTATGTCCGATGGAACCAAATTGGGTACAATTGTTACTTACACTGATGGATACAATCCGCAGTACACACATTTGAGAGCTTCTATGCTTGGTTATGCTTCTATTAATTTATTTTCAATGATCAATAGATTTCCTACCACCGCAGTTAGAGTCGCCACTGATTCATTTTACATAAATAGCAAAATGACTGATTTCAAGGCTACTGGCAACGAGAATTGGGGGTCATGGAGAATTAAGAAGGAAATGCTTCATGATTATATTCCATCAGCAGATGTTACCATTGAAAATAATTACTTAGAAAGCAATCAGTGTTCAGAATTTTCTAGTGCACCACCGATTTCTGATCCAATCTGTAGATATAAAACAGTTTATTTAAACGGTTGTGGTGGGTCAGGAAAAACAACCCGGGCAATTGAGTTATTTCGTGTTTCAAAATCAAATATGATTGTGCTAACACCCACACACAGACTTGCAAGAGAGATGATACAGAGAGGGGTTAATGCCTGTACCTATCATAGTTTTTTCCGATGGAAGGGAGATAAATGGACTCCTGAGCGCATGGGAGAGAAATTTATTCCTGAAATTATCATTTGGGATGAAATAGACACAGTGCCATTAGATGTATTAAAAATATTTCTTGAGTGGTTGTTATTGAAAAATACAAAAATCGTCATGTGCGGTGATCACGGCCAACCACCACCATTTGTCGGTGCTTCCCTACATGAATGGCTAAAGGGTTTTGTAGACTATTATGAAGAAATTGATACCGATCATAGATCACTTGATAATGAATTAAAAGAATTTAAGAAATTAATTAGATTACAACCGGATAGAATCCAGTGTGAAATAGCGCGTGAAATAATTTCGGAAACTCCAATGAATGAGTTTTGGGAAGCATGGAGACCAAATGATTTGATCATTGCAAGTAGAAAAATAGTCAGAGACACACTTCAGATGAAATTATTTGAATTGCATAAACAAAAATTCGCAACACTTCCAGTGCCCCTCTGTTATAGGCCATCAGATACACGAAAACAGAACATTGAAGTTGATATTCCAGGCCCAAAATCCGAAGGATTTCAAAAACAGAATTTAGTATTAAATGATATTGTGCTGGTTGATATCAATGTCGTTGAAGATGCATTGCGTGCTAATAAATCCCCGTGGACGCTAGGTTATGCAGCAACAATACACTCTTCACAGGGATTGACTATATCGGATACAATTGTTTGGATGGTAGATAATCGCATCGAATGGTCAAATTTAGTCTATCTCGCAGTGTCTAGAGTACGAAAAATAAATCAACTTCGAAGAATTGTCCTGACAGAGTCAGGCGATGATAATGACACCACAATAGATGATATTGATGTTAAAATTATTGATAAAAAACTCTCCGGTTACAAACAACAAGACAAAAAAAAAAACAACGAGAATTTGATATTGATGCTGAATTAATAATCACTTTGAAGCAACAACAAAATAATCACTGCGCAAGTTGCAATTGTATAATGCGTTGGCAGTATTCGGATAAGGATCCTCGCCAATTTACCGTTGACAGAAAAAATAATAGTCTCGGTCATGTCAGAAACAATGTGATGTTGACTTGTCTTGAGTGCAATAGACGCAACGGTGCTAGTTAACCCCATGCGGTGGTAATTGAGTATCCTCAGGTATCACTTGTAATTGTTGTCTAGTAAAACCCCGTTGAGGGGCAGTTGAATCCATTTTATAGATTGGAAGTCTACCCGTAGATCGTGTTATACTAGATATCTTATGTGCAGTAATACTCCAAATAGGATCAGTAGCCCTTTTTCTGCCCCCTTCAAGCTCTCCTGGTTCGTATAAATACCTCACAATGACATTACTACCAAGAATTGGTTCTTTGAAATCTTTTTGAATTTCCATTTCAGGTATTGACTTCTTTTTAATCGCATTGATAGGTTTCAAATTAATTGTTCTAGTAATCTCGTTATTCAGTGCAGTAATCACAGCTGGTAACCTTTTAACCCATTCACGGGATCTTTTTTCTTGGATGAATTCTTTTGCGTATTGATATCCAAATAACCGCTCAGCAAGGGTTTTATTAAACCGTTCTACAATTGCCTGATCACGATGCAGTGCAGTATGCCCCCGTCTGATAGTGACATTGTGATCTTTCATTGTAGATAACACTGCACCCTGAAATTCTTTGCCGGGATCAATTTGTAATAGATTTGGCCAGTGCAGAGGACCTCGTCGATAAATCCTTTCAAATGCAGAAGCTACTTCAGTGGCCGATTTTGTTTTTAACGGTTCTGCTTCCTTGTATCGACTTGCAATATCAACTACGGTTAATGCGTATTTGTAACCGTGGTCATGTGGCAAAAATAATAGATCAGCCTGATGAACTTCATTGGGTCCGGTCACATCAAAATGCGAGACATTAATTTGTTTAGGCGGTGGTAGATAAATTTGCCATAGTGCCTGTTTAGATAACCAATGAGCCGCAGTGGTTTTTTTCACTTTTGCAGCGCTAGCGAGTTTATGGATTGCTGCCTTGCCTCTCCAGTATCCTCTTGGGGAATAATAAATAGATTCCATGTTGTTATTAATTACCAGCACCTAACATCAATTTACTTTTCATAGCCGATTTTATCAAAAAGGAAACCAATTTTTCTTTGAAAGATTTATCAGGAATAGCATTTAACGCATGAATTAATTTCACATCTGCTAGATGCCTGTGCTGCAGATTACTGCTTTTATAAGATACATCATGAAGGTGACAGGCCTTATCAATGGCATTTATTGGTTCTTCACCGGGTCGGGGCTGATTTTGATTATTGAGTCTGATATCAAGTCTTGTTCCCGGTCCACAGTAGGTATATCCTGGAAGGTGCTTTTCTCAAGGGTATTTTGCCCATGGGGTTCCAGGGAGTTTAGTTAGCTTGGCTGCGATATCACCTCCTCGTTTTTTTTTAAAGGTTCCTTGGGTTCCTTGGGTTTAGAAACAAATCTAAATTTCTTTGTACTACATTGTACGCATTTACCAGAAAGCGCTGATCGGTTATTTTTAGTTGTAATCGTCGTCAAGTCATCTGTGCCAGTACGTTTTTTACACTTCACACAATATAGATCCATAATTTATATATAACGGCATGAATATAATTGATTATTCAGCTACCCGACGACGGGAACCTATTAAACATCATGAAATGTTGCCGAATTCAATTAGAATGATTATAATCGGACCATCTGGAAGCGGAAAGACACAACTGCTACTTAATTTGATAACGAGATGGATGAAATGGAACAAATTGTATTTAATAGCCCCGAGTGTAGACGATCAGCGATGCTATGAAGTGCTAAAGGATTTTAACGAGAAAGCAAAAGAATTTCAAATCGATGAAGATTTTATTGAGTTTATTACTGATATAGAGGAAGCCCCGAGCATTGATGCTATTGATGGAAGTATTAACAATTTAGTGGTATACGATGATATCATGTTAGATAATCAAAAAAATCCCGCTAGAATATTTTCCCGAGGCAGGCATAAAAACACTGATGTGATATATGTCACTCAACGGTACACACAAATACCAAAAGTGATCAGAGATAATTGCAATGTGTTGTGTGTATTTAACGGCGTTGATACTCATACGCTACGAAATATTCATCAGACTTGGTGCAGCGGTGATATGAATCATAATCAGTTTAGAACTTTCTTTAGTCACGCTCAGTCAAAACCACACGGATTTGTGACAATAAATTTAGCAGACCCGAGGACACGATATCGTATAGGACTAGATCAAATATTCGGTTGAAGCAGCAGAGGGGGTATATCGGACGATTTTCACCGTAACCCTTAGCAGCAGAGAGGGTGAATCACAACATCATTGTGACATCTATGATTCATCAACGAAAACGCGAATACAGTATCACATGTTTTCAGACAACAATCACTAAGGGTCTATTTGTCAAATGATTTTTTTTTGGTATTTCGCGAAAAAAGTCAAAAAAGGTTGTCCGATTCACCCTCTCTGCTGCTCACCAACAAGTTGAACCATTATCAGGTATAGACTTTT
This sequence comes from Unio pictorum, assembly GCA_030141615.1. Lineage (NCBI taxonomy): Eukaryota > Metazoa > Mollusca > Bivalvia > Unionida > Unionidae > Unio > Unio pictorum. Next base: position 6,109,021 of record JARLTB010000019.1, on the reverse strand, counting down.
GACATTTGTTTGGTTACTTTTAAGCATCTGTTTTTCATAATTACAGGAGCAAGGTTCTAAACTTCATTTTTAATCATGACATAGGTTATATTGGAACAATCATTCAGACACCATCGACAATATGTTGTGTTAACATTGACTTTCATATATAATTTACCCAGAATAAGGCCATTCCGATGATTTAGGGAACAAGGAAATGCAAGCCCTTACGTCGGCGACGCACTCAAAATGAATTAATGAGTTAGTTCAAGTTTAATCTTTTTTACACGTACCTGCATTTCATGGTGCAATCGTTGTCATAAGTCTGTCCATCCGTTCCGCACACGGGCAGGTAATTCAAAGGACATACACATCCATCAGCGGACCTCTTGGCCATACATTCGCCTGCGTGCGCCATTTCAACATTCCTCGAAAACAAAACATTTATCAGAATAAAAATCGATTGATAAGAATTAATTAAGATTTTATTCAAATGCTGTATATTTAATCAGTTTCCGCTGTAGAGCAATTAAAGAATAACTGAAAAACGATTAAGTTGTACATCCAATTACTCATGTTTTCGCCACGTTTCTTTTGTGTTATGAAATTAGATTAAAATTAACTTTATCTATTAGTATAACTTCAAATTCTTTTTTCAGAAAGTTGACGTATAAAGCAGGGTTCTCAAACACGCGGCATCCTGTGACCCGCAAAATGATTGGCGTCACAACATGTCAGGACAGATAACAATGGTGATGCAGCATTTGGGCGATCAAAAATGTCCTCATGTTGCCCTCAGGGTGGTTTGAGTTTGAGACTCCTGGTTTAAATGTGCAGCGACGACGTGCATTCACTTTCTCGTATTGTCAGGTATCCCCGAGCATTTCATTGGTTGTGAAATCATGTGAATCTTGCCACTGTCTTATGTACAATTTACTTTATCACTAGGTTACCTTTTTGTGGTTATATCAAAATTGTTAAATGACTGAGCTAACTGATTCAAACGCACATTCAGGGACACACAAAAGGCACTCGTGCAAAAATGGATGACCTACACGTGGCTCACCTGCAATTCATCTGACACTCATTCGCATAGGTAACATGGTCAGTTCCACAAACAGGGTCGTAAATAAATGGACAGGAACCGTCGCAATCAATCGCTTTCAGAGTGTGACATGGTCCCGTGTGGACCAATTGAACTCCACTATAAAATATAATGAAACCGCATTGCTGACAAATCCACGTGTGATACGCTGTTATTAAGTATAAAATATAATGAAACCGCATTGCTGACAAATCCACGTGTGATACGCTGTTATTAAGTATAAAATCAACATTTTCTTGGCCTTATAAAACAAATAGATTGTTGAAAACGTTGATGAATTTTCAACACCATGACAAAATATATGACGTAGAGTTTCGTAGAATCACATTTAGACAATTGTTACATGCATTTCGAAGCTCTATTGGAAATGAGATTAGACATAACAGTCACGAATTACAGATCTAAAGACATTGCTGGTGGCTTTGTCGTCAGAATCAAAGGACAAGGACATGATCCCTCTAAGATCATATGTATGTATGTATGTATGTATGTATGTATGTATGTATGTATGTATGTATGTATGTATGTATGTATGTATTTATGTATGTATGTATGTATGTATGTATGTATGTGTGTGTGTGTGTGTGTGTGTGTGTGTGTGTGTGTGTATGTGTGTATGCATGTATGTGTTTGTATTAGTGTATTTTGTTCTCTTTGTAGATTTTGTTTTCGTTTTTTTCCAGCACGTAAACAACTGACATGATCGCACCAACAAGAGAACCAGTATCAGGTATAGACTTTTGACATCTGTTGGTTAATGTTAAGCATCTGTTTTTGCTAATTACAGGAGCAAGGTTCTAACTTCATTTTTAATCCTGACATAGGTAATGTTAGAACAATCACTCAGACACCATCGACAATATGTTGTGTTAACATTGACTTTCATATATAATTTACCCAGAATAAGGCCATTCCGATGATTTAGGGAACAAGAAAATGCAAGCCCTTAACTCGGCGACGCACTCAAAATAAATTAATGAGTTAGTTCAAGTTGACTCCTTTTTACACGAACCTGCATTTCATGGTGCAATCGTTGTCATAAGTCTGTCCATCCGTTCCGCACACGGGCAGGTAATTCAAAGGACATACACATCCATCAGCGGACCTCTTGGCCATACATTCGCCTGCGTGCGCCATTTCAACATTCCTCGAAAACAAAACATTTGTTATTAAATAAGATTAAAATAAACTTAATATATTATTACAACTTCTAATTCTTTTTTTCAGAATATTAACGGTTAAAGAAGGGATCTCAAACACGCGGCATCCTGTAAACCGCAAAATGATTTGCGTCACAACATGTCAGGACATATAACAATGGTGATGCAGCATTTGGGCGATCAAAAATATCCTCATGTTGCCCTCAGGGTGGTTTGAGTTTGAGACCCCTGGTTTAAATGTGCAGCGACGACGTGTATTCCCTTTCTCGTATTGTCAGGTATCCCCGAGGTTTTCATCGGTTGTGAAATCATGTGAATCTTGCCACTGTCTTATGTACAATTTACTTTATCACTAGGTTACTTATATGTGGTTATATCAAAATTGTTAAATGACTGAGCTAAATGATTCAAACGCACATTCAGGGATACAAAAGACACTCGCACAAAAAATGGATGACCTACACGTGGCTCACCTGCAATTCATTTGACACTCATTCGCATAGGTGACATGGTCAGTTCCACAAACAGGGTCGTAAATAAAAGGACAGGAACCGGTGCAATCAATCCCTTTCAGAGTGTGACATGGTCCAGTGTGGGCCAATTGAATTTCACTATAAGATAAAATAGAAACCGCTAACAAATCCACGTGTGATACGCTGTTGATAAGTATAACATATAAGGAAACCGGCATTGCTGACAAATCCACGTGAGATACGCTGTTATTAAGCATAACATCAACCTTTTCTTGGCCTTATAAAACAAATACACTGTTGAAAACGTTGATGGATATTGTAACTCCATCACAAAATGTATGACGTAGTGTTGCGTATTATCACATTTAGACAATTTCTACATGCATTTCAAAGCTCTTTTGGAAATGAAATTAGATATAACAGTCACGAATTACAGATCTAAATACATTTATGGTGTCTTTGCCATCATAATCAAAGGACAAGGAAATTCCATTGATCCCTCTAAGATCTTATGTATGTATGTATGTATGTATGTATGTATGTATGTATGTATGTATGTATGTATGTATGTATGTATGTATGTATGTATGTATGTATGTATGTATGCATGCATGTACGTACGTATGGATGTATATATGTATGTACGTATGTATGTATATTTAATGGCATGTCAGCAGTCTCTTGAATATATAGTGTCGAGTAAACGCCAATATCCAAAACATTTATATGAAATACATTATATTTACTTCCTAAACAAATAAGTACATATCTTAAATGTTGATGTGGACGATATTTATACATTTTCCTAAATTTTTCGAAATAAATATTCAAAAATATACGATTTCAAAACCCCACATAAACATGTTTTACGTATAGGTTTACAATAGGTGCACATGCGCATAACCCACTCGAAACAAGTTTTAGGAATACGTTTACAATAGGTGAACGAGCGCATACGACTGTAAACTTGGTAGAGTGTTGAGTAGTATGACGTAAGGCAGTATTCAAAAATACTCTGCAGTTACATTTAATGTTTATTAAAGTTTAATTTTGCAAGAAACAAATTGAATATATAATAATTATAAGTAACTACATTTGAATGAGAAAATATTGAAGACCTTCTCGTGAGCGATATTCCATACAATTGAGAGAAATAAAGCAAGGTCAGTATTTTCTCTCTCGATGGAGCAAAGATACAGATTTAATGGACTTACTGACTGACTGAACTATCATTAGCCGGAAATTGACATCGAGATGTTTGTGAATATTTTACATTACATACGTCGTTCAAGGTCTATTGCAGGCTATGAAATAGGGAGAAATTGTTCTAAACGCTAATACATAAATATGTATGGATTCAGACAACAATATAAACCTGACTTAACTTGGTATAATATCTTAATAAAAATGTATCAAATAAAAAAAAATCTAAATATAAATTGCACCCATCCCTTGTGACAAAGAATTTTAAATAATTTCATAAAAATCATTTCTTTGGAGAGTTGTGTTTTTACTCTTTTATCACTTTAATATTGTCTACACTGATCTATTATTCCTTCATTTAATTGTGTGTTAATACTTTTCGCTCTTCCTACAGATATCAAAACAAACCGCATCTTGTATTACTTTTTTTGTACCTAAGACATACCCTTGTCTCGATTATATCCTTGACTTCAAAAAGCATCAAATGTATACATTCTCTCCTTTTATTATTGAAGTTGGGATTGGTTTGGTTATGTGTTTTACGGCACAACACATGTAGGTTATTAAATAGTTTAGTCATATTGTATTGCCACAAATGAGTCGGACTACATGTTCTCACAACCTTGAAAAAGCTCGTCCTCTGCAATTGATAAGGCATTTGCAAAGATAGCGGCACTAAATTAATGATTTCATACAACTATATGTAAATATACATGCCTCAGAGAAAATTTGTGTTTGTGTGTGTGTGTGAGAGAGAGAGAGAGAGAGAGAGAGAGAGACAGAGACAGATACAGAGACAGATATATACAGACAGACATACAGACATACAGAGATAATTTTGTAAATTAATGATCGATGCAGAAATCTTGCAAGAGGACAAGAACCGAAATGAATACAGTGGCTAAAATTTAAGAACATTGTATCTTTCTTTAAAAAATAATCAGTAATTATGTAATGCGTTTCTTAACTCAATATATGCTTGTAACAGGTTATAAAAAGCGAATTTTAACATTCGCCGTAAACTCAAAATGGTCCACAAATCAAATTATCTGAAATCGCTTAAATATAGAGATGGTTAAAATTATGAACCAATTCTTGTTTTGTTTAATATATTATTTGCGACTAAAACTGTAATGGTATGTATTTTCTATATCATCACTACAAGCACACAATCTGTTCTCGTTAAGAAAAAAATGTCCCTTTATTACGCGCATATAACATTTCCTCGTTTTGGGTTGGATTGAAATCAAGTAACCACTGCTTTGACCAATCGTCAGTCGTTGGTAAATGAATGTTTAGAACATATTCAATTTTCCTTGCGATCAAGAAGCCGTCGCACATCTTTCATGAACACACGAAATAAAAAGGGCCTAAAACAGAACCCCGTGGTAGGCTAGCCTCAATATACTGGCCACTTGATTCCGCAGTATTTACACACGCAATAAAAGCAACGTTTGGTGTCTGGTAGATTATCAATAACAGCGCTATCAATGTCAAAGCACTTTAATTTATTTGTTAGAACCTTTTGCTAAACGATATAAAATGCATTATGTAAAAGACCAAGCATATATCATCCTTGTTATCAAGCGCAGTAAAATAAATATACATATGAACTGAAATACGGTATAATTGTTTGGAAGAAAGCCATACTTATATTTGCATATACGTTTTGTGTACATGGCTGCAGAGATGGTTAAAAATAATTATTTTCATAACACAACTAAACAATGAAATAGGTTCGTTATTAGAACATCCCTGTTTATGGCACATGCCGTTTTAAACACTGGTCTTGCTTTTAAGGTTTTCCATTAAAATGGAAACACTTGTAAAACAAAAGAAACGCTGAACAGAATAACGAATAGTTTAACTGTGTGTACAACGGCTTCCTTGAGCATATTGTAGCCATGCCACACGATTTTCGGGTGGGTAATGTTTTGATTATATACATCTTGATATGTTATTTATTTAATATATTAGTTAGCATATTTAGGTTATTTTATTGTCAAGAGGGCTGTCCAGGGAACACGGAACATAATTGATACAAGCTGATATAGTAGATCTTTTAACCTGAACACTTTTCTGTCGATGGTTCCACCAAAGTAACGGCGAAATCAGGGAAGTCCGCATATTAGGTCTTGTTACTATAGCAACCTTTGGCAAGCATCTTACTTGTTCTACAGATCGCATAAAATCAACGTTGTGTTCAAAAAGTTGTCTCAGCTATAAATATTTACTCGGACGGATACGTTTGTATTCTTAATGACATGTTTACTACAGTTGTTTGTTTTTCTGACTATAATCGATTTCTCTTTGCAGTGGTTGATTGTATGCGGCTTGTTTATAAAGCGTTAAACGTGGTCAAATTTATTAAAATCACATTGATAATCTTTCAATACAATGAGCACATTATAAAACTCCATACACTTTTTGTTATATATATCTCCAAGAACGATTTACTGTTTATATAACACTTGTTATGCATAAGTATTTGGAATCGTTTGAAATTCACGGATCGATCAATGATTAATCAGAACCTATCAATATTTTTTCATGAACAATGCTAAATTTGCTGGTATAGTATTGGTGAAGATGACAGAATGTTTACCGGTAAATACCGGTAGTCGTCTGCCATGTTGTTAGTTCAATGGTTTTTTTTTTTAACAAGCGAAAGGCTGTTATTCGTGTGTTATACTTTCCCTGGAGATTACGTCCCAACACAATTGAACAGAAAAAATGAAAACTAGAATAATCTTAATTTAAGTTTTGAAAATCATAATGTAATAAAAATACTATATATTTACTAGTTTTAGTGTTATATATTGACATTACTTGCACTCCATTTCACACTGGTTTCCATACGTCTTCCCGTCCAGCCCACATACTGGCATGTACTCCGTGGTGCACAAACAAACCGGATTTCCGACTGGAAAATGAATACGAACTTAGTGAAAATATATGTGATTGATGTTGCTAGCGTACAAACATAGCAGTATAACCTGCAGAAAAGAGCAAATATAACATTCAAATTCATGAAAGTTTAGAACTATTTCCAAAAAGTAACAACAAATATGTCTGCAAAAGTACTTATATTTTTTGCTACAAAAAATCCGGGTTAAAATTTTGTTCTTCTTATTTTACTAGAAAGTTAAACGAAATCAGAGAGAGAGAGAGAGAGAGAGAGAGAGAGAGAGAGAGAGAGAGAGAGAGAGCGAGAGGAGGGGGGCGGGGTAGGGCTGCGTTCTCACCTGCATTAGTCACAAGGCCGATAAGGGTTACGATAAGGACAGCCTCCATGGTATCTACTAGCTACTTATTCGATATGGTTATGTGCGGAGTCAGCTTCCAGCAGTTTTGCGATGGCGCACTGTCCACCAGCCTTTTTATATATTTGATAGGCACGTAATTTAGGTCGCTTTCAATAAAGAATAATCAAGAACAATGCCAAGATACAGTAGTTACTCCGCTATACGAGACTATTCTAAGGATCAAAATTCACCACGTGCCTGTCTATTTTCACACTGCAACCTCTTTAGGATATTTTAACCATTGACGAAGTATGTATCTGCAACTGATTTGATAAGAACGCATTTCTAGAGCCATTTAATAAGGGTCTATCTGGGCCATTTGTCGGTGTGATATGATGAGATATATACGGCTGCCATATCATGGTATCAGGATGATACGGGATCTCTGTTGTTTGCTCAATGGGCAATTACAAACCATTTTAGATTTCACAGAATGTCCGTCCCTGTACTAACCCGTTTCAAGTGCTTTTCAAGTACTTTTTTACGAAATAACTTTTGTCATCGGTAACATCATTTTTTTTTAGAGCACACTCTGTACCGTTTGTCCAAGGCAGCAAACTATTCCATTGTATCTGGCCAACCGCCTTACAGAATATCACTATCATTATACAAATACTTGACTTGAAAAAATCATAACAACTATTTAAAAAGTCAGCTTTTTTCGAGATAGACGCCAGTAATGACTTCTTTTGCTGATCTGTCAATTTTTTTTTTTTTAAAAACTATACCTTAAAACTCATTAAATGCAAATATGTATTTAAAGTGTAGTTTTTAGCACCATTTTAAAAGAAGAGAATGTCAGCATGTTGGGTTTTATCCCAATACAAATATAAAATAATAAATAAATCATCTATAGTCTTATCTTTTGAACCATTGCGAAGATAATTATTTACAAAGGTATTTTACTTATCAATACACATTGAATTAATTATTGTAAATAATATTCCACAAATTACAATATCATCACTTCCGCCTGCAAGCAAGACATTCTTAAGTAGTATATACATGACCTAATTTGACCTTTTCTAGGTCACAGCTGCTCATAAACAGCCCATCGTGGTATCTTTGGCATAATGTATACATTAATTGATCGTCCAAATGTTATGAATTCATTGTTTCCAATTTTTGTGAACTCATTATTTCTGTGCCGATTTCATCACCAAACGATTGCCATATTATTATTATTATTATTATTATTATTATTATTATTATTATTATTATTATTATTATTATTTGTATTATTATTATTTTTATTATTATTATTATTATTATTATTATTATTATTATTATTATAATTATTATTATTATTATTATTATTATCATCATTATTATTATTATTATTATTATTATTATTATTAGTAGTAGTAGTAGTAGTAGTAGTAGTAGTAGTAGTATTGTAGTAGTAGTAATAATGACATAAAGCGATAATACATGATTTTGATGATAACTCGTGTCCGCGTATATATATATATACATTGATGTCATCTCGAAATTATATTTTGTAACTCCATCTGCAAAATCAAAGCGTAATAAGTTATTTCCTTGTCAGCATCTGAGTAATTCTTTCACCCACAGTTATGCCAGAGATTGTGGTGAGATTTCAGTTCAGATTTACAGGGGGGGGGGGGTCTATATAGGTAAAAAAAAAAACCTCATTGACCTGTGAAGTTAACTGTACTGACAATGAAATAAAGTCCATGTATGGTCTTGTAGTTACTTTATTTATTCTTATCTTTTTTTTACTTTCAACCTATTTTTATCTCGTTTAAATTTTAAAATTGTTGTCCCTAAGTCATATTTCTTTCGTTGATATGTTCTAAAACAATAAGCCATCTGAATACATTGGTCCGTATCATTGACAATGACATTCGAAGGGCAAAAACGATGATAAAAGCAGTTCTCTGTGACATATATCAGATGTGTCTTTTCACTGATATTTAACTATCTCTAAGTTAACGCGTTGCATTGCTAAATATCTGATGCTTCGAAACTGCATTCATCGGATTTTGAGAAAAGATCTGAGTCGAACATTAAGATACAACCATGCTCCGTCAGAACGTGTCCTGAGCAATGCCGGTTTTACGCACATCTCACGGTACCAACGTCTACATGGTTGAAGTTTGATGAGTAATCCAAATGAAAAGGTCAATGTAACCTAATTTTACGAGGAGAATCACATTTTTTACTTTTAGAAAAATAATAAGTTGTTCACCCTTCAAACCTTGTTTATAACTAAACTTGTAGAACCACACTTATTTTCCGCTTTTCTTTCGTACACAAGTGTGGCTTTCCTATTCAAAAGTTTTTTGGGATTGTTAAAACGCAATCGTGTTTTTCTAATATTTCTGTAATACTTAAAGTCATCGAGTGATCAAAAGTTATTTTTAAAGGTAATTTTTGGGAATTTGACCAAACATTTCAAATGAGTTTAGTACAGCAGATATGTGAAATCGGGGTGGTGTAGGGAATGTGGTATATAAGAATCACAATTTCCGCATGTAGGTTGGATATGTTCCAAATAGGACCATTGCAGATTTTTCATAGATTAGAAATGACATACATACGATGAACCGTCATCCATTCGAACGTTGCTCAAAATCCGGTAGACTGCATCCATTTATAGGGTTGCAACATTACTTATTTTGTATTATTAACTTATGATTGTAGTTATAATAATTCTACAAAAAACACCATATAAGATTAAACAATTGAAATAGTTTATATTTAAAAGCTTTAAAATACTTTGCTTGCATGTGATACAACCATATCTTTGTGAGTGACACTTTAATTTCAACTTGTTGCTATATAATTCGTACACAAAACATTTCTTGAGCTCTAGCATGGAAAAATTACTGTAAATATAGTTGGTTAGCTAGTTCCTTTGTTTTTGAGACATAAGCATTAGTGTGTATTATTTTATGAAGTAGTTGTGAAGGTGAACTATGGAGTCAATTTGAAATGTGACATCTCATCTTGTACATATTAGTAATTGTTATTTCATATGATACAATTTTTTTTAGGTATTTTCCAACATACCTATCCAGCCTCACCCATGTGTATACACCAGTTAGATACTTACGCTCTTCTTCTGATACTCATTATTCCCACAGTGAAAAAAAGTCATATGGACAACGTTCATTTGCATACCAGGACCCGGAGACGTGGAACGAATTGCCCATTGAAATTAGACACAAAGATACAGTGGTCCCTTTTAAGATTGCTCTTAAAAGACCTAATTGTGTTTTGTATCTTATATGTTTTAGCATGTTTTTATGTTTTCCAATTTCATTGTTTTTGTCCTTTGTTTTTCTCTAGTGTAGTCATATCATTATTGATGTTGTAAAGCGCTTAGAGCTTCGAAAGATCAGGTGCTATAAAAAATCTTCATTATTATTATTATTATTATTATTATTATTATTATACAATCAGTGAAACGCGTCTAACACATTTTGTTGGGCGGTTTAGCTGTAACATTAAATCTATTGCAAGTATTCAAGTATTCATATAGGCAACGTCTTTCCTAATGAAAAATAGATTTCATCACCATTTTATTTTATTGTCTCAAACACAAATTGTCATCATTTAAGTTTTTGCCAGTTGCTATTAAGACTATGAACAGATAGTTATCTACAACTCTACTCACCCATTAAGCTGTTATTACCGTTACATCCTAATGAATGTGTGTACTAGAATAATATCATTGCTGAATAAAATGTAATTTGACTTGATTGTTACCTCATCATCTCGATAGTTTCTAAAACGTATCGATAGACAGATGAAGCATTAGAGGGGGTGATCCCACCAAATAATAGAGGCATATATTTGTTAAACCAAAGCTTCTTAGAAAAAAAAAAAACGAAAAAAATTATAACGCCAATAACGCAAACAGAAGCTTCTAACTATTCGAGAGTTTCTCTCCAAGAGTTTTTAGGTAAGTGTGTTACTTTATCAGTCGTTAGTATGTTTTGTTTTATTTTTATGCACGTGTGTTTACCACATGGACACTTATTCGAGGTCACACCCTCTCTGCTGCTGGGGTTCGATATCGTGATCTGGGGTCGTGTAAATTTATCATTATAAATCTGTGTGAAAAGAATTTTTAAAATTTAATTATATCCATGTCTAAGCTACACCAAGTTTGATGAATGTTTCTATGTGTATGGGTATCAACTCCATTAAATACAGCTAGAATATTACAGTTATCTCTGATCACGTTAAATTCAGCTAGAATATTACAGTTATCTCTGATCACGTTAAAGACAGCTAGAATATTACAGTTATCTCTGATCACGTTAAATACAGCTAGAATATTACAGTTATCTCTGATCACGTTAAATACAGCTAGAATATTACAGTTATCTCTGATCACATTAAATACAGCTAGAATATTACAGTTATCTCTGATCACGTTAAATACAGCTAGAACATTACAGTTATCTCTGATCACGTTAAAGACAGCTAGAATATTACAGTTATCTCTGATCACGTTAAATACAGCTAGAATATTACAGTTATCTCTGATCACGTTAAAGACAGCTAGAATATTACAGTTATCTCTGATCACGTTAAAGACAGCTAGAATATTACAGTTATCTCTGATCACGTTAAATACAGCTAGAATATTACAGTTATCTCTGATCACTTTAAATACAGCTAGAATATTACAGTTATCTCTGATCACTTTAAATACAGCTAGAATATTACAGTTATCTCTGATCACGTTAAATACAGCTAGAATATTACAGTTATCTCTGATCACTTTAAATACAGCTAGAATATTACAGTTATCTCTGATCACGTTAAATACAGCTAGAATATTACAGTTATCTCTGATCACGTTAAAGACAGCTAGAATATTACAGTTATCTCTGATCACGTTAAATACAGCTAGAATATTACAGTTATCTCTGATCACGTTAAAGACAGCTAGAATATTACAGTTATCTCTGATCACGTTAAAGACAGCTAGAATATTACAGTTATCTCTGATCACGTTAAATACAGCTAGAATATTACAGTTATCTCTGATCACTTTAAATACAGCAAGAATATTACAGTTATCTCTGATCACTTTAAATACAGCTAGAATATTACAGTTATCTCTGATCACGTTAACTTCAGCTAGAATATTACAGTTATCTCTGATCACTTTCAGAATTTGTGTGGTTCGTTGAGTAACATAAATAACATCTGTATTTTATGTCTACCGCGTGAAAATTTTCTAGTTGGATTTAATTGTTTGTCCAGTATCACATCATCATAAACAATTAGATTAATAAATCCATCAAGTTCATCAACACTCGGTGCTTCATCAAGATCGGCTATAAAATCAATGATATCTGTTTTTATCTTCATTTAACAATTTTGCATTTTCATCAAAATCTTCAGTACTTCGTAGCATCTCTGATCATTTACAAATGGTGCTACCAGATATAATTTGTCTTATTTCAACCATCTAATTATTAGATTGAGCAGTAATATTGTGTTACCGCTTCCAGATGAACCTATTATTATCATCTGATATTATTTGGTAGAGTTGGATGATGCTTTACTGGTTATCGCGTTCTTGTCGCTGAAAAGTCAATTACATCCATGACATATAATAAATAATATGGACTGATATTGTGTTAAGTGCAAGACGCGTACTCCTACAGGTGAATTAATGACCATCAGAAGGAAAAAATAATAGACCAGCACTTACTGGTAGATGTGAACAATGGTGCAATGAAATTGAAATTTATCCCCATGACTATGTCAGGGACACAGTCAGGTGACAAACCAATTTATAAAATAAAAGGAAACGAGGAGGTGATATTGCCGCTATGTTATCTAAATTACCAGGAACTATGTTTGATAAATACCCAGGAGAAAACATCTTACATTATATAATTATTGTGGCACTGGTACTCGACTTGATATTCGACTTGATAACCATAATCAACCAAGACGAGGTGAATATCCAATAAACAATATTGATAAAACATGTCATATTCATGATGTAGGTTATGAAAGTGAAAATGTACAACATAGGCATATTTCATTTCGCGCTAAATTCATAAAAAATAAAAAAATTAAGGAATCATTAGCAAACTGGTTATAAGATCTGTAATGAAGGGTAAACTAGCATTACGGTCTCGTAATAAGTATTATCGAATCCATTTTTTTTAGTTCAAAAAATTACTGGAGAGGCAGAGCAGCGACTAGTAAACTCGCCGAAGCTGCAATTGTTACCCGTGCTGCTTCTGAAAAATGGTTATCACGACAGGCCATATGACAAATTTATCAGGCACCCCTATGCCGATTACATTCAAGACAGGTCAGCATCGTATTTTCACGCGAATTACCACGACCACTATCTTTTCTATCTACGGTAAATTGTCTCAGATGTTTATTCGAATCCTTGTCTTTAGACACGGACCATAGCATAAATGTGTTTCAGCTCACACAATGATTATTATGTTGTTGTTGTTTCAGTAAAATTATCAATTAAGCATCAATATCAAAGTCGCTTTTTTATTTTACTTTGTTTATAACTAGCGAGAAAAAAATATACTATTGAATCGTTTAAAGCATACAACCTAAGTAAAAACGAATGAAATTATATATTTCTTTTTTCAGTTCGTGATCAGGCTAGTATCGGAAATTTTGTGATAAAATACGCGATTTTTCATTATTGTCTGGCACACAAAAATTCGCTATTTGCCACGCCTATATTCATGTAACCTCTAAGTTGACCTCTCCCGAAGATTAAAAATTTTAGCCATGCGCAATCACGTGTTTACAAAAATAATGGCGTGTCCGCAACTAGATTGAAAACCAAAACTTAGATTCTGAAAGGAGTGGGAAAAAAAGCTCTCTGGGTGAATTATGGCAGCACACGCATATGTAGTGGTGACCAACATGAACGATGGAATAAAATGAAGTCCACTTTGAGCCTGAAAACTAATCCAGAGGTCGCCAAATTCTTGCTGGATACTGGTGAGTCTCATATTTTCAATGAACAGTCAAGTTTTTATACCGCTGTTTTATTTCTGTATTGTTAACTCTTTATCAAAACTCTTAAAATAACATATTTTATATAAACTGGCATTATTCAATTTAGCTTGAAATAAAATGTCACAGCCCTGCAACAATATCGCTGAAACCCGCATGTACACCACTGCTGCTATTTTTGAGGCTACCAAAGGGGGTATTAATGATCATCTTTATTTTCGCACGCAACCATAAGACTTTATTTAGAGGCAAGCAGTCACTACTGTTTTTGTTTAAATAAAAATTATATATAATATAAATAGTGATGGCTGTAAATGAAAGTAATGCAATACCGTTAAGTATATTTTATGCATACTATTATTTGTAAAGTATAAAAATAAATAATGTGTCTAATGAAACATTTGCTTTCCCTTGCTATATTAGTTATGAATTGAATGGCAGTGCAAGGAAAACATCAGAATAAGAGAAGAATGTCACAGAAGACATGGTCACAACTTCTACACCTGGGCCAACAATTCAAAGGATACAAATTCCTGCTCTGTCTGATATAACCACATCAGAATCAGATATAGAATCTGGGTAAGTATTGCTACATGTTATTAAATTTTATGTATATTTACTTGTTTACAAATATTTTGGTAGATGCACATCTAAGGAATTACCTGGAAATGTATCATTCTATATTAGTTTAATATTTTGCAGTTGGTAAAGATTGTACATTTTGTTAAAATATGGTTTGTTTGATTTATAAAAATATTTTTCTTGTAAATTGTTTATTGGCATAAGTCTCTTTTGTTAATTATATGTTCCTCATCCTGCTGTTTGTATTTTAGTTAAAGGGCCTCAAGGGAGAATAGTCTTTGACTAAATAAGTTACCCGTTTAAATAAGTTATTATTATTATTATTATTATTATTATTATTATTATTATTATTATTATTTCCCATCATAATAACCAAGATAGACGATAATGCTTTCTTTTGATACAAAACTAAAGATTCCCAAGTTCGACATTAGTATTTACACATTTCAAAATTTTATATTAAGGAATTAAGTCTTGTCTGAAGTTGAAAAACTTAAAGAGAACGAAAGTTTTATGATGGAAAAGTCTAAAAGTTTTATCAACCCATTTGAGAAAGTATACTAACAAAAAACATTGTGATACATACATAAAACGGGATTATTTGTGTTAAGTATACTAAAAAACAACCATTATGATACATGCATGATATATGTAACTAAACTAAAAGTAATGTATAATATTGTATTGGTATTTGTGGATGGTTTTTGTGTATGAACCAGAACGTTGCTCCCACAAAAGCTTTCTTTTCTGTGTATTATCAAAAAAGTAAAAATTGTGTAATTACAATTTATCTTAAATATAGTATCGATGCATAATTGAAAAAATGAAGATATACTGGTTATCACAGAAAGAAAATGAATACATTGTATTATAAATACAAACCACACTAAGGCCATAGTTATGGTTTGTCCGTTTAGTACACATGGAGAGGGCAAGGGGGGTTTACCCAAATGCATATGCTTGTGTATGGGGGTGGGTGGTCTACTGATAATGTATGTACACATATACCTCGATAGTAATTTGTCTAATATGTAACCTGCTTGACTGGGTTCAGTTGGTATTTGAGTTTTTGTGGACAATAGACAAACGTTTTGAAGTTATGCAGCTTATTTCTTAGATGCAGCCAGACATTCAACATTGGTGGACTATCTGTTATATTAAATACAAAATATTATTAATCCTTGATCTTTTCTGTGTGGATTTAAAAAAGGCTGTTCTACAGAATGGGGAGGGCAATCACATGTACGCAGATGGGGTGTGTGTAAAAAAAAGTATGCGTGTGTACAGGGAGGGAGGGGTCAAGCTTTGCCCGATTAGCATTTTCATCAAAACAGATTTATGGGGATTTATAAATGTTAAATAGTTCACTGCATCTGAATCAATTTTTTTATTTAGTCATTTTACTTTGTTTCAGAAGTAGAGCAGAACTGGAGAATTTCCAGAAGTTTCATTTTATTGTAGGTCTCCAAAAGACATTCATATAAGCCATCAGCTTTCAGAGCTAGGAATCTGTTGGCAGCTCTTGATCATAACAATCATATTGACAGAGATGTGATTGTAAACACAGATGGAGCAATAAGGTAATAATCTTTATTCTTGTTTGTTAACGTAATAATTCATTTTTGTTAAAATATTAATGCTTTACCTGAAAGTTGATAAACCATTTGTTTGTGGTACAATTTAATCTTTTACAGAAGAAATTTTTAAAAAATAAATTTCATAAACCAATTTTGGTTCGAATTAGTCTAATTTAACTAGAAAATTCTGTAAAGAATCTAAACATTTTTATGATATATGGGTAAGATACAGATTTGCTATTTTGACATTTTCATCTGTAGCAAAGTGATTTGTTACATGTTATTGTATGCAGTTTTTTTTTAAACTTTTGAGCATTAAACAAATGTAAAATGGCATTGTCAGTGAAATGTTTGCATTTTTTTGTCAGAAAGCAAAGGTCATTCAACAACAACGTGAGAGATGGTCTGCAAACCCAAAGAAGGTTGATCAATAGTACTTGTATATTCCGGAAATAATTATGAAAATATTGAAAATGAAGTTAGATGATAGAGTTGGCATGAACCAGCCAGTTGATTTAGACATAAATGATCCTAGGTGAATATCTGATGTACTTGCTCCAATACCACCACCACCTTCAGAAGAGATTGTTACAAAGCAGAAATCTGATTTTAAGTTAAAATGATTTTGGTCTTTTAGTTAGGTAACACCTATTGATATCAAATTGTTATGGAGAGACTATTCTAGTGATTGTATGGTAAGAAATGATCCGTACCATGGACCCATATAGACTTTGACTAAGTCTTTCTTGAAGTGTCTACTATGAGCCAAAGTCCAGCATCTGTTTGATTTCCAAGATTCAGTTTATCTTCAGACCACTGTTGATTATGTTCTTACAGCTTTTAAAAAAACATGCATTTGAACCACAAGATGTAAGACCTTTTTTAACTTTTCATATCCATTGCATTTATATTGGTCTTATATGTATGTTTAGATTGAGGTAAATGCAGTGTAGTTTGGCCATATGATGTATAGAAAAAGCACAGCCGAGACTATACATTGTAAATCATTTAATCTTATAGGAATAACAAGATTAAAATCATGTAATTCCAAGTCGGTATTATTGCATAAAAAGGTACCTTTTAATAACTTTATTTTCTAAATGTTTTGTGTAAAATTGCAGTCAGAAAGATTTCTAGCATACTTTGAAGAAGAAAAAATGTACATTGGATCAAATGACTTCAATCTATACTCATCATCTTGATTTCATTGCTCCCGCTAAACATTACTGTTCTTATCAATGGACAGCACACTGAAGCATTAAAATTGAAATGTAACTGAACTGGACCCTTTTTTCCAACAAAACCCATCAATGAACATGTGTTGTGTCATATGAGTGCATCTTAATTTAGCTACACACTTTTTACAAACATCCAGTATTAAGACTTCATATTTATGGTTTTATTATTTGCCTAAATACTAATAGATACGATATGCATTGCTTTAAAGAGTTTTTGCTTCACTACTATATATATATATATATATATATATATATATATATATATATATATATATATATATATATATATATATATATATATGTATGTATGTATGTATGTATGTATGTATGTATGTATGTATGTATGTATGTATTTTCATGAAAATGAATTACATCAGAAAACAGCATTGAGCTTAACAACAATGTTTCGAATTCCACAACATCGTGATGTCCCATATTTGTGACTACATTATTAAAATATTTAGGCTAAATCTTCTAACACAAAATATTTAGACTTTGTTTTAATTAAATTATATATTTTGCTGAATTTATTTGCCCAATTTTTTAAGAAGACAATGTAATGAAGTGGTTTATCACAGGTGCAGTGATGTCTGCCATTACAGGTTCACGTACAGTTTCAAAACTGATTTTATAAAGAAAATAATGCTGTTAACTTCTGGCTTTTTTATTTAAAAAAAATAAATAAATTAGAAATGATCTTCACCGATTATATTTGATAGCAAATTACTATTTACATACTGATGTTAACCGTTCCAGTGGCCTAGTGGTCAGAGCATCCACCTCAGATGCAAGAGGTTGTGGAGGCCTTGATCCCTGGTCAAGTCATACCAAAGACTTGAAAATGGTAGTAACAGCTGCCTCATTTGGTGCTCAGCATTAAGAGGTTAGTGTATGGACTGGTCGTCCTACTGGCAGGATAATGTAACTGGGTAGGATGTCATGCTACATGTCTGTGGCACGATGCCTCAGTGCTAGACATCACTATAAAATACCACACTGCAAACATCATAGCAATATGACTGAAAATTGTTCAAGGTATGTTAAAAATCCAAATCACACACACTGTTACAATTTTGAAACAGAATTCGGTATATTTTCATCACTGTACAGTAGACCAAATTTCATGAACTCGAGCAGTGATATATTGCTGCAAACAGGGTTAATGGTTAGTTAGCAATTAAAACACCCCTGTGAATGTGTAAGAGTTTGTCTGTGTAGGGTAATTGGTATCAACAATGCATAAATACATTTTGCTTTGTTTTACAACACTGCCTGAACTTAATGGGTACATCAAGGAAGGTATAAAGTGCAACCAGTCATTTTACGTCTGAAAAATCAAGAGGGCAAAGTCTCTTCGCCTGGTAGCATGACCTCTGCATTCCTGAAATTGATATGTATATCTGAGCCAGTTTTGCATTGTACTTCGTACATTATATATATATAATATATATATATATATACTAGCAAGTACCCGGCATGCGTTGCAATGCCACTGAAGGAAAGAAAGTGTTTGAGTTTTAATCCTGTCATGCGTTGCAATGCCACTGAAAGAAAGAAAGTGTTTGTGTTTTAATAGACTATTTGACTGGTTTCCGGAAAACATCTCAGATTATTTAGTGGTATTTATCGAGCCCACAATAAGTATTTACTTTACGGTTTAGGTATCGCTACCGATTATGAATTTCATACAGCTCTTGACCTACATCATTATAATTTCAGCCAATCCAGACCGTGTTCGATCACGTGACGTATCTATGGAGCCTATAGTTCACACCGAACACACGCAATTTTAGGTATCGCTACCAATTATGAATTTCATACAGCTGTTGATACTCACCAAAGTTTTATCGCGATCGGATGAACGGTATAGGAACGCATACGACACAAACGAAGAAACAAACAAACATACATTATTTTTCATACTGTCAAATAGCCTATTCTGTTTATTGAAGTGCTTTTGGATACACAATATTTTTGTTTTTCTGTCTGGTGCGTATATGAATAAATCAGAAGCTTTTCCAACGCGTGAGCATGCCACATACAGCTGTCCATGTTAGAATCGTGGATTTTCCAAATTTAGTCCATACACTTGTAGCGATTGTCCCTGTGCTTTGTTTATGGTAATTGCAAATTAGCATATCTGTCGGAATCATAGGGATGCGTGGCAAGAGTACATCTTCTCCTTTAAATTTTCCATTTAAAATTGTAGCTTCGATGATATTGTTCATTAACTTTTTCACTGAAAGCCTGGTACCATTGCAAAGTCGTGGTGTATTTATGTTTCGGAGAAGAATGATAGGTAAGCCAATTTTCAATGTTAAAACGTGCGGCGGCATGCCTGGCAAATCAAGTGAATTTAAGAATTCAGTTGGATAATTGACAACTTCGTCTTGATTCATTACAGTATCTATGGACTTATACATTGTCGCTTCGCCTGGTATTTTTTTTTAATGCTGAAGTTGATGGCATTACATATCATGAAGATCCGATGATGATTGTCCAGGTAACAAAAGGTCTTGTATTTCATCCCACGTCGGATTGCATGTGAAAGTAATAAACAAATCTGGACGGCCATATGCGCGAACATATGTCATTGCATCTTGTGCGTATTCATGCATGTGCCGTGGACTCCCTGTAAATGTGGCCGGTAGTATGACCATTTTTCCGAATTCATTGAGATTCACATTGCCATCATTAACAACTGCATCACGTAAATGAATGTACTCTTCGGAACGCAACTTGGTTTGATTTAAACGAATGTAGAGGAGTCGTTCGGTTTCGATTTTCGCATACATATCGACAATGTATTGATGGAACAATTGTCGACATTTCAAGATATGATTTTCAGCGTTTTCACGAATCATCAATCGATATGAATAGTATTTCATGGCACTGACTTTCTTATTCGTTTCCTCATTTGTTTGTGGATTTCTCATTAAGATGTTGAAATGATATCCATCTTCTCCTTCCCAAAATAAAATCTGATATTGCAATCCGTCGTATGAGCGATGAGTTTCTGAGACTCGCTGAACATCACCATTTGTGCGATGAAGAATTATATAACGCGAGTTAAATTCTTCGCCAACTATAACGATCGCCACTTCATCAATTGTTGGTGCATTGTATTGTCTTTCGTGTTGGCCGACAGGTGTTTTGTTTGCTCTAACTACAACTTTATAGTCATCAGTTGACATTTGTTCAAGGGCAGTTCTGAACAATCGAATTAATTCGTTGTGTTGATATAATAAAGTTTGTAATGCAGCGATTATTTCTCGTTTAGTGCCAGTATTGAATTGACAACGTTGATCGATTTGTTCATGAGTGTTTCCCATGAAATAAATTTGAAGAAATTTGTTATCTGCGTTCGGTAGTGGTAGTAGTGATCCTGCACGATGATAAATTTGCCCTTGCACTTTAAATATTGGCATGTAATTCTCGCGCACGATATTTGTTGCACCGAACGATGTCATTTGGAAACATGAATTGTACTTCCGTATGTTTGCCAAGAAATGTTTCGATTGGCTTGTGTCACCTGATACCAACGTTGATAATGGTTCGGGTGGTGAATGTAATTCTGGCAATTTCACTTTTCCACCCGCGCAGCACATTCCTGATGTTTCATTCTTAAATTTGAGGGCATTGCAATACACGCATGATTTATCCATTTTTCCAATAAGCACACTTGGATGAAGACTGTAATCATAATTTGCATTGTAATGGAATGCACTAAGATTTAAATCAGCGTGCATTGTTCGTCTGGATTGAGCAGTGCGAAATCGAACGGTTTCCAATCTTGCTTCCCGTTGCTCGTCTGTTTCAGATGATCGGGTTTGAGCAGTGCGAACTCGAACGGTTTCGAATCTTGCTTTCCGTTGCTCGTCTGTTTCTGAAGCTCGTGATGCTTTTATCTTTCGTGCTTGAGGTGTAGATCGACCAATAGCTTTTCGTTTAGGTGGCATAATTGATTTGACAGCGAAAGTAATGCTTTGTAACGACTATTACAAATTCACACCGCGATTGTTTGACGTAACCAAGGTGCGAACCAAACGTAACTAAGTAAACATGACGTACACCGATTATGAATTTCATACAGCTGTTGATTTACGTCATCATATTTTCAGCCAATCCAGACCGTGTTCGATCACGTGACGTATTTAAGGCGCCTACTGTTCGATCACGTGAAGTACAAATTCACACCGCGACTGTTTGACGTAACCAAGGCGCGAACCAAACGTAACTAAGTAAACATGATGTATCTAAGGCGCCTATAGTTCACACCGAAGACACGCGAAATTAGGTATCGCTACAGACCGTGTTCGATCACGTGACGTATCTAAGGCGCCTACTGTTCGATCACGTGACGTATCTAAGGCGTCTACTGTTCGATCACGTGACGTATCTAAGGCGCCTACTGTTCGATCACGTGACGTATCTAAGACGTCTACTGTTCGATCACGTGACGTATCTAAAGGTGCCTACTGTTCGATCACGTGACGTATATAAAGGCGCCTACTGTTCGATCACGTGACGTATCTAAAGGCGCCTACAGTTCACAGCGAACACACGGTAAATGTCGTAAAAACACATTTGTTAATTGTTACAATTTTAATGGTTGTACTAATTCAGAAACCTTCGCGGGCGTGCGCAGAACAACTCACCAAAGTTTTATCGCAATCGGATGAACGGTATGGGAACGCATACGACACAAACAAACAAACAAACATTCAGTTTTATATATTAGATATATATATATATATATATATATATATATATATATATATATATATATATATATATATATATAGAGAGAGAGAGAGAGAGAGAGAGAGAGAGAGAGAGAGAGAGAGAGAGAGAGAGAGAGAGAGAGTACCTAACTACCCTAATTTTAAAAGAAATGCAATAGGAAACATACATGGGGATGGGGGTGGGCTTAATTTCAATATTTGTTTCTCTGCAGTAGTTTGTTTAGGTGATGTACTAAAGTTTGGCATTGAGTAAATGGTAATCACTTGTGTCAAAAGCATAGAAACCAAGCACAGGATACTAAAACATCAATGTTATTTCTATAGAACTGTCTAGTATTTTGGAATGGGATGTCTGTAATCAATCTTTTATAGTAATGGTACACTAGTTTCTCATATAAAAGTCTATGGGAGACAAAGAAAAAGGAAGAACGGAGGCAGAAGTTAGACAGAGTGGAGAGAATTGGACTACCAGTCCAGATAAAGGTCACCGAGGAGTAGGAACATAGGACAGGAGGAAAATCTATGACACTAATAAGATGGTAAAATAGGCCATAACTTGGTCAATTTTGTAAAGATGAGTGATAGGTTTTTAATCTGAATTTCATTTGAGAGATGACTATTATTTAATTATATTAAATTGTTTTTTATTTGACTTTCACATTTTGTGTATTCATTAATTTAACTGTCGGCACCACTGACTGGGGGCTCTGAGCATTGCATCTCTATCACTACTTCAATTCCTCACACAACAAGCCGGGGGTGGGTTGGGTTGGGTCTTTTGTAATAATTTAAAAAATATTTGGAGCACCCCACCCAACCTAAATAACACGGAAAACCTCTATATATGCTATAATTATTCTTAGATGATAGTATCCTTCAGTTTTTTATGCCTGACTGTGCTCTTAAATTAAAGTTATGTCTGTACGTACTTGCATAAGTTTAGTACATTTCATAATATATAACAGTTAGTTTTACAGTGTATGCAGTGGTGTACATTCATCTGGGTATTCATATAAAGGGTATAATTATTTCTATAGTAAATGAACACATTTTAAGAAACGGAAAATGTGATGCTTTTAATTGGTGTCAAGTATATTTGATTTAGTTGTACTAAGACAGCTGATGATGCACATATGTGATAGGAGCATTCAAAGTTGCTTTTGATGAACTAGTATTTTAGTCTTAAAAAACTTATTCTGTTTCCAAAGCCATTTTGTTTTACATGTAATCGAAATTAATGAGCAGTATCTGGATAGAATAGTATCCTAGTGTTTGTAGTTCTGTTGATATTTACAAGCCAGTCTGTATTCATGAAACACTGCAACAAGTTTTGCTTTCTCAACTCAATATGAATATGCGTTATTTATCATTTAACTTAAAGTGTTACTGTATATGCACGATTAAAATCATGTTCACCAGTATTCTTTTGTTCTATACATCTTTTGCATCCAAAGAGAATGCTAGTCAACTTCAATTCATCCTATGTTTTTAATAAATAGTCTACTCACAGTTGCTTTCAAAACCTAGCCATACATATAATCATTGTTTAGTGGGTGGGTAGCTAAAAAAATGGTTAACAAAACTTGTTCATGCAAAATAAAAATTGCATACTACAAAAGAATATCTTTATACAACTTAAACTCAACATAAGTTATATTATTCACACATCATATCATTGGATAGATCACCCAAGTCTTCCTTGACTAAAGTCATGGTACTGGCCAAAGTTATTATCCATTATACGCCATACACAACAGCTTGGAATGACATGTCTGTTGCCAGTACTTAGGTCCATAAAATAAACTGCCTATTAGCAGTATGCTTTTTCTCCGGTTGTAATCATTATCTTCTTCTGCTGCCAGGACATCTTGCATATACCTCTGTGCAACAAGGAGCACGACTTCATCTAAAATAACCAGGTCGAAGTCGTGCAGAATTTTTTTTACAAATTGTCAGTAATAAAAATCCAAATAAAATACATGCATTAAATGTTATGTGGGAAAATATTAATTTTTGTGTTATGCAATGAAGCAAACGTGTAAATATACAAACAAATGCGCAAATCACATCGACTATCGGATACGTGAGCGTGAGGTGGTAATGCAAATGCACAAGAAAATCAAAAACTTTATTCTGAGCCTAAGAAGCGGCTTTATCGAGACCTTTTAATAACGGTTCTGATTACAATGATACAAATTATCATATTTTTAGTTGGTTTATCTTACAACGTAACACAAACACGACAAGTAAACACTTTCAAGAATGGTCCCTTAAAGCCTTAAAGGAACCTCTTATTGTCAGGATTTTCCATCTTATTGACCTTTTTGCCTACTTGTAATTTATCATATATAATGAGAAAGCTGTAAGCAATACATATATTGTGGGTGACTATAAAGAACTAAGGAAAAGGACAGATGAAGAAATACGAAGAATAGGGCAATAACTACATCAAAAGAGAAACAAATGCATACCTCAACTTCCATATTTGTTCACGCTCATTACGTTTCTGCAGACTTAATTATCAATCCGTACAGAAAATCGTTATATTTTCATTGGTTAATCTTACAGTTGTACATTTTATGAAACTGAAGGACGTGTAATTACTCATTATTTCTACTATACTTTTCATAATATCATGCATTTGCAAGAACAAAAAAGTCGAAAATCTTAGGTAGTATGCCTTTAACAGTTCCGTTGGTGGTGTCCTTAAAATTAACACTAACCGTCCGCAGTTGAGATATTCTTCTAACTCGTGATACTGTGAGATAAACTAAATTTGATACGATCATCAATAATCCAAACAATTGTATCAGAAATAGTTAACCATTGAGATGAGTTTACTGTCATTGCGTACTCTAGCGTTCATAGAGATTCTTATCTTTTAATGCATCCTGGACAGCGATGGTAGGAACTAAAACAATGTCATTTAATACAAGATTCTGTTTCCTTGACTCTCCTGGTATATCACCTTCAATATTCTGTCGTCGTGTATAAGCTGGTCTATAACATAACGGTACAGGCAATTCTGAAAACTTTTCCTTATGTTTTGCATTAACTGCCGTTGAAGATTATCACGAACTATCCTTCTACTTGCGACAATCAAATCGTTCGGCCTCCATTTATCCCAAAAATCATTTATGGAAGTTTCTGAAATTATTTCACGCAATATTTGACATTGAATTTTTTCGGTAGTAGTCTGATTAACTTCTTAAATTCGTTTGATCATCATTTATCTCCTCGTAATAATCTGCAAAATCCTTCAACCAATCATGCGGAGACAATCCAACAAATGGTGGTGGTTGATCGTAATCGCCACACATTATCACAGCTGTATTCTTTAACAATAGTCAATCAAGAAACATTATATATCTTGAAGGGATGGGGAGGAAATTGGCATTAAGACTTTTTAGCAACTTTTTAGCAACTGATGAAACCATTTTAGGGCATATCAGAATCGCCCATTTTGATTTTCTAAAAGTAGCAGGAGGAATGTTTGCTGCTTTCTTATTAAAGAATATAAGGTATATGACTGTAAAAGTATTTGCCTATATGAACCGTTTTGCAGGAAAATACGTCTCGTTGATCGTCGTTAGCGTTAATTTATTGTACGAAAATGACGTGTTTAAAGGAGTTGCATTATTCAGCATGCTGTCTTTTCGATGGTCGTCCTAATGTATTTGTGAATGATAAACAATCCGTATTTATATAGGATACAGATACCGTATCTGTAAAAGATACGCACACAGTATCTGTAAAGGATACGCACACATTAACAATGAAGGATACACACACAGTATCAATAAATGATACACACAGTATCAATAAAGGATACACACACAGTATCAAAAAAGGATACACACACTATCAAAAAAGAATACACAAAGTATCAATAAAGGATACACACATAGTATGAATAAATGATACATACTCCGTATCTGCAAAAGAGAGTTACACAAATGTATTTAAATTCTTTTAAACCTCATTTGCATGTATTTCTATTCTCTACAAATACTTACTGCACGTATATTTCAATTCTTTTAAAATACTTCCTTCACATATATTTATATTCTTTACAAATGCTTACTACTTACTTCACTTGTGTTTCTATTTTTTACAGATACTTGCTTCACATATATTTATAACTTTTTTTTACAAATACTTATTTCACATTTATTGTTATTCATTACACATACTTACTTCACGTGTGTTTCTGTTCTTTGCAAATACTTACATCACAAGTGTTTCAATTTTTTTCTAAAAGGCTTACGTTAAGAAACATGTTGGGTATTTTAAGAAGCCTGTTAAATTATATACTTTAAGGAAAGATTTCTCAGACAGTATCCAATGATTGTGAATATGTTGAACACACATAAGAAAAGCATAATTTAACAGAACATACATAATATTTCCAGGCTCATTATAAGCTATAACTGGGGTGCTAATTAAATTTCAAATTTAAACTTTTTGAAATTATTTTTAATTTATAAAAGTTAATAGAGCATAAGCGATTTACGTGCACTAACGTAAGTACATTTAGAGGTAGGGTGCTTATGTACTAATGTACTAACATGCTTCTCCTGTGAAGAGGAAATATACGAAAAAAATATTTTTAATAGATGAAAGTTATTGCTTAGAGGGATAAACACAAATCTCTCTCTCTCTCTCTCTCTCTCTCTCTCTCTCTCTCTCTCTCTCTCTCTCTCTCTCTCTCTCCAAAAGTTTTAAACAAATACCTGGGACGCGCGAGTTTATTAGAAAGTTTAAACATAAAAATGCAAAAGTAATTATAAATCTGGAGGGGGCCACAAGTATAGAACTCGTGAATTCTTCTTTGGCACCCGGGACACAGAAATACAAATGTGGATGTTTACATATAAGAAAATGTTTCGGTATAAAGAACTTTTACTATCCTTTATACAATAATAACTGAAAAATTATATTACGAATTATAATTTTCCGTTCAAGTTGATAAATTTCGTTCGGTTACTAGAATGTAACCTATATGTCTTAGGTTCTTTAGCAGCCAAGTATGAAATAAATAATACAAGCGCAAAGTTTCAGCATAAAAATAAGAAACATTAAAGAAATGGGATGAGAAAGCTTAAAAGAAAGTTTAAACATAAAAATATCGAAAAGATTGTTAATTTTTTTTACTCCCGCTGTGAGTTTTGAACTCAACACCTGTTTCTCGATGGTGACACAAAGAAACAAAGCCAAGCATTAGTTTTTTGTTTACAAGATGTTACTTGGGGATATATTTTTAATTGATGAAAAATGACGTGTAATGTTTGGTCAAAGTGGATCCGAATGTCCAGACTGGCTGATATTCTAGAAGTATTGTCGTCGAACACTTGTTTTAATTTGCTTGTGAACTTGATCTACCAGCTACGGATTGATATTAAACAATCAGTTTCCTGCCGAAGTAGGCCACCAAGACTTTTAGTGTTGCATTTTTGTCAAAGATGTAGACTGATGTGTTCGATATAAAAATTGCTCATTCACAGATTTATATGTTCCAACACGATTTTCACCGGATGGGTCCTAAAGAAGGTCAACACGATTTTCAATAGTCTTAGATACACTTAGCAACATATAGGTTACAAATTATAAATCAAAGAATTAGATGGCTAACTTTTGTGTATCTTTTATATCCATTCAGTTTTCGTTTCTCCGATCGGTTTTGGTGTTACAAACACACGGGAGGGTGTGCGAATACTACAAGTACATATACATCACTGCAATAATGCCCCCATAAGCACCCATCCCTTCGTGCTGGGAAAAATGTTTCCAAAGGTCATAAAGTAAATTTTATGTACGCTTTGAACCTGACTCACCATTTAGTAGCCGAGGGGAAGTAACAAACTGAGCTATGCGGCACACCTCAGCTGGATTTATCTCTAACATTCGCATTTTATCAGATTTTGATAAACGTCTGTCTGTATATTCAAAATCAATATATGGTCTAGTTACTTTTAAGATCTGCGTGAACATAAAATCTCAAGGGGGTACAAATGTCTCCGGTCGCCAAGGCACAGGGGCGCCAAAAGGAGGCTTACAACGTTACATTATAATAAGTATAAAAGGGTAATAAATCGGTCACAAGATCGCTGGGGCGCCAATTTTATAGTTCGTCCCCGGGCGCAAAATATTATCGCTACGCCTCTGCCCTATTGACCTTTCATTGGAAAGTTAATGAGGGTCTAATGCACTTTTGGTACGTATTGATATGCTTGCTTCCTTCTTGCACGGCCTGGAAGGATACAACATGATCAGTTTATTCATATCGCAAAATTATGAACTCTAAACGACAAGGTCGACGTTGCTGTTTTGGTTGATGCTGTTTGGGGGTTTAACACCATTTATCAACGCAATATAGTCTATCTATACATGGCGGCCAGTATAACTGGTTGAGGAAAACCCGGCAAAGATCCACCGACCCAGCTGTCACAGGATGAAGCCGGGTTGAAACTGGATTAGTGAAGACACCGAAAGCAACTGCGTTAATAAGATGTTTATTTATAAACGCAATTTAAATGTAAAGCAAATCTGACACCATTATAAACAAAAGATAAGGAAAATTGTAATGTTCCTAACATGGAACTATCAACAACAAATAACTCAATGACAAAAACCTCAAAGGATGATTTCAACGAAAGGCATTTGAAACTGACGTGAATAATCACCAGATCAACAAATACAAGTATATGTATGAATTTACAAATATATATATAGCTCATATAACGAGACAGATGAAAATGCCTGTAATTTTGGTTATATCGTTCATATAACGAGTTACCACAGCAAAGGCAAGTATGTTATGATTTTATCTTTCATCTAACGAAACTGCGATGTAAATATGAATTTATGAATTTATGAAGTTATCATTCATGTAAGTAGACTGAGATGTAAATATGAAATTATGAATTTATGAATTTATCGTTCATGTAACGAGACTGATATGTAAATATGAAATTATGAAGTTATCGTTCATGAAACGAGACTGAGATGTAAATATGAAATTATGAATTTATGAATTTATCGTTCAAATAACGAAACTGCAATGAAAAGGTGAAATTATGAGTTTATCGTTCAAATAACTAAACTGATACATGAATGTGAAATATTTGCTCAGATGGTAATATCAAATGGAACACGTATTTTATAACTATCGTGGTGTCCATTTGACGTCCAAGGGGTATTTCCGGTTCCACCAGCTCTAGTCAGTGGTGGCGGAGTCCACGCATGGTCCACTCCCCCTGTCTGTTTGAAAGATCCCTCGAGAGCCCTTACATTCAACACAGACACGATGGTTGTGACGCCTTGGTCCCTCGATTTGAGAACACCAGTACACTCTTCCGAACCAACACCACCAAAACACAGCGCATACGTCACAAGAAACCCCATAGGTTCTGCGACACACACACACACACACACACACACACACACACACACACATACATACATACATACATACATACATACATACATACATACATACATACATACATACACAAAGGCAACATACGCAAAGGCAGCATACACAAGGTACCATACACGACACCCCACACGGGCAGCATAGACAATCCCCGCACACAGTCAGCACACGTTCACTACAACATGGCACCACAACACGCTCAGCATAAACAAGCCCCATGGTCACACACGGACCCCACGGTCAGCTAAAATTAAAACAACGAAACCGTGTGATACATATGACACGGTTAAGTACTTCTACATTCATAGATGTTGCGCATGCGCGCACATGAATTAGTTACTCATGTACATTTAACGTTCAAGGCATGTAGCGAATAATTAAACTAAATTTGTCTGTTCAGTTACAACAAAAAACTCTCGAAACAGACTATAGTATTAGTAATATAATGGCGCTGCATAACCTAGGTCTTTACTCTGTAGAACTTAGAATAAATACTAAAACATCTGATATGTGAAACAATTATGTCATATAAAACGAATAGCGATAAGAAATAATCTCAAATCTATTTTACCTCTTTAGCTGAAAATTTTGCTTCCGTAAAGCGAGAAGCTTTTCTGACAAGACTGGATTGTAATGTGATGTTTACTGAGATTTCGCTTTATCATATACCCTAGCTGAGACCGATATGCGCAGCTAGGTACTTAGAAGTTTGAACTGCAGGCAGTTCGCACATGCAGCATGATCTGAGTTTCGCTCACTATTTCGAAGTAACTAAAGCCGATAATTTAGAAACTACCCTCGGTGACGCTGTACGTGGCAGCGAAACCCGAGTACATTTTTGACCACATATACATATTGATACCAGTCATACACAATTCCGTGACAGCAGCTTCTCACATACCCACATTGTCTGAGCCCGAGACTCGAACCAACGCAGACGGACGTGACCCGGTGATACAATAAATATGGTCATTCTCTTCTCTTGTATGCTTAATGCAGACATACTTTGAGACAACATTTTCATTACAGCTTATCTAAAAAGGTCATGTCTCAGGAAAAATGTATACATTAATATTTAACCGTGTTCAAATGTTATGTATATCTAAATTTAGATGACGTCATTGATGTACACATCATAATTATTTTGTCCAGCTATCATGTTCATTAAACTCTCAGAAGCTGACAGAAATGTTTTTATACCAAACGGTATCACTGTATATCGACAGAGTGTATCTGTAGATCTGTTGTTGCAAATATAAACAGTTGATTCGCTTTTGTCGTGAGTGGAATATGCAAGTATTCTTTCAATAAGTTAAAATTTGTGACATAGCTTGCATTTACAATTTTTTTTATGCAGTGATATGTTCTAGGCAGTGGAAATGAATCCATCTCGGTGAGACTGTTCACATTTTGTAGTCAGCGCACATACGGAAATTGATATTTAGTTTCGGTATGAGAGTACTTGGTAAACTCCATATGCTTTTACTTGGTTCTATGGAATCATTCTCCATCAGATATGGAATTTCTGTTTTTGTTTGAAAAAAAACCTATTTCCGCATGCGAGGTTTCATCCCGTAAGGATGATGTTTAACAGGTAAATATTCTAAAATTATAACACCATGATAATTTTTAAGTGCTCGTGTTGGAGCATGTAGAATCAGGTGTTTATATTCACATACAAGTTTTTTGCATTCCTTCATTTTTTTGGTTGTAGATGTGAACGTTTCTAGTCGAGATTGTTTAATATTTCTGAATTGCAAAAACTGGTTAGACCAAAGTCGCGATAGACAGACTGCATGCTATCGATTAAATCTTCAATGTGTGGAATAGCCCTTAAATTGATCGACTGATTAACATCGCTGTCTATCAACATTTTCCTTTAACATATTGATATGTCAAAGTTATGTTTTCTCCTCTCAGGAGCGTTAATGATATAGTTTAGGTTACATACTTTCTTTTCAGTTTTTTATGGACCATAAGTCTTAACCTGAAGAGAAGTTTGAGGCAAGGGCAAGATTACCAGAACTCTATTACCAGGCTAAAAACCCATTTCATGTGTATTTCTGTCATATCTTAATTAAAGTTTTGACTGCGTAGAGCGAGGATTAGTTCTTGCTACTTCATAAGCTCTCTGAGTCTTCAGTTGAAAGACGTTTCTCTTTTATTAACTTCAATGGTCCAAGGAGAGCATGTCAACTCATTAGTTCAGAAAGACTAAAGCCTGATGATCCTTGAACTGGTTCCGAAAATAGTAAATGAAGACAAAAGTTTTATGACTGAATCAAATTTGTCAAAGTGTGACTCAATCTGTCCAACGTTTCTTGACTTTTAAGGTGATATGCAGAAGTTAGATGTCAATTCATGTATAATTTGTTGGAAAATTCCAAGCATACAATTTGACTCTTAATCATTTTGGACAGATTGGGGATGGCCAAAAACAATTAAAACTTTAAGCTTTTATTATGATTTATTTTTTTATATTCGTTAATAGAACGGCCTCTGGATCTATTGTGGACACATACGGTATGTTCAAGATGTATAAGATGCTTAACACGATCTTTTGGTAAGGGATCCAGACAATCGACCATGATTCTGTTAAATGGTTCGACAAACGCAGGAATAAGTTACAGATAAGCCTTAAATGTTTTCTGATTGGATGTTTTCTGATTGGATGTTCATACCATTTGACAAGTGTGACAGTATATACAGTGTTTAGAAACATCACCTTTAATCTTCGGCCAATAAAATGATGCAAGCACTTGTGATAAGTCTTAATCGCCCCTAAATGACATGCAGCCAAAGGAGTTTCATCGGCAAGACTAAGAATTTCCAGTCGCTATGAATTCGAAATAACAATTTAATTGCTCACTGACTACTTGTCACCAGCGGGTACCTCATGTGGACTCCATTTTCTGTCACGGTCCCCATTTTCACCAATTTTTGTGTGTCTTCAGATTCGCTATTAACCCTCTTTAAACATGAGATCTCGGGATATTGTTCCTATTCGACAACGAGTAATTGTCCTTTTCCATGCTGATAAGATCAGTGATGAATGAACAGGACCATCAATACCTCTTGATTGGTCAATCCCAGGAGCAAACGTGACATCATCAAACGAATGAACAATAACTGTGTCAGCTAAATGAATCATTTCATGCTCAATACCATTCTAAAGAGCTATTATTTGCTATAGTAGTAACGGCACACGCGGATTATGCTATAAATCAGGGATTTCAATTTCAATAGATCAACTTTCTGATCTAAACTACGTTTGATCCCAAACTGACGCAATGGAGAGGAACCAAAACACCACTCTACTAAGAACGCATGTTGACAAATGAAAATTTGAATCAAGGAATAGTCATCAGCTTTACGAGCAGCAATATTAATAGTTTCCACCATTTGCTAATCAAGCTTGGTCTTGAAGTCAATATGGATACAAAATTTGAACTCTACGCTTGATATGAGCTGTCTGTGGTTATCGTCATCTTGAGCAACCTTCTCGGCTGATCACCATTTATCAAACAGTTATTTTTTTCCCTTGCAAATTCAATTTTTTTCTAGTGTTCCTAAATCTTTGTCGAATTGCCTCAGGTTTGAATTCAACCCTTCAAGATATGTCTCTTAACCTCGTTGTTATCAACAATTTTTTTGTTGTACCGACAGTGAAATGTAGACTTCGTGAGGTTTGGCAACACATACATACATACATACATACATACATACATACATACATACATACATACATACATACATACATACATACATACATACAACTACTGTTACAACAAATACATCTTGGACTTTGCAATCCATCATTTCTGTTGATGCTGCCGCTTTATTAACTATATTTCCATCTAGGTTTTTTAAAAACTGCAACGTTTTAACATTTCTTCTTAGAGTCAGATACTATCTTACTACACCAAACCCAAAGCTATTCTATTAAAACAAATTCTTTTCCACTAAATACTGGATCAAATTATTATTATTTCTGTTTTGTGACAAATATGCTTTATCTGTCAAATAGAATACTATCTGCCAAGCTCAAGCAAATCGTCCATTGTTAGTGTCTCTGTTCCTTCTTGGGCACGAATTGAAACAAAAGTTCACTATATTTGTTGACACATTGAAAATGCTTTCTAGTTTCACTAAAGACTTCTTATATGTGTGAAATTAAAATCTTCTACTAGGAAAAATGAAAATTTCGAAACAAAGCTAATATAAATTTCAAAAGACAACTTTAATTTCTCTGAAATATTTTAAAAGAAATCTGTTTCCGGACAAGCCCTCAATTTATTATGTCGTCTCAATGCATGGCTGAATTAAGTATGTTTCCTTTCTCACTCAGGTAATAAACCGTATACATACATACATACATACATACATACATACATACATACATACATACATACATACATACATACATACAACATACATACCTCCCTCCCTCCATTCATCCATCCATCATACATGCATACATACATACATACATGCATACATACATACATACATACATACATACATACATACATACATACATACATACATACATACATACCTTTTAGGTACTGTTTGACGAGGAGTGGGCTAGCACAACTATGAATGCGGATAAACAAGATTAAAGTAAGGGATTGACCGGAAATGTGAGGAAGAAAAGATATGCTTCCGTGCAGTTGTACATCTTATAAATGATTTAATTGTACAAAAAGCGATGTTTTGTTTGTGTTTCTATATCGAGCCCTTAAAATGTTCTTTTCCTTTAATTAACCTTACCACGTTAAACATATTCAATTATAGTCTAATAAAATATTGAGAATTTTGTGATTCTTTAACGTTTAAATTTTAAACTAACGTTTTAAATTTTTAAAAAAATATCTAAAAATGAACTAATTTACCTGTGGGGCCGAATGAAGAAGTACCTAAAGTAGTCACTATGAGTTTTATATGCATTTCACGGAACTAGAGGTAGTTCCTTTTGACAGCAATACTTTGGACGGAATGTTTTACGATAGGTTTGTAGTTTGCAAGTGACACCAAAGAATATAGTGAATGAGAGACAACAGGCTTCATTGCAATGGATCCCAAATCTTTTTTTCTATTTGTTTTTAAACAGTAAGAAAGTTTTTTTTAGTCACATCCGTGTTCAGCTCATCGATATAAATAAATCCTCGTTCAGCCAGAAAATGGAAATTGTCAATCTTACCCCTATCGAGTTTAACACTTATACCGGTGCAAACCTGTCACTTTATTGAAACATTACAAGTCGTACCATCAGCCTAATGTTTCTGCCAGTTACCTCTAAGCTACATACAACAAATATGTATACCGCATCTTATTTTTTAGGAGAGTTTGGTACCAGCCGCAAAGTCTTGAATTTTCGGAGCAAAGATCTTTGACAAAAAGGTTTTCAACATCTGCCAAATAAAGCCGAAAAGTACCTCTAAAACAGAAATTTCGTGGAAGTCTTGTCAACTTGGTTTCCACAACCACGAATAATTACTTCATACTGTAATGTTAATTTAGCATCACACCATTAATTTATTTTGTTTCAGAGCCAGTTATGAAAACAGACAATTAGGGCGTGCTGACATTATCCAACATCCAAATAAATCTGACGAAAAGGGGGTCGAATAGGTA
The DNA here is from genome assembly GCA_030141615.1 of Unio pictorum. NCBI lineage: Eukaryota > Metazoa > Mollusca > Bivalvia > Unionida > Unionidae > Unio > Unio pictorum. The sequence continues at coordinate 6,073,589 of JARLTB010000019.1, read as the reverse complement.
GAATTGAATTTATGATATGCGAGCACAAGGGTATAATGGTAGTGATTTGCCTTCCGCTGCCCTACAAAAGAGAGAGAGAGAGAGAGAGAGAGAGAGAGAGAGAGAGAGAGAGAGAGCACGTTTAATAAATGTTATTTCTTAACAAGTACAAAATCGCCATGTTTGATGCATAACCTTGGTGTATACTTATACTGATTTGCTTTGAACATGATCTCTTCTGAAAAACCCAAAAATATAAACGTATCACAAAGGAGTTTATGGATATCTACTTTTAGCACCTACACCTAGTGTATGGCTTTAGCAAAATTATACTGCTTCATTTCTTGAGGAAATTCAACTTGAACTTTCCTTAACTCGTTCTGCGTTACAGACTTTATACTTTGATTTCATTCTTCCTTTTGCCGAATATTCAGGTATGCAGGTATTTGATAGAAATATTGTTCGGTAGCATGTATATCTGTTTGTGAATCTATGGTTTTAACAAAAGCAAAATAAAGAAGCAAAACCTACATGTTTTGTAAAACTTAACAAATAATAAAATTCCCTTAGTTAAAAATTAAACATTTAAGAGGTACTTACATCATTTTAAATTAAATCCAATATTGTTCTTAAAAAAAACTATACACGATTCCAGAAGAATCAAGTTCTACGAATGAACTCCATGTCCTGGAATGTGCTGATGTGCCATGTATCCCAATGGAATCATCCAGAACTCCTATTAATAAATTAACAAAATATTCAAGATAATACTTTAGTCCAGAGTCAAAGAGCTCATTGTAATTCCAATGAATAATTCAAATTCTGATGAAATGACATAGTATAGTTTAAAAAATCGGCAGAATGTTTGAAATAATAACACGCACATCGTAGAAAGCTTGTACAAATTCGCAGGATATTATTTTCACCTACCTTGACATCTAGTAATGAGCATCTATAAAGTAATTCATTAGATTTTCAATGACATCAATCATAGGTCTTGACCACAGAATAAGGAATATGTTATAATACCCAAGACAACCTATAATGAATAGAAGAATATAAATACAGTTAATAATGAATTTAAACATGCACATATAAACACTTTTGTATTTAAAAGGAATACAAGTATGTGACTTTATTAGAGTGACATAAAACATCCTTTTCAAAATAATCTACAACTTAGCTTGGTTCGGAAAAAAAGAATACAGGTATGTCATAGATTATGTTGTCACATATAAACGGTCGTTAAAGATGCACCTGTAAATGTAGAACCTTTGTATACCAAACGTGTGGACAAACCGTATTTCAGAAGCGGGGGCTATGCACATATATCCCACTGGTTTTGAATAATCTGCAAGCAGATGTTGGTCATTATGAGTTTCACGAGTCCATGAATACAAGGTACTTACAATAGTAGCCATATGTTCGATTGTTGTAGCAAAAACCTCATTTAGGACCCTATACGTCGTAATTTGTAACCTCCAATACATTAACAACTAAATTTAGGAACAGAACTCAACAACTACCCAAACGATATAAAACACAATGCTATCTTCACGGGGAGACTATTTCCAGCTGTTGAGATACCCCCAATCGAGTCAAATCACAGGCACTCTGATAATATTTGTTTGTTTGATTAGGATTTTTAGCGTAGCTTTAAGACATATTCAGTCATATCGCTACGAAGTCTGCAGTTTATAGTGATGTCTAGTACTGGGGCATCATGCCGCAGACATGTAGCATGATGTCCCACCCAGTCACATTATCCTGATACCAAGCCGACCAGTCCTAACACTAACCTCTTAATGCTGGATGCCAAGCGAGGCAGATGTTAGTACCATTATTGTAAGTCTTTGGTATGACTTACGGGATCGAACCCACGACCTCCCGCTTCCGAGGCGGACGCTCTAACCACTAGGTCACCGGAGAGGTTTACTCTGATAATGAACGTGGCAAGTAAAAAATAAATATTGGATTCTGCAAATTCAAATACAACATATTTGGCTTTAAACATTATATAGTTTCTAACAGATTGTTCTTTGACCTATTTACCATTTTATCCATGCCATTGTATTTAGATTTACTCTCCCTCGTTTGTGTTATGCTGCCGCCTTTCCTGACAATTTCAACTATGATCATTATTATAATTATTCCAGATCTTTCTCCTGGAGATCCTTAATCCACATTTAGTTAATATCCAATTGTAGTTAAAACTCGTCCCCATTTAGTTAATACGGCATCCGTATATAGTTAATACTTTATGCCCGTGTAGTTAATATTTATCCCTATTTAGTTAATAATATATCCCCATTTAGTTAATACTCATCCTCATTTAGTTAATACTGTATCCCCCTGTAGTTAATACTTTATCCCCATGTAGTTAATACTTTATCGTCATGTAGTTAATACTCATCCTCATTTAGTTAATACTGTATCTCCTGTAGTTAATACTTTATCCCCATGTAGTTAATACTCATCCTCATTTAGTTAATAATCTATCCCCCTGTAGTTAATACTTTATCGTCATGTAGTTAATACTTTATCGTCATGTAGTTAATACTTTATCGTCATGTAGTTAATACTTTAACGCCGTGTAGTTAATACTTTATCGTCATGCAGTTAATACTTTATCGTCATGTAGTTAATACTTTATCGTCATGTAGTTAATACTTTATCGTCATGCAGTTAATACTTTATCGTCATGTAGTTAATACTTTATGCCCGTTAAGTTAATACTTATCCCCATATCACTGATAGTTTTTCCTTGATATCAGTCTTTAAAGCAAAAGGTTTGGCACCGGTAAAGATGAGGTCTGTATGTGATCCAGCTAACTCTTGGTAACGTAGAATAATAATATTACATAGCTATCGTCAGTCTATTTAACATCCAAGCGCGTGTACTTGTGTACGTCTGTTTTCTATTGTTGTATGAGACACCTTGTTTTCTATTGTCTATTTTGTTGTTGTCGTGTTCCAGCGTTTGTGAAAGAGAGGAATTATATATGCAGACGCACGATTGAATAAAGCAAGAATACTTTAGACGTAATTGTTATTTTTTTTTTTTTTAAATGACGTTATTGAAATTTCTTTTATTTAAAATGATCGGCTTAAATGTGGGAGTAATCGCAAGATAACATAGAGGATCTGCCGATTCTTTCTTTCAGAAATGAGGGACATCTTCAGTGTGTGAGTAGTTTGCAAGAGCTTCTATAGTATATGTCAACAAGAATTTAGTACAGATTACAAGTTTAAAATTTGGAAGTATAAAAGTGAGTGTTCATTTTTTGTCGATGATTATATAAAAAGATAGCCAATATGAGCATTTGAGTAATGAAAAGGTGATCTCAATAATTATTTTATCAGCTTAACGTTTAGGTCATTACAAGTGATCTAAATAATGATTTCATCAGCTTTAACGTCAGGGTAATTACAAGTGATCATTCACATGTGTACTTGTCCAATTTATTGTAAATGTACTTCAAGTTAGAAAAATACATATTATTATATTTGCACATGTTAAGATATGCATATCGTCTGTATATAGTGTGCAGTTGAAAAAGATATAATCTTACTGAGTTAATCCGTTATAATCTCTTTATGACAACAGCTGTTACTATCGATATGACAGATTAGCATTGATGAACACGTGACACGATTTACAATACCCATCGTAGCTGGGAGAAAGATTGATTGATTAATTGAATTTTAACGGCGCACCAGCACTTTTAGGCTATTTAGCGCCATACAATAGGTTATATGTTTAAAATTACGAAAGGTTTAATATCGACCAGAGATATAAAAAAAACATAATAGTTAAATATAAAATGGTAAGATGTTGGTAACAGGAAAATATGAAGCTTCCCAATCAACGGGAGATGTAAATGGTGCATGTTGATGAAAAGATGTTGTAAATAAGAGGCGGCATTTGCATTAGATAAAAATGCTTTTAGGTGATGTCATACAAGTTATAGTTTAAAATAAAGATCTACTTACTTCCTTCAGGAAATCTAAAATACTAGTGATTTGTATAGTATCAAAAAGTTCCTTCATGTCATGTAAATTATAGTATTTATCACGCGTAGGTTGCAGGTCGGAACACTAGGTCATCAAGTACGTAACAGTAAATAAATGACTATGAACTCCATTGCGAAAAACGCACTCTGGTGGATCTTCATATTTTAGTATGTGGGAGTGAGTAATGTATGTATTACCGATTCTGATTCTTGCAATGACAACCTCTTCCCTACGGATAGTTCTGTAGGAAGGATTCCATTCTCCCAGGGTTGGTTTGATGGCATGAAGTTTGTTATTGACTGCATCATCCCATGACACCTGCCACGTCTGATGCAGATACTCATTGATACAAGGTTTAAAATCAGTAAACGGTAATTTAAAATCCGATGGTTCTTGGGATAGAGCCATCTTAGCAGCCCGGTCTGCTTCTTCATTACCTCTAATACCAATATGGCTAGGTAGCCAACAATATTCTATATTGTAGGAGGTACTAAGCTCCGAGATTTTGACGAGAATATTGACTAATAATGGATTATCCAGTTTTCTATTGTGTAGCGACTGAAGCACTGATAATGAGCCACAGAAGATAATGCTATTTTAAATGCTTTTCTGTTCGATAAATTTCAGAGCAAGGTCTATTGCTCTGATTTCCGCTGAAAATATGGACACAAGCTGTGAGAAAGAACTACGTAATTAATCACCGATGTTTAATTAATAATAATCTTACCTATTGACATAGAAATACAAATAAGTGCCATGGTATGTTCAGTTTGATATTGGATATTGTATGAATAAAACCGTCTTTCAGAAGATTTAGTGTCCCTTTTAAGTTCCCGGAGTTTAGTGCCTAATTATTTTTTCCACGGATCCCAAATGACATATCAAAGTACAAAATAAAGTGTGTGTGTGTGTGTGTGTGTGTGTGTGTGTGTGTGTGTGTTGGTTTTTAACGTAGCTTTAACAGTTTTTCAATCATATCGTTACAATGTCGGCAGTGTAGCAGTGTATAGCGATGTCTAGCACTGGGGCATCATGCGGCAGACATATAGCATCATGGCCCAGTCACATTATACTGACAACAGGCCGACCAGTCCCAACACTAACCTCTTAATGATGAGAGCCTAGCAAGCAGTTGTAAGTAACATTTGTTTAAGTCTTTGGTACGAGTCTAGAACTCCATACAATTAATGGGCCTCTAGTATAAACGGAGAATGATGGGCCTCGAACTCCATAACGTTAATGGGCTTTATGTCTATACCAAATATGATGAACCTAGAACTCCATAACGTTAATGGGCTTTATGTCTATACCAAATATGATGAACCTATAACTCCATAATATTAATGGGCTTTATGTCTATACCAAATATGATGAACCTAGAACTCCATAATATTAATGGCTTAATGCCTCTACTGTGTATGATGGGCCTAGACGTCCATAACATTAATGGGCTTGATTTCTCTACTGAGTATTATGAGCCTAGAACTCCATAACATTATTGGCATAATGACTGTACTGAATACTGAAAACTCTACAAGATTAATGGGCTTCATGTCTCAACTGAGTATTATGAGCATATAACTCTACAAGATTAATGGGCTTCGTGTCTCTAATGAGTATGATGGGCCTATTAATCCATACTATTATTGGACATAATGTCTCTTCCGAAATATGATTGCCCTCGATCTCCAGAACAGTAATGGACTTAATGTAATTAAGTAATGGACATTAATGTCTCTACCGACTATGATAAGATTAAAACAATAAAGTTGATCATATATCTACAAAGACATGCACTCACAAAATATGTATGCACACAGGCAAAATCAGAGAGAGAGAGAGAGAGAGAGAGAGAGAGAGAGAGAGAGAGAGAGAGAGAGAGAGAGAGAGATAGGGGGGAGAGAGAGATTTGATTATGGAGAAATAATGAAATGTTGAGATTTTATTCTCTTTAATTGAATAGAATTCTGATAGAAAAATCTTGTTGGCAGGGCATACCTGTTTAAAAATATTAATACATAAACGACTATGGTTTGCTTGATTTATTTGTCTATTGAAACAATCATGTGTACAAACAAAAATGCTCATAACAATTTAGCGGAAGTCTAAATCTGATAGAACAGACTCGTTTGTATTGCGAATGTCCATGAGACAATTATGAAGAATTTTTATTTCACTGTCCAGTCGCTGCCAATGTGTTTTCCATTAGTAGTGGAAATTGAAACCTGAAAAAAGGAAGTAATATATATATATATATATATATATATATATATATATATATATATATATATATATATATATATATATATATATATATATATATATATATATATATATATTCTTTCTCTCCATATGCTTAACCTTATGACGTTTAGTCAAATCACTAAATTGTGATAGTATTGTGAGAACTAACTCTAAGCACACATGTACTAGCATTCAGAAAAAATGTGACGCAATTCTTATGGAAAAAGGATATTGCCAACCCAATCCTCTAAATTTGAATACATAAATATGAGGCATATGAAGAAAAAAAAAGGATTGATAGCTAATCGATCAAGTACTGAACTAAAATTTCGAAGGAGGAAAGTCAATGCCACATCTACCCATATTTTTTGTCAGAACTAAAAAGTGATGGAAAGACGGGCAAAGTAAGCGAGGACTGATCAGGTGAAGAAAAAGTCTGCAAGCTGTCCTGTTGTGTAAGTTGTATTGGAAGTAAGATTTATGAAATATTCTTATCCGATCTCACCAGATTATTTATATTTTAGTGCAATAATAGTCCATACAAAGCTTGTTCTGTAGCCTTCACGCAACCTCAACCCGCCACCCCACCAAGAAAAGCAAATAAATAAAACAAACTACCAAGGTGGTGTCTGTGTTTTGTATAGCCATACCACCTCCCCATCCCGATCCAATCTTTAGAAAAAATAAATTAACTTCAGGTGGAATAAACCATATCCAGCCTTCCCCAGCTCATTTTCCATCCAGGAAGTTTAATGTTTGGACAATTTCAGTATCGATTTGTTTGAATAGCTGGTTATGCTATCGCCAACTTTAAAAATGGAAACATTTTGGATAAAATTATTGTCAAATATGCAATATTATACTTACAGAAGTTTACTTTGCGTTGATTAAGTCGGTAAGGAAAGGCAGGAGTACCAAGAGGAGTATCACTGTAACGAAAAGTCATTTGAAATGATTAGCATGGGATTACCGACGATTATCAGTGTAATGGTATGTTCACTTAAATTATTAGGATGGAATATTCCATTACCAAGTGATGTCACTATAATGAAAAGTTCATTTAAATTATTAGGATGGAATATTCCATTACCAAGGGATGTCACTGTAATAACAAGTACATTTTAATTGTAAGGATTAACTATTCAGTTACAGAGTGATGTCAACATAATGTATAGTCCATTCAAATTATTAGGATACAATGTTCAGTTACATTGGAATGTCACTGTAACAAAAAGTCAATTGAAATGATTAACATGGAATATTCAATTACACGGGATTATCACCGTAACGAAAAGTCACTTAAAATGATTAGCATAGCATATTTGATTTAAAGGTTCCAAATTCAACATACTGTCTTTGTATATATTCAAAAATGAAATTCTTTCCATATTCATCTACAAATATTTTTTCCAATATGTGCTAATTAAATATATCAATAAAATCTTTGCACCTAAATGTAGGGCTGGCCTAATTCAATAGTTAACTCAGATAATCTGTTCATCTAATGAGAAGACCATGCTAATGGATAAGCTTACAATCCGTAATCGTAAAATGTGAGTTCTGTCTACTACAAAGATAGTCTATTAATCATAAAACACATTGCCACCTTTTAAAACATATATTATTCTGGTCTCAATGTTTTATAATTTGAGAATTATTATACTCATACTTATTTGCTTCGTAATCATTTTATTTTAATTTTATTCAAATATATACTCCATATGTCTGAAAGTTGTTGTCTATGTTATTTCTCCTTGAAGTTTTCATTACTTCATTTTTTTTCTTTCTTTCTTTCTTTCTTTCTTTCTTTCTTTCTTTCTTTCTTTCTTTCTTTCTTTCTTTCTTTCTTTCTTAATATTGCCTTTAATTAATGTAAATACATGTAACATGTTTCTTTTGCTTTGGCAAGGGGAATTTAACAAGATTAATCTTTCAGATTTCTACAAAACTTTAAACACAGTTTGAAGTTAGATATATATTTTACCAGTATATGTTTTACAGGTACTACTCTTTCCAGCAGTTACCCTACGTACGTTTAAGGTCGGTGAGCCCTAATTTGCCATTACACTGGGTCAAATAACTTCAAATGAGCTCAGAAGATGTATTGCAATTCAAGTTGAAATTAAAGAGTAACACAGATGACAGTGTGATAATTACAAATAGGTAAAACTACGTAATTAAATGCCATTTAATCAAGTAATAAACATTCTGTGTAGCTGCTATAATTTCACCAGAAAACGACCAAGTAAAAAATATTTCAGAACTGGTTTGAAACAACAATTATAAATGTACACGAGATCACAAGTACGGGTGTCTTCGCACCACAGTTTTCATCCATTCAAACCACAGTGGTCATCAATGTTACATACGATTAGCTTCATCTTTAAAAATGCAAATTATGGGGTTTAATTTAAAACGAATGTGAATATTTGGTGCAGTTCTTGGGTGAAGTTTGACAGCTAAAATGTATAATTTCTTGTTTCAGTGGCAGCTGATTCGATATATTTCTGCTTTGCTCATGTGTCCCAAAAACATGGGTTTAATGACCAGGAACGGTAACTCGAATCAATAATCGTGAATTTTAGTTCAGTAACATTTACATGGGAAAACTATCCTTTCAATACACATAACAACATGCAAACGACTGAAGGAAAATCAATTGTATTTTTATGTAAAACATTACCGAGTTATCGGTTTAAGGTAAGTATCCGTATTAAGGACATTAAATCTATCTATCTATCTATCTATCTATCTATCTATCTATCTATCTATCTATCTATCTATCTATCTATCTATCTATCTATCCATCCATCCATCCATCCATCCATCCATCCATCCATCCATCCATCCATCCATCCATCCATCCATCCATCCATCTATCTATCTATCTATCTATCTATCTATCTATCTATCTATCTATCTATCTATCTATCTATCTCTTGCAATAAAATACTTACAGGGAAATATGAGCTGGAGGATACCACCGAATCCGCCGCCGCTATATCCTCCGCCAAAACCTCCACCGTATCCACCAATATTTCCCGGGTATGCATAACCGTAGCCATATCCACAGGTAAGGCCGACAAGACTTAGAATAACCAGGGCAATGAAAACCGTTAGCTTGGCCATGGCTTCAAACAAGAGAAATACCATATTCAGAACGTTAAAGAAGAATTATTCAATCGATCAACATTTGAAAACAAGAATTTTAGTAATCTTAGATTTGTGTAAATTTATTGATATAATTATGAGTGTATTTCAGAAGCACAAAACTGTAGAACTGCATTTCGATAAATTGTTATCTATATAAGAGAGCATGCGCACTGTGCTAACACGCTTTTGAAAATATGACTAAGGGAATAGTGTAAGAGAATCTCTGAATCCATATATTTGAGAACCATTACTAATATTACAAATTGTAGAAGTATTTCATCGTTATCTGTTCTAACGGCATCTAAAAGTGTTATGAATATACGTGCGCAATCAATTAAGCAATCATTATGAGCTCCACAAAGAGAGTTAACATACAAACGTGGAGAAAAAGAGACATTCACAAATGTACGTAGATGACTTCGGAAAGCATCCCAGAAAGTCAGTGATACATATAAAACTAATACAGATGAGGAAGGAACAAAAAAAAAATCAGAGATTAGGAAATAAATGCAAGCATGAAAATGGTTAATTTGGAGTGTACGTAAACTTAAAAATAAGTATGAAAAAGTTGTATTCCAGTAGTTTTTGAACTACTGCATAATATTTTTTTCTCTTTAAAGAACAATTACCTTACTGTTCAATAATTTCAATATGTTTTAAATCTTTGAAAATCGAGAAATATTGTTTAAGTGTGAATTCATCAAATGATACGTCGTACGGGACATTGACATCAATCCTAATCTTCTGACAACAACTTCAATTTACACTTCAATTTTTTTGTTACAAACATACCTTTTCAGCTATTTTTTGGGCAACTTCTCTGAATTTAAGAACTAAATAGCAAATAAAATTAACTTGAACAAAATTGTAAATATGTATCTATCTCCGTTTGCCAAAGTGTATAGCAAAAGCTTACCTAGATCTTTTATATGCAGATCTCTACGCCTTTTTCCTTCAACCAAATCGTTGTCGAGTTATTGCATCTGTTGGTATGTAACTTCATCGTATATATATATACATAAATACTACTCGATAAGGAACAGGCTGGCACACCCATGAATGAGGATGAAAACGACTAAAATCAGCGATTGGCCAGAAAGTCGGAAACCAACAACACTTCCGTGTACATATACATTTTATTTAGGAAAGTACAGGTACATTAATGATCATTTTAGTGTCATTAGGTACGGAAGTCAAAAACGCTGACATTTTTTTTGTGACGTGGTGATTAGCCATTCCAATGGTATTATAGTAACAAATCGTGAGGGAAGCGTAATTTACTGTAAACATTAAATTGATATGTAATGTGTGTGTGTTTATTTGTGTGTCACCATTCTAACAACTGAACTCGCTAACACAAAATAAATCGTACCCGATTTTAACTGATTTTTGCATTTAATAAATAAATAATGACTTTACCATGAACACAAAATTGTATGTGAAATAAATGACAATATGTCTCATTATCTTCTGATAAAGACGCATCTATCTGTCTTGAGTAGAAATGTAGGTGCAATGAAAGCAGTGAGAGAAATACAATTAATCATCCATGTATGTATGTATGTATGTATGTATGTATGTATGTATGTATGTATGTATGTATGTATGTATGTATGTATGTATGTATGTATGTATGTATGTATGTATGTATGTATGTATGTATGTATGTGTGTGTGTGTGTGTGTGTGTGTGTGTGTGT
>JARLTB010000019.1:5977500-6060000 GCA_030141615.1 Unio pictorum | reverse complement strand
AAGATGAAAAAACCCTATACAGATGTAATATGTCCAAATGGAATACAGACGACGAATTAACTATATTAAGATGTAATAAACCCAACTGATAAACAATGGCGGAATAACCGAATGAAGATGTAACATACTCAAAAGGAAAATATATGACGAAATAATAATATGAAGGTATAATATACCTAAATTGCACTCATATGATGAAATAACCATATGAAGATGTATACCGAAATGGCACACAGTTGACGAAATAACCGTATTAAAGTATAATATACCCAAATGTCATATATATTACGAAATAACCAGTGGAAGATTTATTGTATCCAACGGCATACAGATGACGAAATAACCATATGCTGATGTAATATTATATTATCCCAAAATTTACATACATATGTCGAAAAAAACTGTATATTGATGCAATATGCATAAATGTCACACGATGACGAAGTACCCATATTAAGATGTATTATACCCAAACGGTATACATGTGACGAAATAACCATGATAAGTTGTGGTATGACCAAATGATACAAAGAGGACGAAATAATCGCATGAAGATTAAGTATTTGAACAAAATCATTTTATAACGGATAAACGTTTTTTAAGAGAGTATTTCCCACTTTGTACACAATTTTAAAAGCATTGAATTTTCTAGTAAAATAAATACATTAATAGAGCATGCGTGGGTGTATAGCTAAGGGTTTAACACAAATAAATTTTATTTAGACACAGACAGACAAAAAGAAAGAAAGCAAAGACGGTATTATGTTTGTGGGAAAAAAATGAGCCCTGAAGGAAGTATTCAGTACTGTATGTCCTAGTGAGTTAAGCGTTGGGCTTGTAGATGATGCTATATGATCTTAATTCATTTGGTGTTGAGGTTGAAGTTTCTGTACAACATTGCTTTTAGTTTGCTGATTCTGTGCCTGTCCATGTCACGTTGATCGCCGTATGTAATATTACAACTAACAACATCAGACCTGTTTATCTACGGAATTTTTTTTATTACGTACCGTAGTCATAACGTTAGCCTTAGTTCTTACTATGGTCTCTAGTCTGCACAAGACACTGTTGCAATTTGTTTTCTTTAATTTGTTCTTTGTTATGTTTTAGAAGAAGGTCGATCCGAATGTTCTAACTACCTATTTGTATCTTAAGTTCATTTTGAATTGAGTTAAAGTAATTCTTACATATTTGTACAATTGTTTTGAATACTGCCGTTTCCATCATGTTAGTCAGTAAGCAGTTTTCATGCATGACATTTTCTACGCTGTTGTAATTGCATGTTGCTTGTTCAGTCTAATAGTCTTACTGACTGTGTACTTATAGTAGTACTAAAATAATGCTATATTCTGAGAATTTACACGATCTCAAGATAAAATCCAAACAAAGTATAGTAGCAGTTGTTTCCATTTAATTTTGAACCACATATGAGTTCTGCCATGTTCAAATTTTAAGAGCAAGTCGCAAAAACCTGCAAGAAAAAGTCAGTAAAAATTGTATAGCTATGACCGGCATGTGCATAATAATAGGGGACTTATTCATCTATTTAAATAGTCAACGTCGAAAAACATTATAATCGGCCAACTATTTTCTTTCACACATATACAGAAATATGCGACATGATCACAGTTTTAACATCTCAATATATTAAACTCAACAACTACGCACCCCAGCTCCAGTCAATATAACCTTTAATTGTCTCAGGGGATAACAAAATTGGTGAAACTATTTAACAAAATAATCGAATTATTTTTTTGCAAAGTCCGAGTGACAATTGCGACTCGGGTATTTAACGAAATACCGTTTCTCGAGAATATGAGTTATTCTAACAGATTAAAATCCAAAATGATAGTAACGTTTGCTCATACCTAATATATTTTATATGGATGATTTGGTTTCCTTTCCTTTTTAAATTTGTATGCCTATATCTTCTTTCCTTTTTACTGGATGTGATATGAAACTAAATTCGGTTTCAGCTATTTGCAGGACCCATGCCTAAATGTAAACCGCAATGTTTATCGAAATTATGAACGGATGCTCGCGAAGAACGATTTCATAGTACTTATTTATATTTTACAATACATACATACATACATACATACATACATACATACATACATACATACATACATACATACATACATACATACATACATACATACATACATACATACATACATACATACATACATACATACATACATACATACATACATACATATCTATTGACCAGAAGACGCAAGTAGTATTGCATTGAAAAAGCTGCCAAGTTTTACAACTGGTCACCATCAACACTGGACACTGAAAGGTGTCAATACGATAATTCAGTGTCATTTAGTCAGTTCTTAATCGACAGTCCTATCGCAGATAGAATTTACATGACAAAACTGCTACTCAGTAAATAGAGTAAGTAACATCGTTAGATAAATAAATGTGTATGTATTCAATGCGCAACCAATGGTGTTTTAAAGACGGCGTGTTCTTTATTGATTAGCAGTCACAGCGTCGCGCAAAAAAAAAATCAACTCCAAAAAACAAAACAAAAAATCCCATCTGGTATCATTGTTATTCAACCCTAAATTGTTTGTATTGCAATGAATTTATTAGTAGTGTTTATAAACATGATCTTGTGATTATTGCATTGAACCAGGAAACGCAGCGACCAGAGGCGTAGCGATGATAATTTTCGCCCGGGGACGAACTATAAAATTGGATCCCCAGCGATCTTGTGACCGATTTATTACCATTGTTTACTTATTATAATGTAACGTTGTAAGCCTCATTTTGGCGCCCCTGTACCTTCGCGCCCGGGGACATATGTACCACCCCTGCGCCCCCCCCCCCCCTCGCTACGTCTCTGGCAGCGACAGTTAACCTAAGTTTGATATGTCGATATGTTGTTGAGGAAATGAATTTAAATATTTTCATGTAACACGAGCTGGATGAAATGTACATAGTTGCTGTCATATTCCTTAAAATAAATACATAATTTCTTTTGAATGATTGCAGGACTGTAAATATGTGATAACCATATGAATAAAAAACACGCGTACTCTTTAATAATTTAAATCAATTTTTTAAACACACACACACACACACACACACACACACACACACACACATATTCACGGAGCGATGGATGTTTTAAAGGTAGTATCAGCAAATATTGGCATTGGTGTGTGCGAACATAGCTATGGAATGACAATACAATCTGTGTCTCCTCCCGTATCAGGTCAAACCGAATAACAGGTATAGTTTCGAATTTATTTCTTGCTTCCATTGTTCCTTCCTTTCTTCAAAAAGATAAAGAAAGATATGATCTGATGCGTTCCAATGGACGGTATGTTTAAAACATACAAACAAACGAAATATGCCATTGCAAAAAGAATGTCACTCAGGGGCGTATGCAAATATATTGGAAAGTATATGAAACAACTGGTGGGGCTCATCAGGGAAATGTCAAGGTACCTTTTTTATTTCGAGCGTTGTCATGGCATAATTATAATTATCTAGTTGTCAAGAAATCCTTCTGTGAGAAACGTTCATGCAGCTGCGAGCAAATATCTGGCGGAGCGAGTGTGTGGGCGTGCCGACACACCCGCCCTGCTCCCGTAAAATACAACTGGAATATAACTAAACATGGATAAAATAATACACCCATTTCCACTACCACTGTGTAAAACAATATTTCCAAGTCATGGATTAAATTTAAATTAGGTGTGGATTTAACAAATGATCATTTGCTGGTGAATGAGCTAGATATATTAAGGGGGAGTAATATATGGTGACATATGATATATTGAACCAAAGTTATATCCCCTATACTGGCCATTCAACCTCGAAATAAAAACAATAGATGTTGACAACTCTTACATACAATATCTGTTTTTCACTAATAGCTAGACGATACAATTGATTTAAACTAAAATGAAAGTATATAGATATAAAAATGTATGAAACAAGTATAAAATCCTATTAATAACTGTAGAGGTATCATACAAAAATGTTCACTTATAATCTAATCATACAGCTCCGCTGGCAATGAGATTCATATATATACTTACTATCCCAGCTGCACATAAACACTTATTATCCAGTGTACAGTACAGGGATGCAACAAGTGCATATAAACACTTACCATTCAGTGAACATTACTGGGGGTGAAGTCTCTTTGCTGTAAAGGTCTAATATTAGAATGAGATGAGAAAAAGAAATAAAGCATTTAAAAAAGATACCTATATTCTTAGCCAATGAAAAATCAGTCTGAATGGCTTTGTGAGATCATTTTTACTGATTGTATATTATTTGTATTTACGAATCGTTTACAACTTAGCTATGTTTTGATCAGAATTTTTCAAGAATGTACATTGGTACGTTGGGACAACGTTGGCAGATATAATTGCACTGGTCGGCGATGGATATGTGATGTTGTGGTCAACGTCAGACCATTCGTCAATTACCGACTATGGAAAGCAATTGCTGGGTCAACCTTAGTCAATATTTGCAAATCCGACCTTAAATGCTAGGCCAACCTTAGTCGATATCTGCAATTCCGACCTTGGAAGCTAGGTCAACCTTAGTCAATATCTACAATTCCGACCTTGGATGCATAATAGTCGGATTTGTATCGCCTTTGTTGTAATCTCAAAGTTGGAAATTTGGGTCAAGGTTTACTAATTTTATATTATCCACCTATAAAAGTATCTAAATGTTTACATGATCGTGAGTTGTTAAATTTACCTTTAATGTATTTTCATTAATTCATATGTGTGCTATATTTTACCGCGAATTCGCCAAAGAAGCACCTCACGCCATTCAATAAAAGCACGAAGAAACCCTGTATGCGATATGATACTCATTTAAATAGTTCAGTAACGATAGTGTTGTCGTTGTTGACATTATACTCTACAGGCAACAGAATGTGTTGCATATTGTAAATATTTGTTCATAAGTTTAATGACTTCAATTTCCGAATCATATGTAGTACATGCATGCCATAATGTTCGTGCAAACTAGAGGGCATGGTGGGAATGCTTTTTCTTAGAGCATATCATGGTGGAAATGGTTTTTGTTCAAGCATATCATGGTGGGAATTGTTTTTGTTCAAGCGTAGCAAGGTGGGAATTGTTTTTGTTAAAGCGTAGCATGGTGGAAATGGTTTTTGTTCAAGCATAGCATGATGGGAATCGTTTTTTTCAAGCATAGCATGGTGGGAATTGTTTTTGTTTAAGCATAGCATGACGGGAATTGTTTTTGTTTAAGCATAGCATGATGGGAATTGTTTTTGTTCAAGCATAGCATGGTGTGACTGGTTTGGTGAAAATGCTTATATAATAATGTTGAAATTATATTTGTTGTTGTTTTTTATTTTTGTTGATGCTTTTGAGGATTAAATCAACCGAGATAGATTCTCTATTCAGAACATTACACACATCGACTCCAAAACAATTTTACATGATATCATACTTGTACGTCAAACAACACATAGCTCATTGGTCCCTCATTGGACCAACTTTGGCCCAGTCAGTACTAACTTTTTTCCAACATCAGCACAGCAAAGCTACTTGAGGATAGCCCAACGTCATCTTTTTCAATGACGGTCTCTTGCACCAACGTGCCAAGCCAGCAGTGAGCCGATATATAATCATCAAATTGTGATGCTGGGTCGAATTTAGTCCCAAAAGGCTTAACGCTGGGTCCGTTTGATCCTACAGAGGACCAATGAGCAAACGCACACTCTCAACGTGCTTTAGCTATGATGGTCTTACCTTGGAACAACGTTGACCGACGTGGATATTCTTTTTTGGTAGCAGCTCTGACTGTGCCAAATAAATCGGAATGTAACGTTGTAGACAATTTGTGAAAACCAAATATTGATATGGGATGTCTTAGTAGACTTAGGCGATTAACCCCTGTTAATATTGTCTTATTTTTAATTTAGCTTTCTCATATCAGACTTTGGCATATGAACACTTGTAGTGTGGGTCCACGTGACTTGGTAGAAACTTGTACTCTGAAGTGACCAATTATGTGTTGGATAGGATATCTCAAATTGGATAAGAGCAAATACTTCAAAATGGTATTTTTCCCCTGCCACATAATAAGTTGCTCTGATAGTAACAAGGAAATTGGTATTAGACTTATTTATATACCATTTTTCTCAACATCTGCTAATATTGTCGCATTTGGGAAAATTCCTTTTTCGAAAATTAGGCTCAGATCAACGATTCTTTATTTATTTTTTAACATAGCACACCTGTGTGTAAAACCTCGTTTCTCACCTATGTATCGGATGTAGTTTTTAATGTTCCGTGGATGTGCGCATCTGGTGACGGTAACATCTCCTGACAGAAAAAAATCCGCTATGAGACAAAATTCTTTTTTTTTGTTTTTTGCGAATGCGAAATTTTCTTTTTGTCGATGCGACAAATTTTGCTTTCTCGAATTAGGTGAATGCATAATTCGAAACGACGAATAAAATTTGATTTTCCTTAAGCAAGTTCAAAATCACGCATATCATCAGTTTCTTCTCTAAAAAACTGATTACTTTAGCATTTCTTTACAAGTATGTAAATATATCCAATAAATATCGAACCTATTGCTGACATCGAGTTTTGCATTTGAATATCAGTTATCAAAACCCAATGTTAACTGCGTCAATTGTAGTCGAGTTATTTATTGAATAAAAGGTCCAATGGACATATCATTTGTCGAGCTAAAGCTGATCCAATATTTACTTTTCTCACCGAAGTCATAAATAATCGAAGTCTCATATTAACACGCTAGGGGAAATGTCTTGGCATTTTTGCAAAGTAGGTAGAGTATTAAAATCTGATGTTGTGTTTTCCTTGACATAGATACCAACCTAGTAGGTTTCACGTGTACCTCATTTTCCGTTGTAAACATTAAAAAGGTGTTCGAGAATGGTCTTTAATGAAATATTATTTGTTTGTCTCTATGATAAAGTAAATTGAAGTGTAAGCACAGCAGAGAAATGCTAATTATTTCAAAGAGAGATGAAGTAAATCTAAATCAATATGCATGCATATAAATTTGATCTAAACAATAGGAGTAATTCTAATTGCATTACTTAAGAATCTTGAATTGAGAGTTCTTTTGTGATGGCGTTATTCCCATTCATTTTTATCTTGCACAAAGTTACGAATTACAATGAGCTGAAGAAAAACAAATGAATCAATTATTTTTTATATTCACTAGTGACTTCCCTCACTATATCCACCATACAATCACATATTTTATTTTGGTCAAATATGCCTGCCACTTTAGCGATGAACCTGGATGAAACATCTGATGATAAATAGTGGCAAACAAATCTCAACCAAGATTAAAGTCAGAGGATAGACTGGAAACAGTGGGACAGTTCAAATGCCTTGGTTCCATAATCACCAACCAAGTATCAAAAGCAGAACTTTTGTCACGAGCAGCACAAAAAACGGCAGGTATGTCAAGGCTAAGACCCATCTGGACAGAAGAATATCTGTCTGAAAACTAAAATCATACTATTGAGAGCACTAGTCATCTCAATCTTTCTGTATTCATGTGAGGCCTGGACCCTGACGGCATAATTACAACGAAGAATACAGGCACTTGAAATGAGATGCTACAGAACCATCCTTGGCATCTCTTACATGGACCACATCAGAAGAAATGAAGAAGTGCGTAACACCATCAGGCACAAAGTAGGCCATTATGAAGACCTCCTCACCACTGTCAAAAGGAGAAAGCTGAAATGGTATGGCCATGTCAATAGAGCCAACAGTCAATCCACAACAGTACTGCAGGGCAGTGTCCAAGGTAGCAGAAGGAGAGGTAGACAGAGAAAAAAGTGGAGTGACAACATCACAGAATGGACCAGGAAACGTTTTGCGGAGACACAGGCATTGGCACATGATCGAGACAAGTGGAGGGAACTGGTCAGATGTTCAGCAGTAAAGTGCCTCAACGACCACACTAGATCAAGAGACTGATGATGATGGTGATGATGCCTGGGACAGTAATTCTGGGAACTAAATTTAAATTGTCATTTTAAGAACCACACTTGACTGAATTGTTTATCAAGGTCTGCAAAGAAGAAGACTCAAAGAAACCGAAAATTAGAGCAAATTAATTTGGGTCCCCGTGCTTTACGTTTTCTATGTTTAACTGTATTTACAACGGACAATGTATATTTTCTAGCTATGTCCTGGTCCAACAAGATCAAATGGACTGCCTTGTTTCAGAAGGATTTGGCAACCCTACCTTTTGCGGTAATATTAAACTCCATATTGTTGTATCAGTTTGTCCGCTTTAAATATTGAACCGATATAAAAAAATATTGACTTCCCTTTATTGTAAATACATCTGCATATGATGTTATTTAATCCGATGTTTCGTTCTTTTTTTAGAATAGGACCGCTCCGGTGGGATATTATTTAGAGCGTGCGCCTCGGATGCGGAAGGTCACGGGTTCGCACCTCGGCAAGGTCATATCAAAGACTTAGAAAAATGGTCCTAACAGCTGCCTCTCTAGGCGTTCAGCATTAAGATGTTAGTGTTAGGACTGGTCGGCTTGGTGCCAGGATAATGTGACTGGGTGGGACATGATGCTACATGTCTTCGGCATAATGCCCCAGTGCTAGATATCACTAGATAATGCTACACTGCATGCATTGTATCGACATGACTGAAAAATTGTTAAGCTACGTCTAAAATCCAAAATCTCTCTCTATCTCTCTGTCTGTCTGTCTGTCTGTCTGTCACACACATTATTTAGAATAGAGGCACACTTTTACGTAAAGGTTCACATTTATTTCAGTAATTAGTCGTTTTTGTATTAAAGGGCAAATTAAATTCAAATAAATGAAATACCCACCTCTACAAAATATAATTATACAATCACATTATCAAAACTCCAAACAAACAATTGAAGTAGATATAACTGCTTTCAATAAAGAGACTTTGTCTTTTGACTTATTAACATATTGTTTCAGGCATGCCAATATAGTATTGAATATACAATATATAGTTGACGCCTTGCAAAAGAAATCAAATTTTCTTTGAATGTCCTGTTTAACGGCGTAATAAGTGAAGTCTGCCATCGTAGTGCATAGTGTTGGTTTGAAATCGAAACGAATAGCGTCTACCTGTCTTAGCTGCTGCATAATGCGGTGGCTCTATTCCACTTTGCCGGTTCTCAGTATGGCATAGCATGTACACAAGCATATACTATTGTCTCTTCAAATGACTGATACACTTGGCAGAATTGAGACTGGTACAGCAATATAAATTGTCATAGGCTTAAACGACAGAAAATGTCTCAATTTGATATTTATCAAAACTGCAAAGGAATGCAGTACTGACATTACTTTCTCTTCATTATTCTACCTTCTTGAAATATTTGCGTTATAATGGACTCCCACAGTCACACCCCTTCCACTGCAATGAAATACCATACTGACATTGATTCCATTGTAATTGACTTCAGGCATTACGTTTGCTGCAAATGAATACGGTACTGACATTAATTCCACTTCTGTTGATAACTTTAGTGAAATTATTTACATTGCAATGGATTTCCTCAATGAACTTACTCTTACTGCAAAGAAATTCTTAATATTGACATAATTTCTACTTCAGTTGTCTGTTACTTCCACTTCAACTGACTACCTACGTAACATTTCTTCCAGTACAATGGAGTTTCAAGGACATTATTTCCACTGAAATGGATTACCTGAATAACAGTAATTCAATTAACAACAACCGTCTCGGTAGAATTACTTTTACTGTAATGGACAACCTATATGACACTATCTCAAGTGCAATCAAATTCCCTGTCATTAATTCCGATAAACGAATTACCTTACTGACATTATTTCAAGTGCAATGGACTGCCTTAATGGCATCAATTCACTGATATTAACTACTATACCGGAAATATTTCAACTGTATTTGACTACATGTACCTGAATGGCACCACTTTCACAGCCATGGACTGTCACATGCGATAGCTTCCACTGACATAATAATAATAATAATAATAATAATAATAATAATAATAATAATAATAATAATAATAATAATAATAATAATAGTAATAATAATAATAATAAAATATTTATAATCAATGGACTTGGTACGATTTAATAGATACTAAAAGCAACGTTCTCAAATATTGGAACAATACTGAAAACAAAGGACATTAAACAAATTTTAAATGCAATTCTTGAGTTCGGCGTTCAAAATGATTAATTTTGTTAAATTACATACTTTCAGGCTGAAAAATAATGCCCACGAGGCAAAGAAGATCAATTTATTTGAAACCATTTATTGTTAGGTGCCATGTTTAGAATGTTGATTTTACTTTGAAACTGCTGCTTTCTATGTTTCGCCGAATTCCCCCGCATTCTGCACTCTGCATGCACAGGAAACGGAAATGGGACATGATATCTTTGTTAAAAATAGATTCTTGCCGTGTATACTGCTGATTTACGTTTCAAGAGACAGGTAAACTGTATACTCGTATTATAACATACACCTTTGCATCAAAGATGAAATCAATCAATGGCTATAGAGAAAGGGCGTCGGAAGAATTATTTTTGGATAGAGGGAGGAAGCAAACATATAGTGGTCAGCTATTTGACGAATGCAGCCAAAACATGTTTAGAGGTGAGGGAGAATGTGAGTTCCCATGGTATATAATTACGTTTCCTGGTGAGTAGTCTCGGTCACCAGTCTGTACCTGCATGTGGATTCCCATCGACATTGAGGATTAATATTTCCTAAGATATCAAATGAACTTGTCACATTCATAATATTTTTTAAAAACAAACATCATATGGAATAGCCAATCTGCGTAAATAGCTCGCCTCCCCCCTCCCCGCAAAAAATAGAAGAGAAATAAAAAATAAAAATGAAAGTTAGCAGACAATTTAAAAAAAAAATTACATAAACTAATATCAGACCTATTCTGGAATATGCCAGTGTAGTATAGGATGGATGCTCGTTGATCGATTTAAAAAGATTGGAACGGCAAGAATATTTACTGAAACTCCGAAATACACTAATCGGCAATCACCCTAGTTTGAAACACGGTGGGAAAGTATGCTGTCTAAAGTAAAGAGAATTATCTCATTAATCCTCCACCCACCCACCCAAGCCCCATCGACTAAACAGACAAATTATAACTTGTGACACTAATTATATCGTCATTTGCAATTTCAGGCTACATTCTGACAAAACATCTCTTATACCCTCGACAATAGATTTATGGACCAATCTTGAATATATATATATATATATATATATATATATATATATATATATATATATATATATATATATATATATACATACATATATATAAATAAACTCCGCCTGAGGACAACTCAGCCGGTCCCAAGCCCGGAAAAAGGAGGATGGTTGACCAGCTGCCGACTGGTCATAAAATCCAGGCATGAACCTGCATGAAGAAAGCCCTACTACTCGCAAACTCATTTACCGCATCCAGGGTAGCCGATGCGTCGACGCTGGTCAGTTCCCCAATCCAGGACGTCGCCGAGAAATATGCTACTGGAGGGGGGAGAGAAACTTTAGATAAACGACAACAAGATCGTCGGACATCATCTGCGATTTCGACTAAGCAGCCTACTTTGCTGGCAACATGGAATATCCGTACGGGTCACGCAGTTGGACATCGGGAACAAGTGGCCAAAGAACTCGGTAACTATAACATCTCTGTTGCCGCACTCACAGAGTTAAGGATGACCGGGTCAGGCAACACGACGGTTATTTCTCCGGCAAATAATGCGAAATACGAACTCTATTACTCCGGGGGCACGAAACACATCGAGGGTGTCGGATTCATGGTGGACAGCAGCTTTAACAAATACGTCACTGGATTCCATCCCAGCTCTAGTCGAATGGCGGTTCTCACTCTTCATGGTATCATCAATACGAATATGGTCGTAGTTTATGCACCGACCGAAGTCAGTCCAGAAACGGCCAAAGACGAATTCTTTGACAACCTTCAGATGGTCTGGGACTCTCTGCCTCGTTCTAACATCAATATTCTCCTGGGCGACCTAAATGCCCACACCGGATGCGACAGCCATGCGTGGCCGGATGTTCTTGGCCCTTTTGGAGTGGGCTCAATCAACGACAGTGGAACACGATTCCTTTCATTCGCTTCACTCAACGGTCTCAGGATAGGAAATTCGCTATTCCGCCACCCGCCTCGTCACCAATTAACCTGGAGATCTGCCAATGGACGGGACAGGGCGTGCATCGACTATGTAGCAATTTCCCGGCGATTCCAAACCTCACTGCAAGATGTTCGAGCCATGCGTGGAGCGGATTGTGGGTCCGACCTCCACCTGGTCAGAATCAAGATTAGACTAAGATTGAAGCGTCCAGCAACCAATAACAAACTGGAGCAAAAACCAAACGTAGCACTCTTAAGAGACCCATCGGTCCAGGAAAAATACCAGATCACCCTAAAGAATCGTTTTGAAGCCCTTACTACATCGGAGGCAGATGAATCGCAGGAGGGAGTTGATCGTCTTGCAAATGAGCTTGCGAATGCAATTACAGACAGTACCAAAGAGGTGTGTCCATCAACGAAGCGGCATGTTCAACCCTGGATATCCGAAAAGACCTTGTTTCTCATCGATAAACGGAAGAAATGCAAGTCAAATAACCAACCGAATTATAGACGCCTCAACAAACTGGTCAGAGTTCATTTGAAGGAGGATAGAGCCGTGTATTGGGAAAATCTTGCAAAAGATATGGAAGGGGCAGCCAACCGGAACGAATTCCGAACCCTTTACTCAACCATTCGACGACTATCCAGGAAATCTCGGCCGCTTGAGAACAACATCAAAGACAAGACCGGAAAATTCATCAGCTCCAACACAGGACGTTTGGACCGTTGACAGGACTTCTTCTGCACCCTCCTCAACCACGATGCCCCACCTGGACCGATGGAATTGATGGATGCCATGGACGAGTTGTCTGCGTTAGTCGATGAGTCCGAACCGTCTATGAAGGATACGGACTGCCATCTTAGACCTGAAGAACAACAAGGCGCCGGGCATTGATGAAGTGACACCAGAAGCCTTGAAATACGGCGGAGAGATCATCGTCGAAAGATTACACGCCCTGCTGAGATTGATATGGCGATCGGAAGCGGTACCAACATCATGGAAGAAAGCCATCATCATACCAATCTTCAAGAAAGGCGACAAAACGGACTGTAAGAACTATCGGGGTATCAGCCTGCTCTCCATACTTGGCAAAGTATTTATGAAGATCATCCATAGAAGGGTACTCAAACGGCGGGAGGAAGCGGCACGAGAGGAACAGGCCGGTTTTCGACCTGGAAGAAGCTGCTGCGACCAGATCTTCACGCTCCGTCAAATCCGCGAGGAAAGAATTCGGTGTGGAAAACGCACGATCATGGTGTTCATTGATTTCGCCGCAGCGTTCATTGCCCGGCCTTGTGGAAAGCCCTGGAAGCGGAAGGATACCCACCAAAATACATCCGGCTACTTACCAACACTTATGAAGGGTCAACCAGTCAAGTTCGAGTCCAAGGAGCAAACACGAAGGATTTCTCGGTGAAAACGGGCGTCCGTCAGGGATGCGTGCTCTCACCTAGCCTCTTTAACATCGTGGTCGATTGTGTCATGTGCAAGGTATTCCTGGGACGTAGAGGGATCACTTTTAGGGCAGGGTTCAATGAACATGCCACAGATCTAATGTTCGCGGACGATAGTGCATTTCTCACTGAGGACGAAGCTGAAGCAACAGAAATTCTGCAAGAAATCGCCGATGAAGACGATAGATTTGGGTTAAAGATCAACACCGCCAAAACAGTTGTCATGACATCGGACAACACCCCAGCGACCGTCTGCCTTAACGGAGTCTATCTTCAGCAAGTAGAGGAATTTAAATACCTGGGGTCCATAATCCGAAGCAGATCAATAGCGGCCTCCACCGACATCTCGCCTGGGACTGTCAACGTCTGCGTTCGGGTCACTAGCTTGGTGCATATGGAGAAAAAGGCCCTTTCGGTGGTGACCAAAGTGAGTCTATACCGCACTCTCATCCTCCCAATACTCCTATATGGAGCAGAGACGTGGGTCCTCCTAGACGCGGACCTCAAGAAGCTGGAGGTATTTCATATGCGCTGCCTCAGACGAATACTGGGAGTAAACCTTCTGGACAGAATCCCAAACGTGGAAATCCGGGCCCGATGCTCTCACCAACCGACAGTGGAATCACTGATTAGACATGCTAGACTTCGCTGGTTTGGTCATGTCTGCCGAATGGAAGAGAGGCGTCTACCGTATCAAGCCCTGTGGCGCACCAGACCGGAAACCTGGAAGGTCTCAAGAAATGCACCAAAGAAAACCTGGATCAAACAAGTGGAAAAAGACCTGGCGAACTATGGCATCACCTCGGCACATGCCAAAGAAAATGCCACGCAGGAACGGAGAATGGTGGAAGGAAATAATTGATATCATCTGCACGGGCAATTTTCGAGCAGCACCCACAGTTTCCTATCAACTGCGACCACCCTGATTGGATAGAAACTAAGGGACCAAATTGAATTATATATATATATATATATATATATATATATATATATATATATATATATATATATATATATATATATATATAATCGTGTTTATGTTCAAATGCAGTAACTAGTTAAATGTCTGGTTTTAGTCATCGAATCCTAGATAATATCTATGTCTGGTTATGACATAATGTAAGCTCATTAAAATCTGATCTTTACAGTGTTACACTTGCTGACACCCCTTTTTCTTCCAGGGGTTCAATTGAAACGACCATGCATATTTTTAATGTTATGTAAGAGTTTTAGTCAGCGACGAACCAATTTGATGAGCAAATTAATCTCAATGTCATATACAGCTGTTAGTTTATCTTTACTCTATGTTTGTCTGTCTGTATTTCTGTCTGTCTGTGTCTGTCTCTGTCTCTGTCTCTGTCTGTCTGTCTCTCTCTCAATGTTTTTACAATATGTGTTGTATCTAGTGTGAAGGTTATTTTCAGTTGTTAGAACTTGTGTATATCACGGGATGATTTGATATATTAATGCAAATTATACAGTAGTCATATGATAATTTTCAAATATCATCCCGCCCCCTTATGATTTTTACATTCAATACCATATAGTTTGATTTTCAATATTACTATTGACGTTATCATCATGATGAAATCACACAGGGTGCGGCATTATCATTAACCTCAATGTACTTGAACCTAAATCTATCGCTTAAAATATTCTTCAGCAAAATACTCCTTATTTATTTATGTTGATAGGTTAGAGTTGACTTAATTACGTCTAGAAACGTCCAGAGCTCTACCAAGCGCCCCATAGTTTTCGTTTCACCTCGTATTTGTTCCAGGCATTGGTTTTGGCTACTGTTCCAAAGTTATGAATGGTCAAGTTCATTGAGAGTCACAGGCAACTTCAGATATGAACTCCACATCTCCATCTCCCCTTAAATGCTTTAGAGCACATATCACAAGGGACCAATCCCCGATTATAATGTATAATAGTTATTCCAATGTAAAGAATCACATATTGACCATCTTACATTACAAATACAACTTCCACCTTCCGTCGAGAATATTTTTCCTGTTTCACGTTTTCACCTTCACTCTAAGAACCATGTTCGGGCTTTTCCTTCCTGATAATCTAACTTTGCTCACGAAGTGCATTAACTGTAATGAGTTATTTCGTTGAAGGATTTATCTGACCAGGAGTGATATTTCATTTAAGAAATTATCTGAAGAATCACCAGACATAATCTTTGACTTTTGAAGGAGTGCAATTCTTTATAACAAATGTTGACCATGCATTTTAAATATTTGAAAAGTCTACTATATTTATATTTCGTTTCATCTACTTTTTAATTCTAATTTTCTTTTTTCCTCCAATATTTAGCCTATGTGTTTCAGTTTATTTGAAACGGTGTATAAATCAAATGTTTTTACCAAGTTGTACATGTACATATGTAGGACTTAATTGTTAATTGACAGTCTACATCGATCCATCACTCCTCCATCCTTACACACACAGAGATACAGACACACACATACACACAGACACACACATACATACACGCACGCACGCACGCACGCACGCACGCACACACACACACACACACACACACACACACACACACACACACACACACATACATACATACATACATACATACATACATACATACATACATACATACATACATACATACATACATACATACCTGCATGCATGCATACATACGCACTAGTTTTCTGACATACTCCAACTGTTGTCTGGAACCAGTGCCGAACAGAACTTTGAGAATTACTGCACTGGTAGCCTTGGCGTACAGCTGCTTAATGGTATTGGTCAAATTTTGACCAATGTTGTACTTCTTCATTGTGGCACACAATGCCTCATGTCGCATTGGACTCCATCTTCATTTGTTCTAAGAAGGTGACTCAGTTTATTTTGTTCCAACGACCAAACTCAGAACTAGTTGTGTATACTAATAAAATGGTGAATAGCTACAAAGATCATTGACTAAGTTATAAATTTGAATGCATTGCTTTCATCACAACCTTTAAGATGACGAAGTAGACGACGAAGATGGGTATGGTGTAGGTTAGGGTTTTTAAGAAGGAGGGTTGATAACATAGGGAGGGGTAACCTCGAGGAGGGATATATTGACGATGATACTATTAATAATGATGAATACGATGATGACGGAGAACGAGGGGGGGAAAGAATAAGATGATTTCACTAAGATATTGGCATGTTGATTTGCTTGTGAGTAAAAAGGATGAAAAACTAGAAAATTGATACCTACATCCAATCTAAAATACTCCACAGAACAATAAGCAAAGTGTTTGCATTTGTTCGCTTGTAAGCACATAATGATGCACTTTGTTTTTGCCACGATCGTTGCTACACATTATTAGAAGTTGAAAAAGTGGGACGAACACATAATTAGGTATGTCATCGAAAGTTTGAAATGTGGGACTAAACGTGATTAGGTACATTATCGAATTCATCTGCAGTTTGAAAAGGGGCATTACGACATGGTCACGTACATAATCAGAAGTTTGAAAAAGGGGACTACGATGTACTTTGATATGTCATCGGAAGTTTGAAAGACTTGTCAAGGTTGTCGAAATTAAGTACAATAATTTTTGAAGAGCTCTGACGTATAAGATTTCCATTTTCATTTCAGATGGAAAGCGTCGATACAAAATGACAAAAATTCAGTTATCGTCCCGTAAATGACGATTAATTTAATTATAAGAGGAAAAATCTGCAACATGCGTGATGAAAACAATGTGGTATCGAAACAGTTGAACATAGCCTTGTGTACAGCCTCATAATAGCGTAAACCATTCCATGCTGAAGATGCTAATGATTTTAATAAATCAAACTTATTGGGCGATTCCGTGACTAAAAATGCACCTGAAATGGAAAAAAGAGGCTGAGAGTTTTACACAATTATCGCAGTTTACAGTTTTCTTACTAATCAAATGGAAATGACGTTTTTTTTAAAAATAAAAATAACTAAAACAGTCTGGCAGCACAATTTTCAATTGTATGTGCGTATTAGCACAAACTGAAGCATCAAATAACAAACAAAATGCGCCATGATTGTACCGAATCCAAACTGATTTAAAGGAATTTGTTACTTACCTGTATACCTGGAGTTTTCTCAAGCATTGGATGCATATTTCCTTTGACACGATAAGTTTTGATAGCAATAGCAATTCAAATTTATAAAATACTGAATAAACATCACTTATTGGCATGGCCTGATCATCATAAAGCTCGTACGTTTCAGTTTGAGCTGACGTGGAAGGCCACAAAGCTTATTCATTAAAAAAGAATAGTGTGGTCATAAAAATTATTTTGTAAAAATTGTTTCCAAAAAAAACTATATATATTCTACAGACATTTATATGTAATGTATTGCTACTTGGAATAATTTCCTTTATTGCAAAAATTAATATGAAGTTTGATTCAATGCTAATAAAACATTTCTAAATTTAAACAATGTGAAGTTAATCAGTATTTTAAGGTAAAGCATATAATAATAATAATAATAATAATAATAATAATAATAATAATAATAATAATAATAATAATAATATCAAATAATAATAACTAAGTAAACAAAACGAATATTGTGGATTTTTATATACCGAGATAGAGAAGTGCAAAGGCTGATATTGCACAAAAGGAAGCATGGTCACATCATTTCTGCTGCCGTTGCAAAAACTTTAATTATGTGATCAAAGTATATCATACTTTAAAACTACTCCCTACTGTGCGTTTTGAGAGTTTAGATCAACATCATTCATTATTCGAATAAAAGGAAACAAATTTGACGGTAACATTAAGCGACTAGTGCCTTCCTGTACAAACGTTTTCCCCATAGGTAAATAAGTCATTCCAATCGTATAAACCACCGGTATTGACCAATTTGATATCAATTTATATGTTCGTCATCACTAGATCGATATATGCCATTATAAATATGTAAAACTGCAAACTAAAAAAGTTGGTATATTTTACTCAGTATGGCTTAGGGTAAGCGACTAGCTAGTTGATGCTTGTTGTTGAGAAGTAAACTAGGTGTTTCTAATCACAAATACATGGACATTGGATTATTACTCAAACAAAGGTCAGAATAGCTCACTATAGTTAAGATCTACAAGTTTTTTTCAGCTTGTTTTTTGTGTGATAGAGACCCTTGATCTATCAAAGTTATCCATCACACTTTCAATTTCAATATTTTTTATTCTTCACATATCTGATTTATTTGTATGCATTTTTTGTGTAATTTAGTAATCATAGTAGTGTTTGGTACATACACTTATCAATTTAAAGTAGTCTTGACCGGCATTTATTGCCAGAAAATGAAGACCAAACTTGATGTTTACATTAATAGTGTAGTGAGACCCACAAAGAAGGGAACTACAAGTACTGGATTGTGTAAGTAGACAAAAGACAAAACTCTGAAAGAAATGGAAGGAAAAACAGGGTAAAAGAAGGGATCCAAGATGAGTGCCAATTTCTGTATGACGGTAGAAGAGAACGTACTGAAAGCGCACCATCCTTGAGGGTGACAAATACTGGATTTCGGAAATTGCGCAAAATTGCCCAGGCCGGCGGAAATATTGGACACCCTGCATGGTATGGACATAGGCATTGTGAAGAGCCATGTGATACAGAATGCAGAAATGAACAAGTACATGATTTACCCCACCACGTATGAAGTCCCAATATTATCAGTGGGTACAGTTGAAAATTAGCCCACTCGTCAGAACTCAAAAGGGTTGTCTTTCTTACTGGTGAGCAGCTGCGAAATTCAGAAGTACGAAATTCAGAAATAAATGGAACAAGAAACGATTGAATTCGATAAGTCTGGAAGTTGGGACGAAATTGGGAGCCTTCGGTAGTAAATTCCCTCGTATCTGGGGAAAAAAATAATAGTCCTATCCCCCATTTTCATTCTCTCCTCATATCTTCGAATTTCGTTTTCTTCTTTCTAGTTCCAAATCTCTCAGACCTCTTTCTGTTTCTTAAAGGTATGGATGGAATATGGATTAGGTTATAATTATTGCTTTTCTGGACTCTGAAGTCAGGGTCCTCAGTATCAAAACAACACAAAAATTAACTATTTATTATCTCCATCCTCTCCCACTAGTGTATGGTTTAGTCGATACTCTGGCTTTCACAGAACATTTCAGTTGCATGTATTGAATATTGTCACAGAGATGTCAAATCTAGCTACAAAGATGGTATTACTTCACCGCTGGGTGCAATACCTAATTCAATAAATATGCAGTTTAATACAACAATCTCATTAATTAATGAGTTAATTCTTGAACCTTTCAACCTTTAAATGTGTCAAAGAGAACAGTTGTGCCCTTCGTTGGTGAAATAGGTAAATACCTATTCGTTTTGGCGACAACGGGAGAAGTTGCCATATTAGCTATTCATATAAAAATGCTAACGCAACAAAATAACATCGGTGCCCTTACTCGATATGGAGATGATTTCTTCTCCCATAGCTCACATATCAATAACCGATTTAATAACATGTTAACGGCTGCTTTGAGAGCAAACGAACTCGCCACTGTCGAACATATTTCGTGTACAATATAAGAAAACATAAGACATTATTGCTGCTCAAATGCTTGAGTCTCAGCAAATTAGTTTGGGGTTTGCAGCCGGCATGTTACCAGCTATTCTGATTGTACCTGATGTTTTACTAGAATTTATCAATCAAATCGAAACGATATTGTCTACCGATTATCCGAATTATTCCATAATACCGATAGTTCCCAATTTCGTCCCAACTTCCAGACTTATCGAATGCAATCATTTCTTGCTCCATTTAACGTATCATCAACCCTCGTTACACAGGCACGTGATTTACTTGACATAATGCTTGTATCTGATGATCGTCAATTTTATATAATACTTGCGTCATCAACCTTCAAGCAATGTATCGGTAAGGACATTTTGCATTTTAATATCTGTTTTACACTTGAACCCTTGTCTGAACTTGAATGTATTAATAGCCATTTTTGATGATAAAGATATTATCCATCAGAATCTTAATATTTGCATTATGACAAACAGAGAGGTGCTACATATATCTCCTGAAATCAAATTATTTGTTTGTTTCATGGAAGAAATTACATTGGAATGTTACAGTTAACGTCGCAATATTAAGGATTGTCGCGCCGATATTATAAATATACCGTTTAATTTCACAAGTTTTTACTACATCTGTTTAATATAACGGGCTCTTCACTAGTTGTGCCGACAATTTATCAGAATTTACATAACTTAAACCGATTAACTTTGCACTATTACAGAATTTTTGTCTATCTACACAATTAACAGCCATCTGGTAATTTTGTTTTAAATAATTCCCTCACGATCTCTCTGCCTCAATTCAAACTATATGAGCATCAACACAATAACCGTAGACACCCATGAACATGTTCTTCTAATGTTATACAAAATAGTATAAAGTAAAATAACCAACAAAAAGAAAAATAAAGAAAAACAGGAACTGCAGGCTAATAAAAGTTGTTATAATTATCTAAGAAGACTAGTCGTTGAAGTAGATCACGTGTAACTTTTCTGAGTGACTTACACAATTTTATTCTCATTGTAGGTTTTAATTTTTACTGAAAGTATTACACTTTCATCGTGTTGATGGAATTGTATAAACCCTTTTATTATCAAATACATGTACTCGGGTTTTCTTTTTCTGTGTACAACAATACCCGATGGTGATTTATGTATTTTGTACACTATTTCGAAACAGTGAGTTTGGTTCATCCTATGCTGCACGTGAGAAGTGCTTTCGGTGGGAATAACCGAAGACTTCCATGAATAGCTACTTTGTCTTTGTACAAATGCCTAACCGTAAGACTAAATCTACACATTACGGATAGGGGCTCCGAGTGGCCAAGTGGTCTAAAGCGCTTTCCGTTACGGATCACTGCCATATCACTTCTGTTTGCGTGTGTTCGAGTCTAAGATTCGGCTCATATAGTTATGTGAGAAAGTTTGTCAGTAGCTTTTCGAGGGTCGGTGTTTTTTTTCCTGGATTTTCGCAGGTTCTTCCTCCACCAGTAATACTGGCCATTTAGTACCGTATTATTTTTCTCGGGCACGGGCAGGTTCACTTCTGAACCTGTGTATTGTTTGTAGTCATTGTGCATAAAATATGTGCCAGTGTCATGCATAATACACTGTGTTAGATGTATTTTCAGCTGATCGGAGTCGACGTTGTACCAGCAGTAGAGCTAACCATAAAGGTTAACTATAGCAGCTGTAAAGCTAAACCATAGCAGCCGTGGAGCCGAGTGAACAGTGTTACTGGTTGAGTAGCAGGTGATCGTGCGTTGTTGGCCGAATTGGTGGGCGCTGATAGGTTGATTGACGAAGGAATTGAATGGTGGTCGATGACTACCTGGAAAACTGACGGATCGATTGATCAGTGTGACTGGTAGCTATGTGTGCTGGTGACGGATTGTGTAATTCCATGCATGTAATCTTTTTAGACGTATGATTATTTTGGGTTTGTAATAATTAGGGTTTTGGTAGATTGTAAAGATATTTTTAGTATATCTGTCACTTTGATTTAATCATTTTACTATTTGAGTAAAACATCTCATTTTTCCACTATTTGAGGGAATACATTGTACCATGAGTAAAGTACATTTTTAACTATTTGAGTAAAACACAATTCTTTTCTCGTTCAAGTCTTTCATCATAAACATTGTATTTGTATCAGCATCAAAACTGTTCTGTTGTAAATACGAAATCCATCCCGGCTATCTCGTTACACATTGTCCTTGTAATTTTTTTAAAACTTTATTGAAGACAATGTTATTATAATTGCATTGTGACCTTTCACCTTTTACTTTATAAAAATGATTGTCATTTGTTTATATCGAGCCTTGAAGACACAGTTCAAATTACTCGTAGGGTATTGTTAGGCTTAAATTGAGTAAATTAAAAGCATTTGTTTGTATTCTTCTGGTACAAATATTTTTTATTTTAATAAAGATGGTGATTTTCATGTGAAAGTGTAAAAACACTCCCATTATAAAAATATTTCTTTGTGTATTCGAAGTCAGCAAAAAGAGACTTAGTAGCAAGAAGTACTCAGAAAGTCACTTTTTTCTATTGATAATAAGATTTCACGTGTTTCATGGATAAACTGTGTTCTGCATATTATTTGTCTGACGACGTACACAGACCCAATGAACAGTCAGAAGGACAGAATAGAAGCCTCTTTTGAGATTCTGACGAACCTAGGTACTAAGTAGCCAGGCGTGTCTTTATTTGGTCTTGACGATACAGTCGAAATCGCTTATAAAGCGAAGAACTTCATAGAACATTAGCCCTCTCGTCAGAACTAAAAATGGCTTGTATTTCTTATTGGCAAACAAATGTCCGTGCTGGTAGAGTTTCTTTAGAGTATATAGATTTTTAATGTCTGAGACCGTATGGTAGGAATTCGTCTAGCATTGACACGTCTGCAACGTTTTTGCTTATTATTTTCTATTTTTTATTATAATGCAATGGACGGTTTAATTCAAAAAGAATATTGTAATTATATTATTCATTATTATCAAAGACGACATCAATACATGTTCAGTAATACATACTTTAGAAATCAAATATTCTTTAAGTAATAACGAATACTGATTTAGTATTCTGATCCAAATTCAGTCAAAACAATTGTTGTATCCGTCGCACATATTAATATTTGTATACACATTCTCGTGAATTTATTCGATATTTAATTATTTGTTTTATATTCTTAATGATGGACATTAAACAGTTTTATGAAGTTGGTAAGCTTGAAGGAATATTGTAATTTATATATATATATCTGAAACGTAAATTTTATGTAGTTGGTATGTTTGAAAGAATAGTGTAACTTGTTTGTATTTGAAACATAAATTGTATGTAGACGTATATCTACAATGTAATTTTCTTTACATGTATATCAATTATTTAAAGAAGATTGTTCCGTTCGTCAGAACTAAAAGAGCTTTTCTTTCTTATATCAAACTCGTGCATCTAGATTCCCCCAGGATGTAAGATTCCTTATTTTTTTACTCTGTCTGTCTGTCTGTCTGTCTGTCTGTCTGTCTGTCTGTCTCTCTCTCTCTCTCTCTCTCTCTCTCTCTCTCTCTCTCTCTCTCTGGGGAATGAACATTTGTAAAGATCATCAAACTGCTTTACCCATTTTATCCATATATTTGTAGGACTTAAACGCTTTTTTTGACACTTTATATAGTCACGACTGTGCCGAGGTGCCGTCCAAATCCAAAGGAATATACATATTTCCAGGATGATTGACATTTTAAGTGATTGATCTACCTCAGATTGGCTTTTCCAGGAATCGTTTTGTATTTTGTAACAAACATTTAATTTGAATTTCGTGATCACAAGATAAATATACGATATATTTCAAAGGTGAACATAGGTACTAACGTGTAAAAGTAAGCTATGAATAGGATTTCAATTGTTTTCACCATGGCAAATAAAGATAAGAATGCATTGTTTGTGAAGGGAGAGGGGCCGATGGCAGGTAACCTGGAGGAGACAGGTATCTGACAATGATCAAGGATGAATACGATAAAGCGTAGGAGGGAATGCAATAAAGCGAAAGTTAAGTGAATTCATACTTTTGATAAGGTATTAAAAAGCTGCTTTTGAAATAAAGTAAAGTAAGAAAGACGGCACGTAAATGCATTCGAAAATACTTCCCACAGCAACATGTCTGATCTTCACGTTATTACATCTTACAAATTCATTTAGTTTTTCAAACGTCCTTGAATGCGTCATCGGAAGGTTGAACAGGGGGCCTAGTAAATCTGTCAAGTATGAGTGAATACATTTAGGTGAGACCTAGTTTGTTTGATTCTATTCTCATGTTTTACGTGATACAATGATTCAGAAAGCAGCCAGTGAATGACGTCAGAGGCATATTTAATTTTAAGAAAAATATAACAGCTTGTTTCGGGTTTCACGAAATGAATATGGTACAATCTTTTATACAGCCTTAAAATTGTACAAATTTCTCCATTTTTAAAATGTTCTTAGTTAGACATTTTAAAAAGGTTTTATGGACATGAGGACTAATGACGTAATGACGTGCTTGTAATACATAACTGTTAGTAGAATATTTCAACCATAAGACAAAAATGAACATTTCAAGAGAAATGTTTTTGTTACATTAAAAATAAATGAAAGAGGTTAAGACAGGTGATAAAATGTTGAATTAAAAAAAAAAATTTTGGTTGCATCTATATTTTCAATACAACATTTCACCATATATGGCAGAAATGTACCATTCATACAAAACAAATGAAAGCATACATATATCGGCATGGTCATTAACAGAGTTTTTCTCTGTTTTAACTGTGTAATGACTATATATTGTCAAACTTTTTTCCGACTGTTCTACCTGTTCAATGACCATCTATTGTAGTACGTTTCCAGACTGTCCGAACTGTTAAATGACCATCTATTGTCAAACTTTTCCAGACTGTCCGAGCTTTTCAATGACCATCTATTGTAGTACGTTTCCAGACTGTCCGAACTGTTAAATGACCATCTATTGTCAAACTTTTCCAGACTGTCTGAGCTTTTCAATGACCATCTATTGTCATACGTTTCCAGACTGTCCGAGCTTTTCAATGACCATCTATTGTCGTACGTTTCCAGACTGTCCGAACTTTGCAATGACCATTCATTGTCAAACTTTTCCGTGTACAGTTTCTAGAAGCGCATTACTTTTTTCTGCTTTGATGTTAAAAGCAACATTCCTTTTGATCTTAGACAAACTTGGTTTTTCTCCTTTAAATATGTACTTAAATAATGACATGCATGCAGTCGTGGATCGGTGTTCAGACATTTAATCAAGTGTGTTTATTAATGTATGAATTAGTCCACTTCATACATACCTGAACGGAGTAAAAATGTGGATAACAGTTTGTACTTCTCAATTTTGTAGGTAGAATAGGCCAGGTTCCATTTTGACAGAAGCTCTCAACTAGGGTATACAATAAAAATAAAAACTGCTTTCTGTCAAAAGTTTTATTCTTTAATAAAAATTGTTTCCAAAATGAAATTATATAGGTCAACAGTATCAAATATTATTGCTACATTGAAATTTCCTGTGTTTGCGACTGTTTTTATTCATTGAAAGCTCTCCACAATTGACTTTTGGTGTACACTCAAGTCTAGGAGGTGTCAATATGGACCCGTGTCTCAAGTGACGCACTAACACCTACAATGTACCAATTTTAATGGTGATAAAATAAAAATCAGAAGAAAAAAAGTACACTAATAAAAACAAATGATGTTTCAATCAGTACAAATATTATTTAACACATGTGACAAAATTCAGGGTTGAATAGTACAGCAATTCAGTGAAAAGTATAGCTCTTTTTTTCTTGGAAATATGTGCGAAGAGCAAATCTGTTCTAAGCCTATGTAGTGGCGCCTGCAATAATAATAATAATAATAATAATAATAATAATAATAATAATAATAATAATAATAATAATAATATTAATAATAATAATAATAATAATAATAATAACAATAATAATAATAATAATAATAATAATAATAATAATAATAATAACTATAATGCAGAGTAGTCGAGACAATATTGTCTACAGTTCTCACACAAAATTGGGCATGTATTAGGCATTGAAATATAGGTTAACGAAGATACGTAATGGAGTGAAACAAAATTAATTTATCAGTTTGTCAATTAAGTGTGTGTGTGTGTGTGTGTGTGTGTGTGTGTGTGTGTGTGTGCGTGCGCTCGCTTTGGATTGTTAACGTAGCTTTAACAATTTTTCAGTCATATTGCTACACGTCTGCAGAATGGCATTTTATAGTGATATCAGCACTGAGGCATCATTCTATAGACATTTAACATTATGTCCCACCCTGTTACATTATTCTGACACCATGCCGTTGACATATAACATTATGTCCCACCCATTCACATTATTCTGATGCCTGACCGACCAGTCCTAACATTAACCTTTTTTTTGCTGAGCGCCTAGCAACGCAGCTGTTAATACCATTTTTATAAGTCTTTGGTATGACTCGGCTGGGGTTCAAATTCGCGACCTATAGCATCTGAGGCGAACGCTCTAACCACTAGACCACTGTAGTAGTCCGGCTGTCAGTTAGGTTGTAAAACTGTCATAGATACCTGTATAACACACTTGTTACTATAATACACTGTCATAGATACCTGTATAACACACTTGTTGCTATAGTCAGTGAATTACAATGACAAAATGGATTCCATGTGTATTAGGACATTCATGAATATCTGATCAGTATTGATAATTGTCATGAAGGATCATTATTCATTCGAAAATAGTGATATTGTGATTTTTGGTGTATCACCTTCGTGTTGCTGCACAGTGTGCATGCATTAATTAATGCATTTTTATATAGGGAAAGAACCTACATGTTGCGACATGTTCTTTAAAATTCATTAAAAATAATATTTGAAATAAATATTCGCATTAGTTATTTTTGGGAAAATGCTTTTCTTCGTTCAGAATGATACATTGTCTGGTAGTTGACCAGATATTTGAAATGTCATCCGACTTGGACACATGATACAACCTACACTCAAACAGCTTTTGATGTTACCGATGATGTAAAATTATTCCATGGAAAGTACTTGAAAAGTTCTTGAACGGGTTGGTATGAGGAGGGATTTCCTGTCAAATATAAAATGATTTTTAATTACACAATGAGCTAATAGCAAACATCCCATATCATCCTGATTAATATATTCCAGAACCGTACGTATCCCATCATAGAAGAAAACAAATGATCAAAACGAATCCTAATTAATGCCTCTGAAATCCATTATTTACATCTCAGATGTAGACACATATAGATCATAGCTTTAAAGTCATAAAGGTTAGGCAGTAAGATATTCAACTGGCTCGTGGTGAATAATGATCTTCCAAGCTTTCCTCTACATTAGAAAAAAAATCAAGAGCTCTCATAGTGAGGGGGATATTGTAATACGTTATTGTTCTTGAAAATAGGTTTGTACTGAACACGACGTGACAATCAAGGGTATAAAAAGAGGCTGTTGTACAATGAGCAGTCATAAAACTGCTGCAAGCTGATAACGCACATAATCCTATCAAAGAAGTAGCAGACACCATGCATGCTCTCCTGTTTGTAAACCTCGTAGGTCTTGTAGCCATTGCTGGTGAGAACGCATACAATCTCTCTCTCTCTCTCTCTCTCTCTCTCTCTCTCTCTCTCTCTCTCTCTCTCTCTCTCTCTCTCTCTCTCTCTCTCTCTCTCACACACACACACACACACACACACATTATGAAACTAAAATTCACATTAGTGTTAAATTTCAGAATATGCGAAATGTAAGTTGTGGTCATTAAAGAGCTTCATAAAGTTCATTTAAAATGATTTTGATACGTGATATCGCAAAATAAAGCGTAAACGTTTAGATTCTAAATCCGGACATGCATTCATCAATTTAATCTTAGTGCGTTTGTTGATAATGTTTAGGTTTTTTCTTTCATGTTAATATTTTAAAAGTAGGCAAATTATTATTTTTTTTTTAAAAAAAATAACTTCGTTAAATTTATCCTGGATTTTAGAAAAAGAATCTTGTGGTACTTTAGAGGCAAAACTAATATTTTTGAGAATTAACTTTTTTGAATTTGAAATTTAACTATATTACAACCAATCAAACATTTTAACTAAGTACGTATTTCTATTCTAGCTGGAAATCCGGTTTGCGTGTGCACCACGGAGTATATGCCAGTGTGTGGGCTGGACGGGAAAACGTATGGGAACCAGTGTGAAATGGCCTGCAAGTAATGTCAATATATAATACTAAAACTCTTTATCATTAGTCTATCTTTGTTTATCTTTCTTTATTTCTAGATTTTGAGGGAAATCTTTTGTTATTTTGATACTGTCATGATCGCAATGTGATCATAATTTACAAAAAAATACACGTTAATAAGCTATAATGAGCTTTCATTAGATGATGATTAATCATTATTGGTTGCCTTTAAAATTAGAAACATATTGACTCTTAGAATCTTTTGGAAGAAATCATCCAGGAAAAAAGTAAGTAAACGAATAACACTAGTTTTTTTTTTTAGTATAGTCAATGCGCAAAGAAAATGGCAGACGACAAAATATATCAATTTGACACTTTAATATCTTAAAAATTGAAAATCTTCACGAAAAGATATTGAAAATATATGCAGTCGATGAAATTTAATAATTAACTCCTTTATATAATTAAAAAAAACCTTTCCTTGATTCACACTACTAATGTATGCTATATATTTTATATAAACATTACCTTCTTGAGAGATATAATACAAACACCTTGTATATATAGTCATGTTGTTTATTTTTTTTAATTTATTTAAATGAACAGCAAAGTCTTTCTTATAAAATAATTCAAGCACGTTCGTCATGTTCAACGATGTGCTGACCATTAATAGAAAAAGGTGCAAATTAATATTTATAAAATTCCCAAAACCTAGGATGTGTTTAGCGAAAAATGAAAATTCATCAAGGCTGGTAGCTATTCTAATAGCCAAGAAAACGAAAATCGTTCTAAAATGATTTCTCTTCGGACATTCTGCATGCAGCAGCAGGGGGGGGGGGGGGGGGGGCGAATCGGACATTTGCTCCAGACATCATTTGCTCTAAATCTAACAAACATCTCGAGAGAATTAATTCGAATCCTTCTTTTTCAACCCCCCAAAAAAAGAGATTACTTGCTCGTAACATAAGTTTTTCGCAAAATCATACTCCAAGACCTTTTTCATCGTTTAGTCAAAATACGTTCTCGTCGTGATGTCATCGCCCCCACCCACCCTGCTGCTATGGGTTAATAATTTATTTCAACCAAATATTCGATCAAGTCCGATACGATATCGTGTTCGAGGATCATGTAAATTTATTGTTATAAATCCATGCGGGGTTGACTGAGCGTTACTAAAGAAATTTCTGAATTGATTGAAGTCCATATCGGAACACCATGTCTGCCAAATATTTCGTAACGTATGTGTATCAACGCCGTTAAACACAGCAAGAATATTACAGTTATCTCTGATCACTTTTGGAATCTGAGTGTATCGTTGAGTGACATATATCACGTCGGTGTTTTTATGCCTGCCTCTGGAAAATATTCTACCTGGTTTTTTTTGATTGTCTAACATCACATCGTCGTATACGACTAAATTGTTAATGCTCCCATCAAGGTCATCCACGAATGGTGCCTCGTCAATATCAGTTATAAAATCAATGACGTTTTCACCTTTAATTTCTGATGCATTCTCGTTAAAATCCTTTAACACTTCATAGCATCTTTGATCATCTACGCTAGGAGCAACTAAATACAACTTATCCCACTTCATCCATCTTATTATTAAATTGAGCAACAATTGCGTCTTGCCGGATCCAGATGGCCCGATTATAATTGCGTGGATAGAGTTTGGTAGCGCTGCATGATGCTTAACTGGTTCTCTTGTTTTAGTCGCTGAAAAATCAATTATATTCATATCTCTATACGTAAATTATGGATCTATATTGTGTGAAGTGTAAAACGCGTACTAGCACAAATGATGTGACGACGATTACAACTAAAAATAACAGATAAGCACTTACTGGTAGATGTGCAACATGTGGTATAAAAAAGTTTAGATTTGTTTCTATGAAATCCGAAGATGTTTTAAAAAAAAACGAGGAGGTGATATCGCAGCCAAGTTAGCAAAACTCCCTGGAACCATATGGGCAAAGTACCCCGGAGAAAAACACCTTCCAGGATATAGCTACTGTGGCCCCGGAACACGATTAGATATCAGACTTGATGATCAAAATCAACCCCGACCCGGCGAGTATCCGATAAACGTTATTGATAAGGCGTGTCATGCTCATGATGTTGCATATAAAAGCAGCAATTTGCAACACAGGCATCTCGCGGATGTGAAATTAATTCATGCGTTAAATGCTATTCCTGATAAATCTTTCAAAGAAAAATTGGCTTCGTGGTTGGTAAAATCAGCTATGAAAGGCAAATTGATGATGGGCGCTGGTAATTAATAATATGGAATCTATTTATTATTCTCCAAAAGGATACTGGAGGGGTAACGCTGCAATCAATAAACTCGCCAACGCCGCAAAAGTGAAAAAGGCCACTGCGGCTAATTGGTTATCCAAACAGGCTATATGGCAAATTTATCTACCACGTCCTAAACAAATCAATTTATCGCATTTTGATGTTACCGGACCAAATGAAGTTTATCAAGCTGATTTATTGTTTTTACAACATGACAACGGTTACAAATACGCGCTAACCGTAGTTGACGTTGCGAGTCGATACAAACAAGCAGAACCGCTAAAAACAAAATCATCACCTGAAGTTGCTTCTGCATTTGAAAAGATTTATCGACGAGGCCCTCTACGCTGGCCAAATCTGTTACAAGTTGATCCTGGCAAGGAATTTCAGGGTGTGGTTGCATCTACAATGAAACATCACAATGTCACCATCAGACGGGGGCATACTGCACTACATCGCGATCAAGCAATTGTAGAACGATTTAATCGGACTCTTGCTGAGCGGTTATTTGGATATCAATACGCAAAAGAATTCATCCAAGAAAAGCGATCCCGTGAATGGGTCAAAAGGTTACCAAGGGTAGTTGCAGCGCTAAATAACGAGATTACCAGAGCAATCAATATGAAACCTAACACCGCAATAAAAAAGTATATACCACAGCCACAGCGGGATAGCGTTTCTCAGCCAATTCTCAGCAATGTCACAGTGATATATTTATATGAACCAGGAGAACTCGAAGGTGGTAAAAAAAGGGCTACTGATCCTATTTGGAATGTCACTACGCATAGCATATCTACTATAACACGATCAACTGGTAGACCTCCAATCTATAAATTGGATTCAACCGCCCCTCAGCGGGGTTTTACACGCGAACAATTACAAGTGATTCCTGACGATACTCAATTGCCGCCGCATGGTCTTAGCTAGCGCCGTTGCGTCTGTTGCATTCAAGACAAGTCAACATTACATTGTTTCTGACATGACCGAGACTGTTATTTTTTCTGTCTACGGTAAATTGGCGAGGATCTTTATCCGAATACTGCCAACGCATTATACAATTGCAACTCGCGCAGTGATTATTCTGTTGTTGCTTCAGCGTAATTATTAATTCAGCATCAATATCAAATTCTCGTTGTTTTTTTTTGTCTTGTTGTTTGTAACCGGAGAGATTTTTTATTAATGATGCTAACATCAATATCATCCATTGTGGTGTCGTCATCGAATACAATTCTTCGAAGCTGATTTATTCGCCGTACTCTAGACACTGCAAGATAGACTAAATTTGACCACTCAATGCGATTATCGACTATCCAAAGAATTGTATCCGCGATGGTTAATCCCTGCGAGGAATGTGTTGTTGTTACGTAACCCAGTGTCCATGGCGATTTATTAGCACGCAATGCGCCTTCGACAACACTGATATAAACCAGCACAATATCATTTAATACTAGTGTTTGTCTTTCGCGCTGTCCTGGAATTTCAACTTCAATATTCTGTCGCCGTGTGTCAGCGGGTCTATAACACAATGGAACTTTTATCAGGGGATATTTTTCTTTGTGAAGCTCAAGCAACTTTTTCTGAAGTGTGTCTCTGACAATTTTTCTGCTAGCAATTACAAAATCGTTTGGTCTCCATGTGTTATAAAATTCCTCCATTGGAGTTTCAGAAATTATTTCCCTGATTATTTCACATTGGATTCTGTCGGGTTTCAGTCTAATTAATTTTTTAACCTCACTTAATTGTTCATCAAGTGCCCTATAATCGCTATCAATTTCTTCATAATAGTCCACGAATTCTTTCAGCCACTTATGTGGACCCGTGCCGACAAATGGTGGTGGCTGTCCATGATCTCCGCACATTATCACTGTCGTGTTTTTTGTCAGCAGCCAATCCAAGAACATCTTTAATATTTCTGTTGA
Organism: Unio pictorum; assembly: GCA_030141615.1. Taxonomy (NCBI): domain Eukaryota; kingdom Metazoa; phylum Mollusca; class Bivalvia; order Unionida; family Unionidae; genus Unio; species Unio pictorum. The sequence continues at coordinate 6,027,326 of JARLTB010000019.1, read as the reverse complement.
TACTGTGCATACTTCATCCCAAATTATAACCTCGGGGATGAATTTATCTCCCATTCGTTCAGGTGTCCATTTGTCACCACTGTATCTGAAAAAACTATGATACGTACACGCGGAAACGCCTCGTTGTTTTATCTCTCTGGCTAATCTATGTGTTGGCGTCAGCACAATCATGTTTACGCGTCCTCGATATAACTCGATTGCACGCGTCGTTTTTCCTGACCCGCCACAGCCGTTTAAATAAACTGTTTTATATCTACTAATTGGATCGGATATCGGCGGTGCATTAGAACGTTCTGATAAATTATCACCGCGTAAGTAATTACGTTTAATTTCAACATCTGCTGATTCAGAATAATCACGCAGCATTTCTTTTTTAATTCTCCATGTTCCCCAACTTTCATCCGAATTAGTGAATTCAGCAACTGTACATGCTGTTAATGTAAAATGAATCAACGGCAACTCTAACCGCAGTGTCAGGAAATCTATTTATCATTGAAAATAAATTAATACAAGCATAACCCAGCATCGACGACCTCAAATGTGTATACGGGGATCTTTAGCCGTCGCTGTAAGAAACGACTGTACCCAATTTTGTTCCATCGGACAAAAAAGCATCTTTACGATCCACATATGTTTTTGGATACTGCATCCGCGATTACGAAGTCGTATTCGGTGTTATTCATAATCAGCCGTGAACAATATCGTTTATAGTCGCATTTTTTCCTCCCTGAGTGAATTTTCCGATTATTCTTCTGCCGAGATCTTTTGCTTCGATGTTTCGTTGATTAAATATCCGTTTGGACCACTCAATGATATATTCTTCGTTGGCATCAATATGTTTTCTGGATTCCTCAATTATACTATCAAGACGTTCCCGTGTTGGTAACCAGTTATTGATTTTTTTCCGATATGATATAATTGCTTCACTGACTGTCAGCGAAATTAACATTTTTGTATCAATCATGAATCGTAATAGCGCTATTGGCAGCCACTTCTTTTCAGACATGTGTCTACCAATTCAAATATAATAACAGCGATGAAGTCCTGCTGCGAACTCAAATGATACTACAAGAGCGAATCCAGTTAAATCAAAATCAGGCAGCGGCCCATTAATTGCAACACGAGTCATTTCATGTACGGGGTGTCCAAATCGTTTAAAATACTCAGTACACTCTCCATAACCAAGAAAACTCGCTGGATAACAAGCAACCATATCAACTGAAATGATATTATCACTGTCGTATTTGTTATTCCATAAACCGCCATGATTAAATTCTAAACAACTAGCCTCAATGTCTGGCAAGAATTCTACGCGTGTTGGTTTCCATGCGTTTTTGATTCTCGCAAAATGAGCTGCAACCGACGGGATTGTAAAACAGTTTGTCATAAATTGTTCGTCGTTGATGATTTCATCGGTGGCTTCGCCACACGCCGTTAAAAACCCACTAGTTGTTTTTTTTTCATTTTGTTGTGAAATGCTTCAGTGCGGTATAATTCACCGTTTGGTCTTACAAACTGATCAAACGTATCCGGGTCGTTTTCAGTGCTGCGAAGTAACCACACCGACATGGGGTCGTTTTTACTCAAATGCGCAATAGCATCGAATAGTTTCTCTTCAACGAGAAAACCGTCCCTGGAAAATTCTTCTCGTAAGAATTCGTCGGGTATATACTTTATTGTTCTGTTCCGTGGAAATATTGTGACCGCGGGCGTCCACGCGTGTTCGTTATGAACAATAATTTTAATTGGGGCTCCCTTTGATTTATATTTTGATTCGTATAAAACTGCTCCGGTTATCGTTGTAACAGTTATTGGAAATCTCAGCGACGTTTCTAATTTTGCTATATCGCTAATAGTCGCTCCGCGGTCTTTCACCGTTAACTCCCATTGAGCTATTTTGCTACGCCGTAGATCGGTAAGTTTGTTCCCTCGGGGTGCATTTGTAAAATGTTCTGTTATTCGTGCTGCTACACAATTCAGCGATGAAGTCGCCGGCGACGACTGTTTCATTGGTTTAAGTTTTCTTATATCAGGTTTTTCATTTAACGGATATATCCCATACACAACTGCTGTTTCAGGATATGCTCGTTCATAGTATGGTTTGTCAATTCCAGTTAACAAACCCAGCTTAGAATCACGGCTAACAACGACTGTTTTCTTGTCTTTGAGAATCGGTTCAAATTTGTCTCGTATAATCCAACCGCCTCATGGTGGCATCAACAACGCCATCAATTCGAAATGTTGACCAGCTATGAAATGCACCGTCGTGCTTGAATTCATTAATACAATCGCGTATTTTATCAGGGCTCTATCCGTTATTGCCCGTTTTGGCACATCTTTGAGGGTTCTATCGAGATTGAATTTAACGTTTTTGAAACGTTAAACCATCGTGCGACGACGAAAAAAGCAACCAGTTGTACTGCCATCAACTACAGTGATGCCTGCAAGTGTCAGCAAAGCAATAAATAGCGCAGTGGAAGAAAAATTAGCGTCGTTGGCTGCTTCGGTGACTCCGTCGTCATTGACGGCTTCACCGGTAACAGATAGCGCTATCATGAACGCGATAGCAGGAAGTGGTTTGAAACGAAAACAAAAACGACGATGATTACAAAGAGTTTCATAATTGAAAACACTAGTATGTTAATAAAATGTTTAAACGACAAGCTGATCCCGCGATTGATATAGAATCCCCAGTACCCAAGGACGATTCAGTTCGGGATGATCAATACTATTCCTATCATGCAATACAACCCGACCTACGATCGCGAATTGAACTTCAAGTTCAAGATACCAGTAAATACTTCTTACCATGTGAAGCATTTATTGAAATCGAGGGAAAACTCGTAACAAATGTTGCAGCTGATACCCCATATACAAATGATCCAAATATCCGGGTTGGTTTTGTTAATAATGGCATAATGGCGTTATTTGAAAGTGCAAGATATCTGATTGATGGAAAAGAAATTGAATCAATAGACCGTGAAGTTGATGTTGCAACAGCAATAATCGGGCTAGCAAGATATTCTGATGATTATACAAGGTCGGCTGGTCCATCTATGATGTTTGCAAAGGATACCTCTGATAACGCTGACCACCTTCAATACATTAAAGTGTTAACAACAAGAGATAATGCAGAAGCCGATCAACAAGAAGCAGCTAATCCAGAATGTCGAGCTAGACCCGGAGCTGCGTTTGATATTCTCGGAGGCATTAATGGTAATTTCAATTTAGGATTTGCAACACGAAAAGGAACATTGCAAGGACAGCAGCGATATTTTTCATGTGCGATTCCACTCCATCACATATTTGGATTCTGCAGAAATGTCAGAAAAGTCATCTATGGAGCCAAACACACAATCGCGTTAGTGCGAAAAGGCAATGACAATGATGCAATTTGGCGTACTGGTGCCGCTGATGGTAAAGTTGTTTTGAGTAAAATAGTATTGTGGATGCCAGTAATGACCCCATCAATTACCACGGAAGAGCGGCTACTTTCATTTATGGACACAGGTGGCAAATCATTGATAAGATGGTAACAACAACAACTGATACCAAAGAGGATAATGTTGCTGATACATTTACATGGCACCTGGCATCAAAACAAGGCGTTTCAGCTCCACGTCATATATTTATAGCGCTGCAGAATCGGGATCGATTAGGCTCCCAAGAAAGCAGTCATATGATATTTGATCGATTAGGAGTCAAGGAGGTTTCACTGAGAATAAACGGACAACAAGAACCATCTGAGGATATACAGCTTGATTACGACACTAACCACATAGCACGTGTGTATCATCGAATGCTGTCATATATGGGTCGTGATCAAAATGTTGATACTGGTTTACAAATATCGCAACTTGATTTTAAAAACCTATATCCGATTTATTACTTTTCTCTATCACAGAAGCCGATCTGCGTAATTTCAAGTTTCCCGGATACAACGCTGAGGAACTAAAAGAATCTGTTAGGAATGTTAGCAAGGTATTACAAGTACAAGATTCAACTGTCCTCCTCAAATATAATAATGATCCAGATGGTGGCGGTAGGCATATTGCCCCGCACAATGTGAATATTTCAACGGTGATTGCGCTCAATTTAACATGTGATGCAATTGAAGGAAGCTATCAAATTAATCTAGAGCAATCAAATCAAGCTCAGCAGGGATATATTCTTTATTCGTTTGCACCAACAGCTCCTCCAGGATTCCTAATTATTGAAAACCCAATTAATCCTGTCTACATGCGATGCCATAATAATTCGCTAACGAGAATTAATTTCCGACTCACCGACCAGTCAAATAATTTGATTGATCTACAAGACGAGGTGTTAGCGATTAGTTTGTTTGTAAAGTCCTAAAAACTTGATCGAATATTTGGTTGAAATAAATTATTAACCCATAGCAGCGGGGGGGGGGGGGGGGGGTCGATGACATCACGACGAGACCGTATTTCGCCTAAACGATGAAAACGGTCTTGGAGTATGATTTTGCGAAAAACTTATGTTTCGAGCAAGTAATCTTTTTTTTTTGGTTGAAAAAGAAGGATTCGAATTAATTCTCTCGAGATGTTTGTTAGATTTAGAGCAAATGATGTCTGGAGCAAATGTCCGATTCCCCCCCCCCCCCCCCCCCCCCCCCCCGCTGCTCATGCTGATAGTCTGCTACAACCAGAAGTATTTTTGTTAATTGTATGCAATGTCATGTTGTAAGATGTTATTTCGTGTATATTGGCTGGCCCAAAATGCGTTATTACTGATTGAACAATTACTGATTGGAAGGTGAATGAGGCTTGAATATTGATTTTGCTAGTGCAACGTGAAGCAGTGGTACAAGAATATTTATCATTTTTTTATATAGATGGTTTTCGCTCTTTAATTTAAATTGATACCTTTGACTTTATTTCTGGTAAAATATCAAAGTTTCACTTACTTTTTGCAAAAAATGTCTTAATCTCATCGCAACATTAATAACAATTACTGACACTTTGATTTCATGCAATAAGCTTACAGGGAAATTGACAATCAAATGCACTCAGACATCGTGATGAGACTTTCCCGTCGACCCCAGTTTAATATCTCGATCTATAATTCATATGCATTTAATCCAACAAGAATTATGAAAAATTGAGAAAAATGGTTTTTGTGTATAATTCACAAACTTGGACGGTATCTGAAATTAGCAGTGACCATGGTTGGTAAAGAATTACTATAGTAACACAAAATTATTTTATACGTATGTTTTGACACTAATCAAATATTGCCTGGACCGTATTTTACCTGATTGTATGATAGGATATTTAGGGGAAAAAACGGGCTCGTAAGATTATTTTTTTTGTAGACAAATTTTAATCAGCACTATTTAGCCAAAGGTGTGTTGACGTGTCATTGAACATAAATACATTCATGCATAAATACAACTATTCAACCATACATAGAACCATCCATCCATCCATCCATCTATCCATCCATCCATCCATCCATCCGTACATACATACATACATACATACATACTTACATACATACATACATACATACATACAGTCAGAAAGACATGATCTGAGGACGTTCATAGTGGTTTCTCAGTAGCAGTTAATACACGGATATTTGCGATGGTTAATTCACTATTAATTCCTTTAGATTCGTAATTTGAGACTGTAATATGAAAAATAATTTCTAACATATCTCCTAGAAATGCGCTCACTTTATTTAGCTCCCTACCGCTCCGGTGGCATAGTGGTTAGAGTGTCTTCCGCAGGAGAGGGATGTCGTTAGTTCAATCACTGGCCGAGTCATACCAATGACTTACAAAAATGGCCCTAACAGCTGCCTCAGTTGCCGTTCAGCATTAAGAGGTTAGTGTTAGTACTGGTCGGTTTGGTGTCATGATAATGTGACTGGGTGGGACATCATGCTACATGTATGCGGCATGATGCCCCAGTGCTAGACATCACTATAAACTGCCTCACTGCAGAACTGGTAGCGATATGACTGAAAAATTGTTTAAGCTACGTTAAAAATCATAATAATAATAATATAAAAAAATTTAGCTCTACTTTACAACCTGCATTATGGCGCCACAATTGTGACAGTGCCAATAACAGTTATTTGATTTCGACTGCGATAAGTACTGATTAAATATCAGGTCTTGAAATGTGTTAGGAGAACATTTTCTTTATATTTTTAGTGGAGTTAAATTGAATCACACTGGAACCTGTGACGCGCCAAAAGAGCTATATTGCCCCTGCCCTCGTATTTACAACCCCGTTTGTGGAACTGACCATGTTACCTATGCAAATGAGTGCCTAATGAAGTGCAGGTGAGCTATGTTGAAGTCATAGATTTGTGTGCGTGTTTGTGATTTAATCAGGAAAAGGTTGTCAGAACCATTAACAATTGTATAGCTTGACAAATATATTTGTAAGCCAGAATTTATTTCGTAACCGGCAAAATATCAATGGACACTGGACAGTGAGATAAAGCAGCACGTAGGTCATTATCAGTCTTTAGAACACAAGAATCGAACCTAACTATAAAAGAGCTTCAGATATAACAATATATTACTAATAATAGATTACGTGTGTTTACTTACCCCAAAATGAACGGAATTGAAACATAAGAGAAATATATATAAGTTCGAACGTTTTGTCTTCATAAATACTCTCCATCTTACTTTTGTTACATTTGTCGTTGTCTTTTAGTCTTTACAAGATTTACAGAAAACATTGAATATTTGTCAAGTACTTTAATAAAATCTCGAATTATACTCTGAGACCGGTCTACATTGGTAAAAATGATTCATTTTTTAGAGGTGTTTTAATGCTTCATGAAGGCGATTGCATGGCCAAGAGGTCCGTTGATCTTTGCATTTGTCCTGCAATCTACATGCCAGTGTGTGGAAAGGATGGACGAACATACAGCAACGACTGCATCATGAAATGCGAGTAAGTACTGCAAATGTTCGGGTGAAAATTGATTAGAGATTTAGGCCGTTCCAGGAGAAACGTGTTCCCTGAATCATTCGAAGGTCATTATTTTATGTTAATAATATATCAAAATATACAATGTCGAGGGCACAAACTGGCTCAAACCATAATAACGTATATTTTGATTCAATATTAGCTTTAGCACATTGCAATCCGGTTGGCAGGATATTCAAGTCTGATTGGTTCAGACTGACAAATGAAAACCTCTTGTGTTGGCGCGAGGGTCTTTGATGGAAGGAAACGGAACTTGTAAACACTAATATTTTTAAAGGCATCTGCATTTATTTAATTATTGCGGGTTTTTTAAAAACTGAATTAAATAGATGAGTGGTCTATGCGATAGTGTCATTTTACGGTTTTTGTTTTAATGTAATTCTTTACTATTTCTAGTAATACCAACCCTATTTAATGTCCAAACTGTATTAGATGCACAAATGTACAACTTCTACAACCAAATGTGTAATGTGTCAAAGATAATTGGTGAAAAGAGCTTACCTGTAGTAGACTCTGAGATCATTTCACGCACATAATAATTCACATTTTCAGTGGTGCTGAGTTGGCTCATCACGGAGAGTGCACGGCGACAAGTTCACCTGAGCACGACTGCATCTGTACCATGGAATACAACCCCGTTTGTGGCACTGACGGTCACACGTATGGAAACCAATGCGTTCTCAAGTGCATGTAAGTTAAATAGTCTATTTACACTTAATGAATATAATACGGGTGATTTTAATGAAAATACGTAAAACCAAAGACATCAACCAATGAAGACTTTTATCCTCTAGGTGTGTTGAAGTAGAATACACATGAAAAAAGTCATGCACAAAAACAAAAGTTGGATGTTTATTCATACAATGTTCCTGGCTCAATCCGCGAGGGTCTTTGATGGAAGGAAACGGAACGTGTAAACATTAATATTTTTAAAGGCATCTGAATTTATTTAATTATTGCGTTTTTTTTTCTTCAAAACTGAATTAAATAGATGAGTGGTCTATGCGATAGTGTCATTTTACGGTTTTTGTTTTAATGTATTTCGTTACTATTTCTAGTAATAACAACCTTATTTAATGTCCAAACTGTATGAGCTGCACAAATGTACAACTTCTACAACCAAATGTGTAATGTGTCAAAGATAATTAGTGAAGAGAGCTTACCTGTAGTAGACTCTGAGATCATTTCACGCACATAATAATTCACATTTTCAGTGGTGCTGAGTTGGCTCATCACGGAGAGTGCACGGCGACAAGTTCACCTGAGCACGACTGCGTCTGTACCATGGAATACAACCCCGTTTGTGGCACTGACGGTCACACGTATGGAAACCAATGCGTTCTCAAGTGCATGTAAGTTAAATAGTCTATTTACACTTAGTGAATATAATACGGGTGATTTCAATGAAAATACGTAAAACCAAAGACATCAACCAATGAAGACTTTTATCCTCTAGGTGTGTTGAAGTAGAATACACATGAAAAAAGTCATGCACAAAAACAAAAGTTGGATGTTTATTCATACAATGTTCCTGGCTCAATCCGCGAGGGTCTTTGATGGAAGGAAACGGAACGTGTAAACATTAATATTTTTAAAGGCATCTGAATTTATTTAATTATTGCGTTTTTTTTTTCAAAACTGAATTAAATAGATGAGTGGTCTATGCGATAGTGTCATTTTACGGTTTTTGTTTAATGTATTTCGTTATTATTTCTAGTAATAACAACCTTATTTAATGTCCAAACTGTATGAGCTGCACAAATGAACAACTTCTACAACCAAATGTGTAATGTGTCAAAGATAATTAGTGAAGAGAGCTTACCTGTAGTAGACTCTGAGATCATTTCACGCACATAATAATTCACATTTTCAGTGGTGCTGAGTTGGCTCATCACGGAGAGTGCACGGCGACAAGTTCACCTGAGCACGACTGCATCTGTACCATGGAATACAACCCCGTTTGTGGCACAGACGGTCACACGTATGGAAACCAATGCGTTCTCAAGTGCATGTAAGTTAAATAGTCTATTTACACTTAATGAATATAATACGGGTGATTTCAATGAAAATACGTAAAACCAAAGACATCAACCAATGAAGACTTTTATCCTCTAGGTGTGTTGAAGTAGAATACACATGAAAAACGTCATGCACAAAAACAAAAGTTGGATGTTTATTCATACAATGTTCCTGGCTCAATCCGCGAGGGTCTTTGATGGAAGGAAACGGAACGTGTAAACATTAATATTTTTAAAGGCATCTGAATTTATTTAATTATTGCGTTTTTTTTCTTCAAAACTGAATTAAATAGATGAGTGGTCTATGCGATAGTGTCATTTTACGGTTTTTGTTTAATTTATTTCGTTATTATTTCTAGTAATAACAACCTTATTTAATGTCCAAACTGTATGAGCTGCACAAATGAACAACTTCTACAACCAAATGTGTAATGTGTCAAAGATAATTAGTGAAGAGAGCTTGCCTGTAGTAGACTCTGAGATCATTTCACGCACATAATAATTCACATTTTCAGTGGTGCTGAGTTGGCTCATCACGGAGAGTGCACGGCGACAAGTTCACCTGAGCACGACTGCATCTGTACCATGGAATACAGCCCCGTTTGTGGCACTGACGGTCACACGTATGGAAACCAATGCGTTCTCAAGTGCATGTAAGTTAAATAGTCTGTTTACACTTAATGAATATAATACGGGTGATTTCAATGAAAATACGTAAAACCAAAGACATCAACCAATGAAGACTTTTATCCTCTAGGTGTGTTGAAGTAGAATACACATGAAAAAAGGCATGCACAAAAACAAAAGTTGGCTGTTTATACATACAATGTTCCTGGCTCAATCCGCGAGAACGAGATCAAACGAGTCATGCATTTCTTATGAGGCCAAAACTAAAGGAAAGAAATGTTTTGGCACATGTTAGTGTTCTTCTTTCAATTCATGTGTTTGTTGATCATAGTTGAACTTTCATTTCAGAGGTGTTTCATTGGCCTACATGGGAGAGTGCAGGGTGAAGAGGTCTTCTGAGAATGTCTGCATCTGTCCTTTCAACTACGAACCAATGTGCGGCAAGGATGGCAAAACCTATGGAAACACTTGTGTCATGAAATGCAGGTAATGGATGAGTTACAAAAAAGACTTTTGATCTCATGATCACATGTTGAATCGAAATTGCAGCCCTGTTGTAATAAATATTTGCTAATTTAAGGCGTGAATTCAGTTGCGTGATATATATATATATATATATATATATATATATATATATATATATCTATATATATGTATATATATATGTGTGTGTGTGTGTGTGTGTGTGTGTGTGTGTGTGAATGCTCTAGCACTTCAGTACAAAGGTAGCTATTCTATACACCCGTCAATAAAACGCTTTAGGAATTCCCAAATATTATTTTGTGCAAAAAGTAAATTATTTATATTCAATTAAAGATATAATAACTTGCGTTTTAAAAGTACCTTATAAATGTGCAGTGTATATTATTATTGAAATGTAACATTTTGCAAGAGATAGAACACACCGTTTTGAAGAGGATTTGAGATGTTGATAAAGACACAGCTTAGCCTCAAACTTTGCACCAAATTCATGCTTGACGAATAACAATGACCTCTTTCTCAGTCATAGAAGAATGGTGAAAACACACACACACACACACACACACACACAGACACACAGACACACACACACTTTGCTTACAGTATTAAAAAACATATCCAATAGTAGAACCAATAATTTTGTTGTGAAGATTTAGTTGTTAAGATGAAGAGTTTTGCAAACTATGTGACTTGAACAGATGAAAGTATTCTTTAATGCTTAATATAAATAGCCAAAATGATAAGACTGAGTAACACAAAATATTAAATAACAAATATTGTCTTTTTCAGTCACGTGAAACTGGCTTACATGGGTGAATGTAGAGCAACTACCATTGATCAAGCCCATTGAAAACCAAGAGTGCCAGCTATGACGATTTCTATTTTTCTTCGAGAAGAGTCAATTGAGGACTGAATCTCTTTATATGGTGTATGTGATATATGATTTCGTTTAGTTTGGAATAATTGATAATTAATTATTCGATAACTGATATGATTTTATGTGAATAAAATGTAATTGTAAATGTACGTCTTTACGTTTTTATTCAGATGTGAATTAAACTAAACTGAGTTTTGCAAAATAGTTTATATTAATTAAAACAATACAGTCATAATTTTGATAAATCGAAATACTGCGAGTCTACCTTTTTCATTGGACTATTTCAATGTCCAGAGTTTTTTTAATCTCACAGTTAAAAGAAGATAACACACTGGAGTGGAAGAAGTTGTTCGAGTTATGCCGAACTATTAGTGACATTTCACTGTGGGAAACTCTGATCATGCAAATAAAAGTGATATTAAGTTAATTATATAACCCTCACGAAGTCTTCTGCTGTTTTGTTGTTGTTGTTGTTGTTGTTGTTGTTGTTGTTGTATATATGTTCTATATATTCTGATAACACTGATGATCTTGGAACACACGCGCAAAATTCCAAAATTAAATTTTGTGCTGAATTTGAAATTCCTTTTATTGCAGACAACGGTGATATTTAGAGGTATCTAGAACCTAGCTTTAGTTGATACTCGTGGTTATTTTGTAAACATTTTATTCTAATGGAAGATACAAAGGCTGACTTTTTCTGAGTTTGTTTTGTCTGCTCCAACAGTTTTGAAAACAAAGAGCGATGTTTCTCAACGATATGTTTGCACAAACCTTTAGTTCAATCTAATAATTCCCTGATTACCACCACACCTCAGTCTGACCATACCCTGGTTACATCCACACCTCAGTCTGACCATACCCTGGTTAAATCCATACCTCAGTCTGACCATACCCTGGTTACATCCACACCTCAGTCTGACCATACCCTGATTGCATCCATACCTCAGTATAACCATACCCTGGTTACATCCACACCTCAGTCTGACCATACCCTGGTGACATCCACACCTCAGTCTGGCCATACCCTGGTTACATCCATACCTCAGTATGACCATACCCTGGTTACATACATACCTCAGTCTGACCATACCCTGGTTACATCCATACCTCAGTATGACCATACCCTGGTTACATCCATACCTCAGTCTGACCATACCCTGGTTACATCCACACCTCAGTATGACCATACCCTGATTACATCCTTACCTCAGTATGACCATACCATGGTTACATCCATACCTCAGTATGACCATACCCTGATTAAATCCATACCTCAATATGACCATACCCTGGTTACATCCATACCTCAGTATGACCATACCCTGGTTACATACATACCTCAGTATGACCATACCCTGGTTACATCCACACCTCAGTATGACCATACCCTGGTTACATCCATACCTCAGTCTGACCATACCCTGGTTACACCCATACTTCAGTATGACCATACCCTGGTTAGGTTCACAAGCGTTAGCTCTGTCTAACAATACTATTGTTAGATGCATAAAACTGCAGTCCTATCTAGCCATATCTAGCCATACCCTCGTTAGGTTCACAAATGTTTAGCACAGTCAAACAATAGCCTGATTAAGTTCACAAAACTTTAGCTTAGTCTAGTAATACTCTGGTTAGATTCACACAACGTTAATTTTTCTAGCAATTGATTGACTTTAGCACATTCAAAGTATTGGATGCAAGAGTAAAGAGGGAAATTCTTTTTCTTCTCGACCTAACATAAACCACAATCTATTTTTAAATTAAAGGCAATGAGAACCATTGTTGGTCATGTTCTTCACAGGCGATGGAAACAGAATCTGGGATTTGTGAAATTTCACAAAATTGATGTATGCTACAATCAGCTGTAAACGTACTCAGCTGCGTAACGTTTAATGCAAAGTTAATAATCTTTGAGATTGCGAATTATTATATTGAATGCAAGCAAGCAATTGCGGTAGAACTTGGAAATGTACAGTGAAAACTTGTCTCTTTTAGATCACCAGGAACATTAATATAGCTGCGTGGCTTATATAGTAAGACATCATACATCAATTCAATAGGACCATCAATATGCAAATAAAGGGAGAAAAAGATCATCCTACTACTGTAACATATGATTATAGACAAAACACACTTGCTGATGAGCAACTTAATGTGAAACAGAAAATTACGTAATAATTCAGATGTCATCAGTTAGTGTTGGTACAATATCAATCCCACAATGAAGAGGGTTATTTACCCGATTTGGCAACCCCATGTCAGCTGTCTTGGTGAACTCATGGGATTGCCACTTGGCTCCCATTTCTTTGGCACAATGATGCCATAACGAGTTTTGAACGTGCCGTTTACAATAAATAAATAAATAAATAAAATATTTTAAAAATATTAAACATAATTTAAAAATTAATATAAAAATATTTTTAAAAATAAAGAAACAAACAAACAGAAACTACCAATATCGCATAACAGCCTAAGGAAGACGTACATGACTATCCGAACAATAACACCGTTCGCGTTAATAAGGCAAGTTAAAAATTTTCATCTTGAAATAAAAACAGAAACGAAAACTAGACCTAAAATTGACCAAATTTTGACACCATTTACTTTAACCCTTGAATAGTGATGCATTATTCCATGAATGACGGTGTTATCGAATGATGGCAGTGGAGGCTATCATTGTCGCGCTTACCTATACAACTCTTCATGCTGAGCGCATATGTATCCTACAGTAACTTGCAAAATGTTATTATGCAAACGTTTTACTGAGATTTAAGTCAACAGTGGTAAAACTCAAAAAGTCTTGGAATTATCCCAAGATTCTTTTCTTCAGACTCAGGCTAGATACTCCAATATTCAGACGTCTGATTGATTATTGTCAAATAACCAAAGGTTTTATGGATCATCCGGTCACAATCTTCATATACGGAGAACAGTGGACAATATAGTTGTTAGTTTTGTAACATACCGTTTCCTAAGCATTTTTTGTAAAGTCCGGAATCTGAAGAAGAAAAGTAATTTTGATATTCATTTTGTTCTTAATCCCCATAACTATTCCTTTTGCATTGAAAGAAATTTGCTTTATGCGGTAAAACCAAACCGAGTCCAAAATCACCCTTAATTATCTGGGTTCATTTAGTAATTCATATTTTTATTTTACTTGATCGGGCCTCAGCCTATTCTAGATTGCGCCGATTTATCTCAAAACGGAGATCGGTGACCATTGCTTATAACAGCGCTTCTTGTATTGAATCTCACGCAAAGTTTTATAAAAATGTAAATCTGCATGGTGTGCCATTTTACGGTGTTTCCAAACGTCTGTAGTCATAATCTAATGTACATCGCAAAGATTGCTAAATCCGAGTGCATGATGGGATCATGTAGTTTTGATGATTTTCGTCTGTAAAGGCGTCTAAATCCATGAGAGAGAGAGAGAGAGAGAGAGAGAGAGAGAGAGAGAGAGAGAGAGAGAGAGAGCACAAAAACTATAAAACTTAAAACCATTATACTTTACAAAATGTATTGTTGATGCTTTTAGGAAACGAAAAACAAATATATATTTTAGCCATATCTTGTGATTTCAAGGTAAGCAGTGTGTTTGTGTTGCAGGATAGCTAACTTAAAACAACCATTCGGTCGGTGTTATGTGTACTTCTCAAGTCAAGCCAGATGCAGATATCGCCAACAAAAGTTTAGTACTTCCATTAATAATTTCTGTGTGCTTTTGTTGTCAATCAAATAAATATAATTTTATCTTCCTTTGGTTTATATCATCTTGTTTTGTCATAAACTTAACTTTTATATGTAAAAGATATTTTCTGTATTATCTCCATTCGTGTTTTCTCGTTTGTAAGTTATGACATAACTAATAATAATGTATCTGATTTTAAATACTTTCTCGGTTTAGACGTTATTCATGTCCAATGATTTGTCTGTATTTATAATTCAATTACACCCATTTGACATCTAGGGCGTTGTTATCCGGTGTTCGAATAGATTGATCCAAGCGTTTGAGATGTATTTGTTTGTGTGTGGGTCAGATCGTGTCAGGTCAATTTATGAGTGTTTAGTGTTTTTGTATCCCTCAATTAGTTTGTATAAAACATCAAACCGTTTAAGTCTGAGTGAACAACCAATAAACCGTTTCCATTTGAAACGAGTGCTCCACAAAAGTTCTTCTTGAGGGATCCCATAATTTCAGCTTTGGATTTGAAAGATTTAATATGGTCAATGAGTGTCATGAACATAGCTGGTACAGCTAGTCATAAACATGGCTGGTAAAGCACGTCATACAAAAAAAATGAAAAGCGGTGATCGGAATATATAATTGGCCATATTTTACTTTCTTATTCGGATTAAAAGAAACAATTAATTGTATTGAAAGATAGATATCTTAAAACGAAACCTTATTTAATTTACATTAAAGGATTAATAATGATGATAAATTATGACTGAAAAGTTGAAAATTTTAGATAAATAACAAGAGGAGCGAATAGTTTAAAAGAAGTCGTTTTGATACGATACAAAACTAACATAAACCTTATTTGTTAAATGGTTTCTGTGCACGAGAAAAATTCAATCCATTTACAATTGATTGCATCATGTGCAGAATTCAAAAGATGTTAAATGTGTGTCACAGAAAGAGCTGATGTCAATGTATTGCAAACCTAAATTGTATTTATTCTCTGATATATGCTTTGGTAAATGAACACTACTCTGTGCACTGAAACAAGAAAAGCAGGTCAAGTTGACCTGACTTTTAATATGATGTATGTTGCTGAGGAAACCAATAAAGACAAAGTATAATGCAATATGATTTATAAATGCAACATAAATTGAACTTTAATCATCAAGAAGCATCTTCCTTTCATATATTTCGTAATATTCTTTTAAATACCTACACAAGAAACGTTAATAACATCATCAGGAATGATTGTATTTAATACATGCATGACTATTTGAATACCACACTTAGACTTTGCAAGAAAGTACGGATGGTATGATTTATAAACCAGTATGCATCCATGTAAGAAACCGTATACTAAGCGTACGTATACAGGTAAATGTTATTATAGCTTTGAAGGGTGTAGATTATTTAAAGACAGGAACAAAATGCGATCCACTCAATATAAATATAAATATAATCATAATTAACGTCACATGGATCTCGTTTTTATTTGGAAATAGATCAATCATCAAAAATGGACTGAATGCTAAACTAAAGAAACTATATTCTACAAATAACAGATTACAGTGATCTTATTTATCAGAGCTGAGTCACAGTCTTTAAGCCCTGTGCTACCCATGTATGTGTTTGATATGTTTGTTAGGTAATATAGCTTTAGCTAAGCTGTACGGTAAAACAATGACAAGTAAATTTGTATTTATGTGTGTGCGAACAAACTCGTGATACGAAAATCTGCATTGGTTCTCAAAGTAGATCACAATGTAGACGACTCCACCGCCTCCCTCCTTCATGATGCTTTAACAAAATATTTGGAGGTGATGCAATTTGGAGGTGATGCAATAAATTCCTAGCTTAGTTATATCATCCAATGTTAAAGCTGCATCGTTTGCATCTGTAGACAGCCTAATTTAGTCTACTGTCTGCAAACGTTTGCACAATCGGTAAACATGAAATTGTAGCTGTCATTGTTGCATGAATTACCATTCCAGTTAGGGTGTATATTTCAACATATTTACGTAAGAGGATTCGCTAACAAAATCTTAATTATATTCCTAAAACATGTACATTGATGACTTTCACATCGAATGTTTCATCGGCAGTAAAACAAGAGATTTCCAGGAGGATTGCTTATAGTGCATATTATACGATATTACGGATCGTCTTTATTTGCTGAGAGTGCTGATCACATTATTAATATAAAGTTTAATTAGTAAGATGTTATACTAAAGAAACACTTTTAATGTTATAAGCCCCTGCATAATTTCCCAGTCTTACAAAAGCATTCCATGCACTTGTCGGGTAGTAGGACATTGGCATGCATGTAATAATTAGACATAATATCGCTAAACCTTTGTTACTAAAACTGTTTGATCTATACAACAAAGACATGTCTTACATGTGCGATTTATTTAGCAAATATATGTTTTACAATCTGTTTGATCTATTCAAAAACACGTCTTACAAGCTGTCAGATCTATTCAACAAAAACATGTCTTACAATCTGTCAGATCTATTACATACAGACGTGTCTGACAATCATTCAAAATCTATTCGACAAAGACGTGTCTTACGAGCTGTCAGATCTAATGAACAAAATATGTCTTGCAATCTGTCATATCTTTTGAATAATGACATGTCTTACAAGCTGTCATAATAAGAGGTATAGGATGTGCAACAGATGCATCAGTCTCTGGCTGAGCGAAGTTAGCAATATACATTATAATAGCTGCCAGCGTTTAGGCACGCCTATAGGAACGAGTTCGGGAAAGTTTATAATATTTTGCCATTTAAAAACATCATTTTCTTTAATATAATGTAACTATGTAACATTTAGTCGTAGAACAACATCTGCCTATTATTCAAATGTCAACTTTAAAAGCCAATTGTTGGGTCACCGTTGTTCAGCAATTGTAATTTAGACTTTGGTAAAACATTAACTAGGTCAATGTTCTACATCTGTAATGTCGACGTTGGGATATAATCATTGGCACAGAGCTGCATCAAGGTTTGCCAAGTTCAAAATATCTTACCTACAAAACACGTTTTTAAATATTCAAATATTTGTGGTTGTTTTTAATTGAAGTCAATGAATACATAATCGTCAGTTATTTGACATTATATTTATATTAGTCCTCTCAGACCAGTTTTGTTTTCTATTTTGATAATGTATTTCACCAAAGAATCATTCGACTAATAGGACTAAGCACATAGGATTTGGATTTGGTATCCGATCACATATTTTAAAATGAACTATACATTTAATGTAATATTGTTCTTATTCTTTCGTGCAAGTTTTATTTTTCGCTCGTGTTTTTAGAAGTTGTATATTTATATATAATTTCAGAATCATATTCGACACAGTTTGGAAAATTGTTTGTGGAACCCAGACATAACTGTTTCAATTATTCAAGCATGGAATAGCCAGAGATGGTAAGGTTGGACCCTCTGCATAATATTATTGAATTATATCTAAATGAGATATTTTTAAACTCATTTTTGTTTCATTTGGGTATTTTAATTAGTCGTGATGTAATCAATATTTGAAGTATTACCACCAGCAATTCCCTCAATTGCCAACTAACATCACATTTGACTTTCAACGTTTTTTGCCCGCTTGCCCTTCGTTGAGCAAACGTTGGCCCAGTCGATACCAACATGTATCCAACCTAAGTCAAACTTAAGCAACTGACGTCTGTCCAGTGTCATACCTCTATTACGTCAGCTGTTCTCCTCTTACAGTTTTGCCATTGGGCTGATGTTTTGACACTGTTCATCGTTCGAATAAAGTTGGCCCGAAAGAGAGCTAATAAATAACATGGCGTTGAACATCCGGGAGGGTGAACCCATCACTTTTGTAGAAACCATTATTTGGTAACCTAAGGCTTTTACAAAATGCAAAAAACAAGAAAAAATAACGCGAAATCGAAGTATCGAACTAACTGAGAACTTCTCTTACGAGTTAGTTGTTTCGTTACTGTATCGCTTTTGTTTTGTTTTAAAATTATATACTTGAAGTTTTACCACAACGGCACACGTGACAGGTTCACCCGTCTGCTGCTACCCCAAGATTAATCAAGACCAATTCGATATCTTGACCGTTGATCATGTAAGTGTACCTTAGGCAATACCTAAACTATTTAGGTCACTGCGATAAAATAGCAGTGAAATATTTTCCCGTACATAAAAATAATATTTTCGTTATGCGTGGTACATATTTTAGAATACAACAAATTCAATATTTTATGGGTTGTGATGTGTAAATGTTCTAATGCAGAAACTTTTACTATTGGGAGATGTGAGATTTAACAGTGTTACAGATTTTCCCGATATTTTTGTGCTTTACTGCGGATGATAGAGCAACTGTCGTAACTATAATATTATATGAATTTGGACATTTGATCCATCAATGATAAAGGTCGCAGATTAACAAAATGACTAATCCGTTTCATCAAACGTATTAAATCATTATGTATATGTTTTAGGTGGTGTGGAAAGTAAACATAACTTCATATAATTATAGCGATATGTCCCGTTTCCTCACCACCTGAAACACATATCTGATTGTCTATTTTGCTATCAATGAGACATCATAATAACACAATGACACTTGTATCTTAATACATCAATTGATATCATGTTTCATCGATCCTAGGCCGATAAAATAACGGCTACATCTTGACCATTTTATCGCTGTGAAAAGTACCGTTTTGTGATATATTATATATGATTCCGGTATTATTTGTCGCAGTCATCAAACACATACCTAATGGTCTATCTTGTTATCAATGTAGCATCAGAATGACATTTCCGCCGTTAAACTCATGACGATCTGATTTCAAACTTCGCCAATTATCATTGCTAATAAAGCCTGACTCGTACCAGACTGGATATTTAAGAGTTTAATCAGTTGGATTGGTATTTGTATTATCGTTTGATGTTAAAGTTGCGCCGCAGCGAGGATGACTGCGGCGCCCATTATGATGATATATTTTTACCTTACGAAAGAAAATTAACATTTTGTTGCGTTAGATGCAGATTTTATCACAACAAAAATACTGTTGTTGTGTGGTTTGTGATGTGAGAAAGATCTAACGCAGACAAATATTAATAATGTGTTGAAATCGACGATACAGCGTTCATAACATAATCGTTGTGATTTGCAGAACAAGAATTACTTTTTTTATTGTGGTGCAATTTTTAATATTATAATGGTCTCAGAAGTCTCAAAACAAACTGACTTTTGTATCTCGACCCGGTAAAAAGAATATATCAGCTATGAGGTGATGCACATGTTTTATTTCTTCTTCTAAACGCACTTAGACTATTGCATTACGTGTTAAATATCGCACTGATTCTTCTCGAGAAAACCCTGGATAACACACATCGTAGACTTTTATGAGTTTCATGTCGCCGAGGTTTTTAAAGGAAAGTTTAGGAACTGCAACTGGTATTTAACTTACGAAAACATCATCAATCATACATGTTTTAAAAATATTTAATTTGACTCAAACGTTATTTGGCGGAAGTCGTAAAAGTATTAGTATTATTAGGAAATTACGAGTTTGGCCAAACATATATATCGGATTACCGAAATAACAATAATTTTCAACACAGCTGACTTCTTTCAGACTCTTAAATTATGGAGAAAATAACAGCATCATATGATTATGATCATTGCTCCATCGATGACAGATATCTTAAATAACCAATGACAACTAAATGTGATACCTCGCCACACCCAATAAGTGTGTGTGACAACTTCTAAAATCATATACTATTAATGATTCTTGAAGTTGTCACAGTAATGACAGATATCTCAAATTGATAAAATAATTATTATATCAGGTCATTGAACATACAAAACCATCCGTTAACACTCCACACACGACACGTTATCATCTTCTTGTGTTTATAGGTTATCATAACATCATTCCCGCCGTATAAACCATGATTGTCCGTTAACGTATTCTTCATGCGTGTGAACCTTTTTTTGCGAAAGTTATAATGTTACTTATGACGTCATTTGGTATTACACGTGTTACGTATGTAAAAGTATGGTATAAGAATAAATATAACACAGTAGACAGGCACTAAATATCCAATATCGCCATTCCAATTCAGAGTTTTACAGTAAATGGCGCATGTTTTCATTTCATTCCCAGTGTCATTTTTGACGTTATCAAACTTATGACGTCACATGAACTTATTTTAGCCTCATTAATCACAATATTCTTAAGCAATATATACATTTTACTGTAATTCGTACTATTCCTTTTTTAATTCGTCTCATTAAAATTATGATTGTTATCGTTATGTAAATTTTTTCTTTGTTTTTTCTCTCTCCAGGTTGTGATATTTGCTACTGTTACATAGCTGTGAATGAACAAGCGGATCAAATAACCGAGGCTAATTCAGAGAAAGTTATACTACCACTACACATCTTAAAAATAGGCTCGAGATCACATATCCCCTCCCCCTTCCAATCCCTCTGAGCAAAGGGAATAGCATCTCTAGGGTAAAGGATCCACCTTACGTACTCCTGTCCACCCACCCTGTGAAAGACGCCTTCCGTTTCCCGTAGAACACTTCGTCTGTTTCAATTCAAAGCTGTTTCAATTCACTTCAGGGGTTTCTGTTCCACATAAAAGTACTTTTGCTCTGGAATCGTCCGATGGTGAGGTGCATTGATTGTTAATGAGATATCGTGTTCACGTCATAATCTGATAGGTCATATTTCAATTAAGAAAGTGTCTGAAAACGAACCATGAGCGACATGTTTTGACTTTTAAAGGCGTAAAATTCTTGAAACAAAATTTTGACCCTATATTGTAAATATTTGCAAAGATTTTGATCTTTCATTTTATCAATATTTCAAATTTTTGGTAACAATTTGGAACTTTTTTCATTTTTAATCTTGTTCAAATATCGAGTGATTGGCTTTTTCATGTTCAATTTGTTACTAGTTTTCTCCTTACATCTATATCACTAAGTCTTTGATTCGGCATTCTTTCATAATTGTATAGTAATGGGGCCAGACCTAAAATATATGGCACTAAAGAATACACTGAGAATAAAACTTGCCTTTGTCGTCAGTTTTTCCTTTCTTAAAACAATTGATTTAAAAGTAAACTATATATAATTAGCAGCCGTATGTATCAAAATGTATTGCTATTTTAAAATTTCCTGCTCATCAAGTTTTTAAAATTTATTGAAAGCTATACCCATTTGACTTTTAGTGTGCACTCAAGTCGAGGAGTTGTGTCAATAGAGGATCAGACCTAAACTGACGCATTAACACCAACAATCCAGTTTTCTCCGGCGATGAAAGCCATGAAAAGAAACGAAGGGAACCCAAAAAGAATATAAAGTGTGATTAACTACAAATATAAAATGTAGAAATTTAACAAATGTGACGAAATTCAATACTTGAAAGTTCAGTGTTATCATAATAATACTAATAATACTAAAACTACTAATACTACTAATAGTACTATAACAAAAATAAGAAGAAGAAGATAAATAAATAAATAAATAAATAAATAAATAAATAAATAAATAAATAAATAAGTATTTGATTGCTTAACAGGAGGAAAGGGGAAAGACAAGGATGCACGTAAAACCACTCGAAAACACTTCCCACATCAATATGCTAGGTCGTCACATTTCGTGGTTTATTGTTACTTAATAATGCATTTTGTTTTTACCACGTGCATATAATTGGGAGTGGAAGGTTGAAAAGTGGGCCTTGTAAAGGTTATCGAGGGTAAGTGAATACTTTTAGGAGAGCTCTCGTGTTCTTTCTTCGATTCATATCTCTGATCGGAAGTGTCGATACAAAGTGTCAATGGTTTATATATCGTCAGATGAATGGGATTAGATACGTAATTAAAAAAAAAAGGATGAAAACTAACTTGCAATCTTTTTTTTATGAAAAGAATATGACAGTCAATTATTTGAATCGGAAAAATAGGATGGCGTAAAGACCCTATATGTAAAATGTCGATGTTAATAAATTAAACTCGACTACATCTAATCGGGCGTTTGTTACTGAAAATGTATTTTTTAATTTCTTCTTCTTCGAATAACTCGTTCCGTTAGAGAAATGTACAGATTATTTTCACATTTCGGTTGTATGCATGTGTGTATTTGCACACACTGATGTCGTCTTCCAGCAATAGAATGTGTGAAAATTGAATGTGTGTACAAAGACTGTATTAGTCAAGTATCTATAAACCTGCGGATTTTTCGAGCACTCTAGGCATAATTCCATTTACACGATGACTTTTAAAGTAACAGCAATTGAAATCTCCTAAACACAGTCTCTATTTCTTATTATGTTTACAAGATTTGCAGAAAATGTATTTTTAATAGAAGGAAATACTTTGTTGAAAATATAATGGAACGAAATTCATGGCGCATCTAAAACAGTCTTGTTATTGGAAATCAAGTAATTTCTCTTTTCATAAATTATATTCCGAGATTGAAAAACATTGACGACGTATTGAAATATTGATTGATTTTTTTTATCTTTCTGGATTCCTATACTATAAGAAAATCGTAGTTGAATTTAAGACGAGAACAGTGACTCGTGGAAAATTGAATACATTTTGATCTTTAAAACTCAATACTTCTTTCATCTGATGAGTAAATTAAAACATGTTCGAAGGCATCAACATAATATAAACCAAATGAATTGTAATGATTAAGTTAGTATCCAATGAGAGATAATTGTAATTTTTCTTAGTTTAAAATATGTTAAAGAAATATCATCAAATATTCAAATAAACAAGGGGCCCCGAGTAGCAGAGTGGTCTAAAGCTCTCTCCGTTACGGACCACTGCCATCACACCTCTATCTGCGTGGGTTGCAGTCTAAGATTTGGCTAATGTAGTTATGTGAGAAAACTTGCTAATAGTTTCTCGTGGGTCGGTGGTTATTTCCGGGATTTTCCCGGGTTCTTCCTCCACCAATAATAATGGCCACCATGCATAGCCTATCGTGTGCTGAAAAATGGTGTTAAAACCTACAACAACAAATAAAGACGTTTCTTGAGGAATTGGATACATTACCGTGTCTCTAATACCAGCATAGTCATTTAAAATTGCTGACTATAACAAAGGTATCCTTGTTGGCTCGGAAATCAATCACGGCACATTTGTTTGGTTGATTCTTTTTGCCTTTCACTACCTGAAAGATTTAAGCTGTAATACGGTCTTATACCTGAATACGGTCTTATACCTGAATACGGTCTTATACCTGAACCTCGGATTATTCACGCAGTCCCGAGAACCTTGTTGTTGACATAATACAGATTGTCGTTGAAGTCGAATTTAACGTCCACTAAAAGCAATAACATCATCATAGAAACTAAATAAGAAAATACGCAAGCCATTACGTACAAAATGTTTACAATTGTATTATCTTTACATTAATTGTATTTTTACTGTATTATGAACAAGATAAAATAATTATAGACATTTATAAATAGCAGACGACTTAAAAATATTAACTGGCTTTTATTAAAACAGTAACAATTAGTAGATACCTGCCTCGTACTAGTGTAAACCGCGATATATTATCTGACACACAAACCCATGCCACTATTATCTCTCTCTCTCTCTCTCTCTCTCTCTCTCTCTCTCTCTCTCTCTCAAACGTGCTTGCTTACTGTTTCATATCGGCTGCTCATTAGTCCGTACAGTTTAGAGTGGAGAACGTTTATTTGCATTAAAAAAGATCGATATTTTAATTTTCTGGATGTGACCCACAAGACCTGCTACACCTTGCATTTACGTTGGTACATTATCCTCGTGTTGCCTTACTGACTTCATACACTATTTATGTTGTTGCGGTGTATAAAAAAGACCTGTATGCAGAGATTTTGACCTGAAAATGTTGGTTAAAACAAGATTTAAAATAAATATTCACAATAGTGATATTTTTATATAAAAAAGATATGAAACACTGGCAGCTTACTAATAGTACAAATTTGAGAAGTCAGTAAAAGTTGGTTAGATTGACGTCAAAGGGGAGAAAAGTTCACTTTTTTAAAATTTATGGTGTATTGTTCGAGCTTGTGGATTTGTTTGCTGGAAATGACACTATTTCGGGTAGTTGACCACGTATATTTGAGGTGTAATCTGGCTCGGACACATGATAGAGAGTACACTCGATCAGCCTTTGATGTTACAGATGATGTAAATTATTTCATGAGAAGTACTTGAAAAATGCTTGAAACGGGATGGTACAGGGACGGACTTTCTGTCAAATGTAAAATATTAAATGATTTGTAATTACTCAACGAGGCAACAACAAACTTCTCGTATCATCCTGATATCATGATGTCACGACCGTATACATCCGATTCTATCACCACTTATCTTGTCAAAAAAAGAACCTAATTGAAATGACTCCTAACTGCTTTCGTATTAAATAAAATGGAATTACATACATTGTCCATGTAGAAAAGTTTTAAAAACATGGAAGTATGAAACTGGACATGCACATGGTGAACACCGAAGGTCAGAACACTTCTTCGTATGCAGAACGAACAGCTCTCACACATATCTGAATAATGTAGTGCGTCAATGTTCTTGAGAATGTTTGTATTGAATACGATATAAATTACGTGTCAATCCAAGGTATAAAAGGAAGCTGTTAGACAATAAACCATCACAAATCTGCTGGAAGCTGAGTATTCACATTGTCCTGCTGAGAAAGAAGTAGACACTATGCAAGCTGTACTCATTGTAACAGTTGTAGGTCTTTTGGCCATTGCAGGTGAGAACGCCCAAAGTCTCTCTCTCTCTCTCTCTCTCTCTCTCTCTCTCTCTCTCTCTCTCTCTCTCTTACAATATTATAAAGGAGAAATGGTGGGTATTATTTGCCCTTTAATCTCTACATAGTAAACATGAAATGAATTCTTTTCATATTGTACGAAATTTATGAGACGATTTCTATAGTCGCCATCATTTGCAATGTGAAAGCACAAAGTTTTAACCGTTCAAGTGCATAATATAGGTTATAAAAAATTGGCCTAATAGGCGCATGAGGAGAATTTTCAATATCGTGAAATATAGTGTACATTTTCAAACTTTAAAATCCTGACTGGCAATCGATATTTGGGTTTTAGTATACTTGTTATTTGCTCAATGATGGTTCTGTTTAATATATGTTTTATTATCAGAAAAAAAATAAGTGAGGCCGATAACGGAATTAAATTTATCCTAGATTTTAGAAATTGAATATTATATTACTATAGTAGATATTTAAATGTATGTGATAATAAACATATTTGATTTCGAATGTCTTGTTTTCTATGATGTTTACATTTTACGGCTAAGCATTTAAGTATATTACGGCAATCACATATTTATTGAATAAGTACGTATTTCTTTTCCAGCCGGAAATCCGGTATGCTTGTGCACCATGGAGTACATGCCTGTGTGCGGGCTGGACGGGGAGACGTATGGCAACCATTGTGAAATGGAGTGCAAGTAATGTCAATCAATATAGTACATTTAAACGTATCAATATCAGTTTATATATGTGTATCTTTTATACGCCTAAATTATGTGAGACAATTTGTCATGTTGAATGAAAAAATAATTTGTAAAACCTTACTCCTGAATAAGTTGAAAAAAAATATTCTATAAATGATAAGAAAACATGGTACTTTACTTTTCTAAATCTTGATTTCCAACTCATCAGTTAAGTCTCAAAAGTGGAAATGTGAGGGAAATATATTTTCTCTACATCTTATAGTGGAATTAAACTGGATCACACTGGACCCTGTGAGACGCCAAAAGAGCTCGATTGCCCCTGCCCTCGTATTTACGATCCCGTTTGTGGAAACGACCATGTTACCTATGCAAATGAATGTGTCATAAAATGCAGGTGAGCAATGAGAAGGTCATCGATATGTGAACGTGTGTGCGAGTTGAGTGTACGTGAATGTGCATGTGATTCCGTCAGGGAAGTGACAATAGAACAACTGACAATTTCACAGATCAACACACAAGTAGCCAAGTCATTATTTTGAAACCGGTGAAAGCTTAGTGAACACTAGACAGCGAGAGAAATAGGCTTGTATGTGTTCGCCAGGCTCCAGACCGCAATTATGACATCTATCCGTAAAAGAGATAGAGATGCAATAATGTCTTAAGTGTTATTTCTTATCAGGTAAAGAACATAAATGTAACATAGTTCGTGATTATCGTCTTCAGCCTGACTGTACAACTTAAGCTTAGTTTTCATTCTTTTGACTCTTATTATTTTTAAAAGATGTACAGTTGCAATCGAATAAATCTACATTATATTAATAATGTCTTGAATTGTGTTCATAGTAAAGTTTTCATCATCAAGGTTCCCATCTATGATCCTATCTTTACCTTGACGTATCGATCGAATGGGTTTGTCCTAACAAAATGTATTGGATTTCATCCATGTAATTCCAACTAACCAATGTGGTGCATTATAGATCGACCTAAACTTGTGAAAGCAGTTGACGTCAAATGGATACTTGATTTAAAATCGAAATTATTACTATATACCAATGAGTAGCCATTACAGTTTATTTGAAGGAAAGGATATATTTGTGCAAACAGGGATCGGCAGTGGAAAATTGCTTATTTATGAATCCACTCCAGTTATATGCTCCTAATGTCTCGATCCGTGTATGAACAGTGTTCAAACGTGAAAAATGTGATTACTGTTGGATGCGTTGGCTTGCTGACCGGAGGCACTGTGATATTTGATCGATCCGCCAAGTTGTAGATATATTAAAATATCGGAACCTTGATAAGCGAAGATTGGTTTTCATTCGTTAAAAAACGTTTCGTTCTCTAGAGGTGTCTTAATGGTTCACGAGGGCGAGTGCAAGGTGAAGAGGTCAGTTGGTGGTTGTGCATGTCCCATGATCTACAAGCCAGTTTGCGGAAAGGATGGACATACCTATGGCAACGATTGCGACATGAAATGCGGGTAAGTCTTAGAAAGATTAAGTTAAATACATGATTTTTGTTTCAGTCCGTTACCGAGGAAAACACATGCGTTTCCTCGTTCTCTATATCATTGGAAGTCATAGCTTATATTAATTACTCATCAAACTGTAAACATATTACACCACGTCCTATCGATGGACTTTCTATATTTGAGCATGATAGCTTACATCTGTATTGAAAGTGAAGTTTGGAGTTAAACGTTAAACATTTAAAGTTAAACATGCGCATATTCATCTATGTTTGTTGTTGTTTCTGTCAAAGTTCTGAAACTGCTGAGAATATTTTCAAGATAAAATTCTTTGAAGATGTTCACTTTTATATCTTCAGCATTAGTCAGTTGGGTTTGTATTATTTTTAGACATTACTACGTCCTTTATACTATAGTTTGTTTTGTCAAATATGTTCATGTAATGTTGAGGGGTCTATGCAATAATTACTATGTCTTGCAATATCAGCTCTATTTGATGTTTAGACATATGAATTGTAAACATGTACAAATGCTACAACCAAATGTTTAGAGTATGGAAAATAGCTAGTGAAGAGAGATTACATGTAGTAGACATTGACATCGTTTCACACATATAATAATTAATATTTTCAGTGGGGTCGAGCTGGCTCGTGAAGGAGAGTGCACGGCGACAAGTTCACCTGAGCACGTCTGCATCTGTACCATGGAATACAACCCCGTTTGTGGCACTGACGGTCACACGTATGGAAACCAATGCGCTCTCAAGTGCACGTAAGTTAAATATTCAATTCAAAGATCTTAAAAATTATATCGAGTATTCTTTAGGACATGTTTTCATGTTCAAAGCAAGATATTAGAGCACACGTAGAAGAACACATTTCAGAACCAAAGTTTGCTGCAATTCCAATGCCTAAAAGTACCTGATATATTTTTGCCCTTTATTTCTTCCCGCTGCTATACTCAAAACGGACAAATCGTTACTCGCATTAAAACAAAATAAGCATAATACCGCTTTAGGCGATTTAACTGAAAAGACGAAAAATGAAGGACAAAAGCCAATGGAGACTTTCGTCCTCTAGTTGTAACCTTGAAGTAAAATACACAATTGAGACAACCCATCCACTAAAAGCGAAGGATGGCTCTTTATAACATATTTCTGCTTCAATCCAAAAGCACGAGATCAAGCGAATCATGTTTATTATGACACCAACCTAAATGATAGGTTTTGGCACACGCTGGTGTATACCTAGATGTGAAAAACTAAGTAATCTTCTTCTTTAAATTTATGTGTTTATTGGTCATTGTTGAACGTTCATTTCAGAGGTGTTGCATTGGCCCACATGGGAGAGTGCAAGGTGAAGAGGTCTGCTGAGAATGTCTGCATCTGTCCTTACAACTACGAACCAATGTGCGGCAAGGATGGCAACACCTATGGAAACAATTGCACCCTGAAATGCAGGTAATAGTTGAGTTACAAGAAAGAGATACATTTGCTTTCATTTACGAACTTTTAGCACTGTTGTAGTAGATGATGTTTCCTAATTTAATGCAATTCAACTAAGTTACACACACACACACACATACATACATATATATATATATATATATATATATATATATATATATATATATATATATATATATATATATATATATATGATATGCATTTGTGTGTGTGTGTGTGTGCTTGTGTGTGACTTCAGTAAGAAAAGGTAGCTGCGTATAGAACCATGTCAATAAAGGCACTATGCATTTTCATTCCTTTAGCAATTCTAAAAAATTTATAGTGCAAATAAAACAATTATTTTTAGCATATAAAGCGATATATCCTACGTTTTACAAAAGTGCGTTGCAAAGATCCAGTGTATATTCTGTAAGCAAAGGACTGCCATGGCGTCTTGTGATATATATATATATATATATATATATATATATATATATATATATATATATATATATATATATATATATATATATATATATATATATCAACCTGATGCCAGTCCAGTCCTTTGCTAACTTTATTGCTAATCACGTCCCATATTAAGACGACCCCCCCACAGAACAAGCATACAACTTTAAGTGCTAGAAATGTTAATTTATATTGTCTTATTTGAATGCAGATGTCACCGTGCTGCGCCTATCCCATCCCACCAGTATCATGAACGGGATGAACTGTTAGGTTAACTGATGACTAATAAGTTTTCATGGAGGCTGGTTAACCTCTGTGACAAATTTGATGATCATACTATTTTGGAATTTACACTAATTAAATGCACATTAAAACAAACCATACCAATGGTACTAAATAGCATTATAAAGACAGACATACAATTAAACAGAATAACGCTTTCCTGTCATGTAACAATCATCTATACATGCAACAAATACATATGGTTATCATATTTTCAGTGGTGTAGTGCTGGCCCACGAGGGAGAATGCAAAGAAAGTGTCTCCGCCATCAAGGAGACTGAGGAAGCTCCCTGCATCTGCACACTCATATACCAACCAGTCTGTGGCCAAGACGGACAGACTTACGGAAATATGTGCAACATGGAGTGTGCGTAAGTATTTAGTTGTCTTGACGATTTGTAACATATGCGAACCGGTAAGCACGCACTCACGTACGTACGTACGTAAGTACGAAAGTATGTATGTATGTATGTATGTATGTATGTATGTATGTATGTATGTATGTATGTATGTATGTATGTATGTATGTATGTATGCAGCTATTTGAAAATTATGCGATAGCAGTTTTGACGACTAATCGACATTTTTAAACCGTGCTTGAAATTGGCGAGACGTATGTTTAAGAATTTTAAATTAGTAACAGTGAAGAGAAACAAAACCCACCAAAACAAACGACACGATACGCGATGCACAACGGGGAACAGTAATCTTCAGTTGTAGGATACGGTAACATTAACATGGACATCAAGATGTGTGTGTGTGTGTGTACCGGATTTTAATTATTTATTCCCATAGCTGGGAAGTAAAAATTTGACAGCTATAGGTATTCAGCTGAAGACAAACAAATCTAAAGTCACATGGACGGATGCATATTTTTATTCTTGCACAAAGTATTCTAATTAAAATACAAGTCAATACAAATTTAAATATAAATATTTAACAATTTAATTTTTTTCAGCCACGTGAAACTGGCTCACTTTGGTGAGTGTGGAACAATTGCTGCTTAACTTACTCATTGAAAAAGAAGATGCCTTTAAGTGTGCGTGCATTATATTTCAAGTTTTTCCGATCTCAAAGAAAAACATCAAGAAGAACATGGCAACGGTACCGATTAACAAACTTACTTCTGAAAGGATTAATTTGGCTTATGTACAGTGATGTTTAATGTGGTTCTAGCTGCATCAAGATATGTTAAACTTGTTATGTACTTAGAAAGAGGACCATCGATATATCAAGGTAGACTGTGTAACTTGTTATGTACTTAGAAAGAGGACCATCGATATATTAAGGTAGACTGTGTAACTTCGCTGAGCAAAGTGAAATAATTATATGTATTGCATATGATTTATCAATCTGTTGAAGTTTGGCATCTTGAATAATATATGATTGGATTACATACATACTTTAAAATAAATAAAAAATGACTGAAAGTGTTATTTTTGTTATTGCATACGTAAGAGTGACCTTAACTTCATTTTAAGACCCTTAATATGAAATGAACATTATACAGCAAAAGTGTCAATGAATGAGAAAATATTGCAGCACTAAATGTTTTGTTTGAGATTTTAAAATTTATTTCGATTTTTCGAGGTCACATTTAAAAGAAGACACTACTCAAATGCGGACATAAATCGCTTGAATGATCTAGGGTTTTATGTAATAGAGGTTTGAGTTATCCACGTTTTACTGTTATTTATTTCAATCAAGCCAGGTTAATTTTGTAAAATTCTAAAATCAGTGCTATAATCCTCATCGTTATTGTTATCATCCACGTCTCATTGATTTTGTTTTCTTTCCAAAATGTCCCGTTAGCCAATAAAACACTTACAAATTCGAATATGCGTAAGTACTTGAAATTCCGTTTCTAAGACGACTAACCTATTAGGATGTAGGCATAACCAAAGTTGTTTAAATAGCGAAAGGTCTTTAACTTTTTGTTTTTCTCTCCTTAAAGTTGAAATTGTTTGGACTTTGAGTATGAGTTTAGTTCTTCAAACGATTTGCAAATGTTAGCTCAATTTAAAAATTATCATAGTAATATTCACTCTGTAGAAAACATCAAGTCAAAAGAATACCAGAGTCTGTTAAGGAAATGTTTTGAAGTTCAATTGATTTATCAACCAATATTAATAATTCAAGAAATTGGGGTTTTCCTGTTGAGTTTTAGTATCTACTAGGTTACTTGTTAATATGTTATTCATTTGACAGTCACGCGATCAATAAAAAAACTCATGTCAGATTATTAAAGAAAAGCTGACGCAAGCACAGCAAAGTTATGCAAATCAGGAACAACCATTATGAAAAATCTCCCCAAGTTGATGTTCTCACTTCTCTCAAAATGCCCATTCACCTCGAGTTGAAATGAACCTCTTTCTTGCAGAAACTCTAAGACCCTATTATGATTGTTCATGTCTAACCGTCAGGAAAAATCTTCACATGTAACAGGATAAATGGTCAAGGAATTATGACGGAACAATTGCGTTATTGTACGAAACACTCTACATCTAGAAAACTTCTATTTATTTACCAAGAATATTAGGAACACTTACAATTTAAACATTTTTTTTAATTAAGAAGCTGCAATTTTAAATTATCATTTTGTTGACACAAAGTTTGTTTTATAAATGTTGTTACAAGAGGTATTCCACTGCGAAAGAAGTTAAATTAAAAAAAATTTATCTTTAGGTTTAGGTTTTACTTAAAAATGCAAGTAGGACAATTTCATTGCATAAAGAAATAATGTTCAATCGACATAAATAAGACATTATTAAAATTCAGTAAAACTATTGTTTATGTTAAATCACAAAATGACAATACTGCACGTCCTGCCCTAGGATGTGCAGGGTTAAGACAGCATGCCGGGCCCAAGGAAGCAAGCGATGAATGCGTGGCCCAAAGCAAAAGAATTGCGTTGCATGAAAGCGCGTGGCCCAAGGCCATTGCCTGATTCGCCTTGCCCTATGGCCGGGCCTGAAAATACTTCATATGCAAACCTGGGTGACGCGGTAACTCAATTGGTAGAGCACCAGAAGTGTCAGAAGTTCAATACCCGTACATTTCCAACCGTAACATGCTACCTCAGAACGTCCTTCTAAAAAAAACATTTGCTCCATATCCTCGGCAAATTAGATTAATTCGTCTCCCCCTCCCCCTCAGCTATCATCCAACATAATAAATCTTGACACTTGGAAGCTGTCGCGTGTTGAGAGATGATGTCTTCTTTGTTGTCATACTTTTGCCACAAAAAGATAATTGGATGAGCAATGAACAAAGCTCAAACTAAACTCTGCTTAATACTATCACGCCTGATTGGTTGATGCCCAAAGGCTGACCCGTCAGACGTCTGTATCTTGAGACGAATTTGAATTTGAGATGGACAATGTACATTTGAATTCCAAGTTAGTTGCTTAGTTACACAAAATGGGAACTTACACTAGGCACTCACATTGCAGGGAAAGAGTATTCACGTTTCACAAATCAAGTTACTTCTTCAAAGTTTTGACTCCAAATATTAGTCTAAAATATTCTGACCAATTAATATGTCGAAGTCTGGAATAACATTTCTAAATAGAAATGTGGAGTAAAATAATTATTTTTGAAGGTACCACATACAATATTACCATTCCTCCTCTATCCAAAATTCCCCACCCATTTTTATAATTGAACAATTCCCATATATGTTTTGTGTTTAATACACCAATTCATCGTCAAGAATCAGAATATTAAACATGATTTATTTATTTATCTTTAATATTGGTTTATTTAAAATTTCTAATCACATAATATTTTCTTTCCATTACCATGTTGCCAACCTGATCTTTATCAAACAAAAATCCTGTTATTGTTCATTGGATGAGTCTTAATTTAAATTACATTAAATTGTATTATTGTCCTCTCAAAAATAGACATCATATAAGCCTCAGAGAGAGAGAGAGAGAGAGAGAGAGAGAGAGAGAGAGAGAGAGAGAGAGAGAGAGAGAGATATTGACTGACATGTGGGTAAACACGCGTTCAGAATCTACAAGTGCTTTATTCATTAACGTAGCTTTGGATTCCTTTTCAAAGATCTAACGATGCAAAAAAGAACTCTGTAATGCCAGTAAATTGCAAAATCCAAGCCTGCAGAAAATGAAAAAAGGTATACTTTTGTTATGCATTTCTGAGATTTAATTTAGATTTATACACCCGTGACCAACAAAACGTAAAGGTTTCTGTTTCTTGACTTGTTTGCAAAATATATGGCCAAAATCTCTCTCTCTCTCTCTCTCTCTCTCTCTCTCTCTCTCTCTCTCTCTCTCTCTCTCTTTCTCTCTCACACACACACACACACACACACATACACACGCACACACACATACACTTTGATAATGACTTTCAGTTGTCAATATTGCCGAGGATTGCGCAAAATATATTTTCTCTCGTGTATGTCGCAATGACCTTGACGTCGTACAAAATGATGATGATAAACAAATGTAAAACCGTTGTGTGTTCTCTTCTATCAATCCTGACGCTTGAAAAGGTACATGTCAGACATATCAAATGCAGACGTTTGTATTGCCTTCTCTTCTGTCAATCATAACGCTTGAAAAGTTACATGTCAGACATATCAAATGCGGACATTTGTATTGCCTTCTTGGTGTGTTAAACTAAAGATCGAAAAATGTTGCAATCAGTCTTTGATTATCCGAGAATGAGATTGTTGTACATTGTGTCATGAAAAGAGAACTGACCTTGAGTCAGCCATTTGCTAAATATAAAAAACACGCAACCCTTTATGACCTTATATAGTCTAAACTCATACAGGTATAATTCTACCTTGATTTGAAACTGTAACAAACAACAAATCTTGGCAGCATTATTTTCACTCCTTGTCTACAAACTAAACTACGATATTTAATATTGTTAACAATAAATATTATAAGAACCGAATCTGATTCACCGAATATGCCTGCGTCTAAAAATATGACAATCATTGCGCACCGAGTACGTTAACGGTCAGTCATTGTGTTTATCTAGCTTCTATACGTAGTGAGGTCGACAAATCATGAAATTGTTAAACAATGAGGTATAAAAAAAATTGCCTTTGAAAGCGAATATTACAGCTAAGACTAGACAATGGAACAAATATCAAATAATAGTTGTATGCATGCAATCATGTGCAATTGCATTGGAGAAAGTCCTCCACTGAAGATAGAACTCCATTGAAGATTGTACTCCATTGAAGATAGTACTACATTGAAGATAGCATTCCACTTAAGATAGTACTCCACTGAAGACAGCACTCCTTTTGAAGCCAGTACTCCATTGAAAATAGTACTCCATTGAAAATAGTACTCCATCGAAAATAGTATTCCATTGAAGATAGTACTCTAATAGATTATTTTGTTTCATTAACGCAGTATTTAATTTTTATTAGAACACGTATGGATGCAAATGAGGAACTCTTTGCTGCCATTAAAGAAGTTCAAAAAGGCAATACTGCAAGAAAGAGAAACAATAGACCCTTGTTAGTGTTTCTACAATTTCATTTAGATTCGTATTCACAAGAATATATCCCCCCTAACGTAAATCGTTTTATTTCTTGATTTGCTTTAAATGTATGCCTACAATATTCACACACACACGCGCGCGCGCGCGCCCGCGCGCACATTACCTACATTAGGAGGACCTTGTAAATCGACATACATTAGGAGGTTCACCTCAAGGTAAGCATTTATACGCTTCCTTATAGCGGATTTTGTTTGTTTTTAAACGAAAACATATATCAGGGTCTAGATGTTTTTAAAAACTACATACCTGTAGTTCACCACACTTAAGAGGACTTCAAAGAATTACCTCCTCCTTGTCCAAGGTAAACTTTCAGAATTCCGCTTGCTTCTTAAATTTTATTTATTAAATTTATCTATATTTCCATCTTTACTTGCTGTAGTATAAATAAAAACAGAAAAGCAACACAATATATAAGTATATACATTGTTCCTATAGTTGTTTTACTTTTGTATAAGCCATTCCAATGATTATAAATGACGAGTTAGAAGCCAACCAATCTTATAAGGCAATTGAAAAACTTTGCGATTTAATGGATCCCATATAAGACAATAAAAACATGTGACTTCACGACAACGTATTGTTTTGGCAGCATCATTTTTAACAATTTGGCAATTTAAGACTACATTATTTGAGAAAAGGGAAATCAAAAATGTTAAAAATAAGAAAGCCGGAATTGTCATGATTAAAGCATATTTAGTAAATATTGAAGTTTTATGTCGAGAAACAAAAGGCTGGATAGTCGTGGATGCAGTCTACAAAATCACTAACTTACATTTCTATGCAAAATGGCATCTGGCTCAAGGCTTCCTTAATTATAATATCTCCTATTGTACCAATTATTATTGACATAGCTTATGACGTAAATAGCTTCCAACCAATACAAGCTGGAGTAAGAGTCTTTACTACAACTTTTTCTTCCATCAGTTATCCGACAGAGCAATACATTATCTCTCAAGACTCGTGAAAGCGATTCCATTATTAGAAAGGTAATTTAACAATCGTGACAATCACATTCCCGGAAACGGTTATCGAGTAGAATGAAATATCAATTTTTTCATCATCGACTACAAATTACATCTCACGTTATGGACAAACATTTAAAATTTTATTTAATTGGATCACATCTATATTGCAGTTTAATTGAATAAAGCACACCACACATATTTTTCTCTTGCGAATATTACCTAGAACAAGGCCATGTGCTGTTCCAAACCCTACTCCGTATGGCAAAATAACTTTAAATATCTTTAATATGGTGATACAGTACTCCCATATAAAAACAAAACATTCATGTATGTAGGTCAATCCAAATTTGTTTGACACGGCATGCCTGCTGAGATTCGTACAATCAAACCTTTGCTCAGAAATTAGACCACAAAACAGAGGATATACATCTGTGATGAACTGAGTTTTCGGTTATCTGCCTGTCTTTGTTGTGGTATATTTTGTCAGTTTAAAATCGTTTGTAGAAGGATATAAAATATATTATTGCCTCTGAATAAAACAATATTGAAAATCATATCTCAATATTATTTTGCTTTTCATTTCTTCCCTGTTTTTACATTTTAGAAAATGATTTATAACGTAGTAACGTATTATTTGTTAACATAGGCTCTATAACTGTCTCGTTTTTAAAAGACAGCTCCAGTGACCTTGTTGTTTGAGCGTCCGTTTTGGATGCGTGAGGTCGAGGGTTTGAATCCCGAACGAGTCATATAAAAGGCTTATAAAGATAGTACTAACAGCTGTTTCACTAGGCACTCAGCACTAAGAGGTTAGTGTAAGGACTGGTCGGGCTGGTGTCAGGATAATGTGAATGGGTGGGACATGATGTTACATGTCTGCGGCATGATCCCCCAGTGCGAGACATCACTATAAAATGACACAATGCAGACAACATAGAAATATGTCTGAACTATTGTTAAAGCTACGTGAAAAATCCAAATCCAAATTGCACACACACATTTCAAGAATTGTGCGTGTCTTTTAATTAGCTATAACAAAATATTTTTTTGCTGTGTGTTTTATTGTTTTTGTTGATTTTCTAATGGAGTTAGCTTGACCGAGCACACATTCAGATATCGTGCAGTCCATCCTCGTTGCGTTTCACCACCAATGGTCCGCATCGTAACTAGGGAGATAATGTTCATATAGTATGCAAGTAAAGATCTACTGTGTTAATTATCAAAGTATTCTATGTGCGCATCATTCTTTTAAAATATTGCGCGTGCGCTCGTGCTGTACTGGCGCCCCCTACCTGGATGCTCGTGATTTAAAGCACTGTACAAATTTACTTGTAACCATGCATGAGATGGTATTGATTCAAACTTACGAGTGCGATTGTGGTAGTTACCAAATTTGAGAAAGATACTTCTTTATTCAGACCCCATAGCAAAAATATAGAACTATTTTACAATTTATGCTTACCTAAATTAATTTCGCTATTTTGTTTCCAGTAGGGTTGGAATATGTTTAAATGTGTTGAAATGTTAAAGTTATATATTTAAAAACAAATTGTATTATGGCTACCTATATCTAAGAATAAAATAAAATATAATAGGCTCTAATATGTATGTATGTATGTATGTATGTATGTATGTATGTATGTATGTATGTATGTATGTATGTATGTATGTATGTATGTATGTATGTATGTATGTAAAGTATGTATGTATTTTCTCATTTGGAGTATTCATTTGTAAATGTATACTTTGCATGTATACTGATCACACTTGATATAAATGTGTAAACACCGCAATCGCGATGTGCTTGCATTAATAAATTCTTCTGAGTTCTACTGAATTCATATATATACAGTATAATTTGCAAAACGATATGGACTAATTGATAAAAAGTGACTGTATACTTTACTTTCGTTTGTCGCAATAATTTTATAACAAGATGTTAATATTTTAAAAAGCGGATCACAAAGGCATCTGTTTTCATAGTGTTGAAAGGAATTACGAAAATGGAATTCAACATTGAAACACATTGTCCACACTATTGGTTATTGGTAACTGTATATTTGCTAGATCGCTGTATACAAAACTATGTTTTAGTAACGTGTTCAGATTTATTGAGGATTTAAATAATACGTTTGTAAAGTTTTTCGGAGTCTTTTTAAGCTATACAATCTGATGGTAGCACCATGGATCATATGTATTTTTAAAATATTATTCAGTGGATACAGTTTCGAAGCACTTTCAAACAATGCAAAGTAAACATTTCATTTCTCACTTTTTGTATATTGATTATGAAAAAGTACTTAAAATATATTTAGACCAGTATGGTGTACAGTGACTGTTAGAGAAGCCAACTTGACACAAATTAGATTGACTATGAAAAAAGAAACATACAATGTTTCCAGATATTCTGCCGAAGGTCGTTGAATCGCTATTAAAACGCGGCAAAGATTCTACTGGTGAAAAACTCTGCTGCTTATAAACTATAATCAAAGATTTTTATTTGAAAATTGAGATTCTAAAAATGCTACAAAATATTGGATACTGAATAATGACTATGGAAACACGATACTCTTTCGAATGCTGAAACTACATATACTGATCTTAAATGACAGGGTGGGTAGGGTGGGGTGGGGTGGTTTGTGTTGGTGTTTCTGTGCAATTAGCACAGTAGTTTATACCATTAGGTCCATCCCAAAGTTCTACTATAACTGCAAGTTTCCTCGCATAGACATATTGGTCAAATCAAGACACGAGGTGGGGCAAGAGTGTTCCTAAATGGCAGGACATACAGTCACACGGAGCCTTTGTAATACAACAGTCGCCGTTTACGTTCCAAATAAACCAGCTTGTTTCGAACTGTAGAATCACTTTTATCATGCTATTGCTGGATTATAAGTAACTATGATGCAAAATGTGAGTTGAGTATTTACTCGAAGTTAAAGAGAAACCTGTGGTGATATATATATATATAAGCAGTTCATAACATATACACACACACACACACACACACACACATATATATATATATATATATATATATATATATATATATATATATATATATATATATATATATATCATTTCTTGCTGTGAGAAGGAATTACTCCAAAGTTGAGGAATATCAATGTCCATTGAGAGCGAGAGAGAGAGAGAGAGAGAGAGAGAGAGAGAGAGAGAGAGAGAGAGAGAGAGAGAGATGAGTGTGTGTTCAGGCTCTCTTAAAAGAAGTGTCGCCACGATGATGAGACACAGCTACATCTGTAATGAAAGAGACAGTCTTTTTTAGCTTCTGGATGCGAGGACTTTTATTTAAATAATCAATACACATATATTGCTACATTCTCGAAACACATCAATAAATTTTATAATCAAAATGCATGAAATTCATATAACATTACACTTTCCTTTTATTCTTTCCAACTTCATTCATTTGTATTATTTCTGCATTTTAGAATATAATACGAATAGTTTAATCTCGATCAATTTCATGATAGCTAAAGCTATAGAATGTAATAGCTGCAATTAATGCAACAATCAATTTAAGTAAATGTTATTTACTCATTTTAAAAAACGTGTGTGTGTGTGAGTGTGTGTGTGTAAAGATGAAGATTATCACAACAATGTCACATAAGCAGATGAATATGTTTTTCATGATTATCATAGAACTTCAAACGACATAAATGGGTCAAGACAATTGAAAAATCATTGATCGACAAACATTTTTTTTTTCAGCCACGTGAAACTGGCTCACATGGGTGAATGTGTTACAACTACTGTTAAACCTGCCAATTGAAAAGAAAACGAGCGCTAACAAGGATGATTTCTGGATTTTTCTAGAAGAATCAATTGTGACTGAATATATATTTATACGTATGATTAGGAATTAATAAATTGTAAATGGAAATGTACGTCTTATAGTTGTGTCTTTGAGCTGTGAGTAAAACTATGCCGAACTTTGTAAACCAGCTTGTGTTAAATAAAACAATTAAGCATTTGATTCGATAAATCTAAATAGCGCAGGTCTACATTTCCCTTCAATTTCATACGTAACAGAAGACAACACATTGAGCTTAATAATTTGTTTGAATGATGCCTAACTACTCTGATTATTCGAAACAATCTGAAATATTAAGTTATTTCTATTACGTACACCACGTCATTTTCTCTTCTTTTCTTTTTGTAGTTGTTGTTTCAAACAATTTATCTTGTTCATAAAATATTTACATATCTGGCGATATACCCTAAAACAAATAATGTTGATCAAGAAACGGCAACGCAATATTCCAAAATAAGATATGGTGCGTATGTTGAAAACTGTTGCTCACTCTAACAATATTCTGGTTAAATGTACAGAACTTTAGCTCAATCTAACAACATATTCACATTGGTACATTCAATGTATTGAGTATAAGAGTAAAGATGGAAATATATGCTATGAAAAAGCTTGAAGTTCTATGATTTTGTCAAGGAACCTTGAAAATTAACAAAATTGATACTTTGCACAATCAACGTTGATCCTATGCAGACATCACCACACTCAAACTTCTCCCCACTTGTGACCTTCACTTTTCTGAAAATTCCTTTACACCGCGAAGCGATAAAAAAACCCATTTTCTTATAGAAACGCAAGGCAAGGACTCCCAACATCGTTAATCATGTTTTGAACAGATGACGGAACAAATATCACTGAACTATAAAGTTTGACAGCAGTTTTAAACATTTTAGTTTTCCTTAATTTATTCAATATTTAATAATTTAGATTATATTCTAAAAGACAGAAGTTACAGAATTGTATGAAATTGGTAATCTTGAAGAAATATTGTAATTGTATATGTATTTTAATATATAAAATGTAAGACTTATGCCGATGTATGTCTATATCTAGAATGTAATTAGTTATTTGAATAATTTGAATAAAGTTCTTTCTGTCAGACCCATGAGGTTCACCTTTCTTACTTTCGATTCCGGACTTCGCTCAGCCTTCCACAATGAAGCAGACAAGATATGTGCTATTAGTGGTGACACCCCTTTTGAAGCGTGAACTCGTTCACAATCGCTAACCATGAGTGAAAGACACCTTTGAGTCAAAACAGTTCATTACCAGAATTAATGGAGGCAAAAGACATTTTATAACAATATATAAAATCTCATAAAATTTCCACGTCTTGTAGAAGACCAG
Organism: Unio pictorum; assembly: GCA_030141615.1. NCBI lineage: Eukaryota > Metazoa > Mollusca > Bivalvia > Unionida > Unionidae > Unio > Unio pictorum. The sequence goes on along the minus strand of JARLTB010000019.1, from coordinate 5,985,805 downwards.
ATACCCGAGCAGGAGAATAGGTCTCTCATATTTCTACCCCAACCCTAGCATTAATTGTTTTGACTCTGCTTAGAAGATAAGTATCGTACTTATTAATAAACATCGTCTCCTAACACTCATTAATATTGCCTCATTTGAAACAAATCGTTTTATAATGCTAGATTTAGACCAACAATTCTTTATTATATTCCTTGTATAGCAGAATGGATTTGAAAACACAGTTATTCTCTTCTGTACCGGTAGTTGCTTTTAGTTTTCCAGGATTGTCCACATTAAAGAGTGTGGCGATGTCTACGTATATTGAATCACCTATACTACGTATTAAAGAAAACCATTCCTCAAACTGATGAGCACAAAATCGAAAACGACGAATTCAGTTTGGTAAATACAAAGTTGTCGACGACAATGGAAATATATTAATTAATTTAACGCAAGTTTTAAAATGCCTATTTTAGCATTTGCAGCAGCTTTCTTGAAGCATGTGATAACTTTTGAATCTTATCTTAGAAATATGTACATTGATTTAAAAGAAATATATGATCTCACTGCTGATAGTGAGTTCTATTCAAAAATCGGTTATTGATCCGATTGTTAACCGCACATACATCCACGAGTGACTAGCCTGTATCATTTATTCTAAGAAAGGTCGAAGGAATATATTATTCATTGAGCTATTGCTGATGTATTTACTGTTCTCATCGATGGTCTTAATTTCCGTTGCATATTTTACAAAATAGATAGATGGGCTTATCATGATATAGAATCCCACCGAGTGGCTATTCTCGATATCCTTTGTAAACTTCGAAAACTATTTAAACACATAATTGTGCCTTTAATAACGAAACGTAAAAACTAAATGGATCAAAACTAGGTGAGCAGTAAAGAATAAGCTCAAGTATACGTTTAGTCGATATAACAGATGTAACTGTATTTGCATTTATTTATATCCTTAAAACTGACGCATTTACAGTGAGTTGATAAGAAAGTCGTAGGAAAACTTTGTATTTATTAGAAACTATCTGTCATAAAATTTATCATAATTCACACGTCAAGAAATGTATCATAAATTTTACATGTCAAGAAATGTATAATAAATTAACATGTCAAGAAATGTATCATAAATTCACATGTCAAGAAATGTATTATAAATTCACATGCATTCATGTGATCATATGGGCCAGTAATTCAGCTTTCAATTTTCAAACTGTCATATTACGAGCCGTTTGAAAACACTTCCTCTATCAGACTAGAGGAAGATTTCGATGACTGAAACATCAATAAATCTACCTTTCGTCTTCATTCAATTTGGTCTTTTATATCGGCGTAAAACTATATGATGCATTCGATCTGGAACACTCGAATAAAACAAATATTCAAGCAAAATAATGCTGATCCATGTACCGTTCGTTTTCAAGGTTTCATGGATGTACGGTATTGACGATCGTGAGCCTGGCATAGCAGTATTGAGCAATTTGCTTCAACGAGGTCTTGCAACCCTACATTATGTGGAAATGTTAAAGTCTATGTTGGTATATGCATTTATCATCTTTACTCATTAAATGAAAAAATATTAATAACTCCAGTGATAAAAGCTATTGTAAATATTTCTGACTATGAAGTAATTTCATCTAGATTTTAATTACAGAAACACATAACCAAGCCCCCAAACAACTATTGCAGTATAAAGTATGCTTTTCATTAATGAAACTACTTACAATTGAAGTCGTAATATATTGGTTCATGAGATTAAGCAAATAGATATACCTATTTACACTTTGGAAAAGGAGAAAACGTCTTCTGGAGAGCAATATTTAACCGGGTATACCGTGAACTGAACTTCGAGTAATATTGGGTCGTATCAGCCGTCGTAGTCTATGTTGCTAGCTTCATGCAAAAGAAAACTAATCTTTACGACCTATCTAAGCTGTTGCAAAGTACGAACGTATTATTATCATCTTCGCTGGTGTGCAGTATAACGTACCTTATGCACAAGCATACATATTTCTCTTCCAATGACTGATAAACGTGACAGAATTCCGATTGAAACATCAAATTTGTATTGTTAATGACTTAAGAGACTTAAAACCGGTTAATCTTGTACCACGAATAAGACTGTGGGGAACCTTAACTAGACATATTTTACTGAAGATTTCGTTTCATATAAAGTGATAATGTCGTGTATGACGTGATGAGACACTATACGTGACAGATATATGAAAATATGGTATAAGGTATATTAATATGATTTACACGGCAGTCATGCGTCATTCATCACTATGATCCTATTATGAAATAATTTTACATTGCATAATCGTCAGAAAAAAGTCAAATCCTGTAGGACACGTTAGTTTATTTACAAGTTACTTGACCATACACCCTTCTACTATTTTCAGAAACATTTTCTTTATAAATTAAATAAAAACATTCTAACAAGGAACGAATCTTTACACTTGAGGTAACAAAAACATCTCCAGCTGCCTTATTCAACAAGATGGATGCATCAAAGACTGTGCTGACGTGGAAGAAGACATATATCGACAATGAAGCCTTTAATAATAAGGAGAAACGGAGGAAAAAAGAAAGAGAATGTCTGCACGTGAAGCCACTCGAAAACACTTCCCACATTAATATGCTAGATCGTCACAATTTGTGATTTGATTGTTACTTAATAAATTATTTTGTTTATACGATCATCATCGGAAGGTTGAAAAGTGGACCTTTAAAAGGTTATCCAGGGAAAGTCAATACTTTCAGGAGAGCTCTCGTGTCCTTTCTTCCGTTCATATTCCTGATCGGAAGTGTGACACTAAGTTTGAATGATACCCATATCGCACGATGAATGGGGTCCGAGACTTATATAATCATAAGAAGAAAACAAACTTGAAGATGACTTGATACACTACATGTTTAAAATATTGATGATAATAAATAAAGCATAAATGCTAGTCGGGCGATTACTTGAACTTTACGAACGTTGCAAAGGTGTATTACACATATAATTTCAGTCTAGAAAGGTTGCCATTTTTCAAATTCTTCTTTCATCAAAGAAGCTAAATATGAACATACAAAAGCTATCTAATATTGATATTATACATCTTTACACCACAAATATCGAATGGATTTTGCATAAAATAATATTTTATTATTATATCAAATGAATAAATGTTTTGGAAATTTCAGAGAATTATATTATCATAAGAAGAAAACAACCTTGCAATGGGTTTCATGATGTGAATGTGATAGGGCAAGAATGGAATGGAATCTTGTGCGGAACGTGAAGATGACTTGAAACACTACTTGTTTTAAATATTGATGATAATAAATTAAGCATGAATACTAGTCGGGCGATTACTTGAACTTTACGAACTTTGCAAAGGTTTATTAGGTCTTTATATTGGCAAAAGCTTAAATTAAATGTTACAGTGATTCGCCATTTACAATGACATTATCTACTCAAATTGAATGATATGTAACGAAATTACCACTTTTTATAATCTTTATGTCAGTAATGAAGGAATAAGGACTGCTCGGAGATTACAAGCCTTCGCCTAGAGTCCCTTCTTCAAATACCATTTAGTCTACAGTTACGTTTCGCCAATAGTGAATATTCAGCATAATGTGTATAACGATCACAATTATATTTCCAATTCACCGGTCTTGTGCCAGCGAACCATTAGCAACTGAGTTATCTCTTATGTGACAGTCAAAATCTGGAGTCATAATGGGGGAAAAAACACTATGATCATCGGGGCTGAAGGAAAATCTAGGACAAAGAACGTTTGTTTCTGAATGGGTATGTTCGATCATTTAGACACATTGTAACACACGGATGGTGTGTGCAATTTGTATTTATGTTTCGTTTAAAAATCTGTTTTGTTTGAGGGATTATTTTTCATAAGTACACTCACGTTGGGACAACATTGGAAGATGCTCGCATTGGTCGGCGTTGGGTATAAGTCATTGGACAAAGTCAGGCCATTGTTTAATTGTCGACATTAAAATGCGCTTCTTAGACCACAATTGTTCAGCGATTGCAATTTTGAGTTTGGAAACAAATGCTAGATGGGTCTAAGGCTGTGATGCCGAGGTTGGAATAAAGTTTTCCCAGTTACCTGCTAAATATATTTTCGTTACTTACTAAACATGTCTTTAAATATATAAATAACCGTCATGTTAAATATACATTATCTCGCTCTTTGTTCAGTTTTGTTTTCTCCTTTGATAACGAATTCTGTCAAAGAATCACGCGACCCAAAGAATAGTACCTTTTTACATGGTACAGTACCTGATCTTTTGTTTAAATTTGACTTTATATTTAATATACTATGCTTCATTAGTGGGATGTTTGCTATTGAATTGAATAGTTTTATATTTACATATTTTTCAAAATAATATTTGTCACAGTTGGTGCAAAAATGTGGAATACAAAAGCAATAAACGACAATGAATGTAAATTAGTTTAATTAATACAACTTAAAAAATAACCCAATTATGTTTTGCAGTAGTTGTTTATAAGCATTTTAAATTTCGTTGAGTAATATGAAAAGTGATTTTATTTAAAGATAATTTGTTCACTGCTGAGAAATATTCAGATATCGATTATTGATATGCATCCACAAGACCTCTTTCTCTAGTTGACACGCCCGTATTTTTTATTTGAAGAAAGGTCAAAGGGACCTATCATTCATCGAGTTATAGCTTTCACAATATTTACTGTACTCATAGAAGGTCACGAGTTCAGAGGAATTTTGTGTGCATGTTTGCTTAATAGGTAGATGTCTTAACATGATATGGACTTTGTTTGACATATTTATCACGCTGGTGTGTATGTGTGTAATAATTGTACCTTATTTTCGGTTATAAATATTCGAAAATGTAACCTATTTAAATACCTTTGGGTTAAAAACAAGGCGAATCGAAACAAATACGAAGTCCACATAAATAAATTTTAACGAAATAACAGAAGTAACTGTAATGTCATAATATTGAATCTGAAAATACGAAATTATTTCAGAATGCAACCTTTAACATTCATTTTAGTGAGTTGACAATCAAAGTAAACAACTTTTCATATTGGTAAAATTCTATGATGAAATTCATCATAAATTCACAAGTTTTGCTGCGGTCAAAAATGCTCATGCCAGTATATAAACAATGTATTTTTAACTTGTCATATTAAGTGCGCATCTGAAATCTCTATTAACCACTAGAGCATGACCTCGATAACTCAAACAGCAATAAATCTAATATTCGGCATCTTTCATTGAATTGTTTATACAGGAGCGAAACTATATCTTGCCTGCGATTTGAAACACTCGAACATACCAAAGTTTCGAGCACAATATTGGTGTTCCATGTAATTTAAGTTTCCAATGTTAACGATTTAAAAGGTCTATTTTAAAATGGACATTGTAGATTTTCAGCATGCCCTGGCGTAGTATAGAGCCTTCTGTCTTTATAAAGGTTGTGCAAGTCTACATAATATGAAATGTTAGTCTGTATTGTTATATGCATTTATCCGCTTTAACCGCTTTAAATGCATTTATCCGCTTTAACCATTAAATTGAAGAAAAACATGTTAATTACTCCAGTGCTGACAAATGCTGTAAATACTGTTGACTATGAAGTAAATTAATCCGATATTTTCGTTCTTGATTTAAAATAGTTGCATATTTGAAAAAGGCATTCATCTACACTTTTGCTTTTATAGCAAAATATTAAGATCTTCTTACTGAACAGCGGATACAAAGAAAAAAAAAACAAACAAAATGTTCCTTCTGCAAATTATGATGACAGAAACACATAATCAAACATCTAAACAACTAATGAAACAGAAAGACTGCTTATCAATTAAGAAACGACGCACAATTGAATTCTTAATATGCTGACACGAGAGAATAAAAACTATATAGGTATGTTTATATAAGATTTAGTTCACATTTCGGAAAGGAAGAAATCATCTTTTTGAGTTAGGTATTTAACCTCGTATAACGCGCGCCGAAATGAAAATAGCTGTCGTAGTCATGCTGCTAATAAACCTGAAGGTGACCTTAACCTGACAGATGTAAGTATTGTTTTAAAAAACCAAAGCAACCTAAACACAATTTTCAGTCAAGTGTTTCATAAGATATCCCCACTTCGAGATTTCCTGCTCATCAAATTTTTTATTTATTGAATGATATCAACGTTTGATTTTTTAAAAATAATAATAATGAGGACTTTGTATATAGCCTTATCTCTAGAAGCAATATGCTTTTTTCAACATTAGAAAACACCTATAACATAAAAAAACATATATACTGATATGATTACAAACATTTACAGAAAAAATTAGAAAACATAAAATATGCTGAAAATATTAAGTCATTAAAATACAAGTCTTTAAATTTCTTATTCCAGTCGAAATTGGGGACTTTCAAAAGCACTCTTGAATGGGATCACTGTATCCTTGTGTCTGAGTTCAGTGGTCAATTCATTCCACGTTGATGGGCCCTGGTATGCAAAAGAACATTTTCTATACGACTTGTTTTCATAGTGGGAATAATGAGTGCACGATTGTCATAAGATGAGCGTGAGTATCTTGCTGGTGTGTACATATGGGTGAGATCGAATGGGTATGTTGGACAGGAGTCCGTTAGGGATACGTAGCACATAGAACAAATGTATTTGATATTCTGGATCGAATGGAGAGCCAGTGAAGGGTACAGATCAGCGGAAAGGTGTGCTCTGCTTTTGGTACTCTAAGGACGATCCGAGCAGCTGTCTTGAAAGTACTAATGAACACAAAAGTGTTTTAGTTGCATCAACTGAAAGATATTTCCTAATGGAGCTGATGCGTCTCAGCTCAAGATATGCGGTGCACTGAAGTAGAGGAGTTGTGTCAATATAGGACCGGCTTCAAGTGACGTACTAACTCCTATAATGTACCGTGTTCACCGGCAATAAAATAGAAATGAAACGACAAGAAAACATGCTGATTATAAAGAATATGAAACACAAATAATTAACTTTAAACTTTAAACTTTAAATGGAGGACAACTAATTTAAAGCACAACTAATAACTGTTGCAATTTCACAAATGTAAGAAAATCAAATATTTTAAAGTACGACATGCAATAATAAAAATTAAAAACTAATACTAAATAATAATAATAATAATAATAATAATAATAATAATAATAATAATAATAATAACAATAATAATAATAATAATAAATGAATTAAGTACTTATGTAATTTAACCTGTGTAGATTGTTTCTGAGTAACAGAGACGGGCGAGTTGCAACTTCTAGAGCTTTAATTTGTACAAAAAAAATAATAAAAGTAATAATCACGATTTTTTATATTATGTTTATGTTGTAACCGCTGGAATCATGATATCAAATTTCTCTGTTTAATCTACTTTCTTCTGTGCATATTTGAAATTCTATTTCCATGAGTTTTACAGAATTCTCATTGAGTATTCTAATACAAGGAACAATTATTGAAAATAACTTAATGTAACAAATATTAGCACCACTCAATACAAAAGAGTGAAAGGAATGTGTCAGTATGTTGCATGATTCTCAGATCTCGCTATTAGGCAATCAAGTATTCCTCACTGTGATCCTATTATGAAATAATGTTACATTGCACCAACGTGTGAAAAACTCGTCTTGTCGGGAACGTCAGTATATTTACATCGTACTTGATTGTACATCTTTCTGCTATTTTCTTCATAAAGTTGATAAAGACAGTTCAACAAGGAAGTAATCTTTTACTTGATGGTAACAAAAGCAGTTCGAGCTGTCTTCTGCAACAAAACCGACCCAATAAATAATGAAAAGACCTGGAGGAAATAATGTCGACTATGAGTCGTTAAAAATGTAATGCGACGATAACGCTGCAGGAAAGAAAATGATAAATAAAAATAGTTATGATTTATTTGTGGAATAGAAGGAAGAAAATAATGAAGAATAGCTTGTAAATCAACTCGAAATGGATCCCACGCCAACTTGCTAGGCAATCACATTTAGTGACTTTATTGCTACCTAATGATGCAGTTTGTTTTTATGACGTGCGTCATCGAAAGGTTGAAAAAGGGGACCTAGCTAAGGTTATCGAGGATAAGTGAATACGTTTAAGAGATACCCCATATTATTTATTCTATTCATGTGTTTGATCGGAAGTGTCGATATAAAGTGTCAATGAGTCAGATATCGTCATGCAAATGAGGTCAGGGACTTATTTCATTAAATGAAGAAATGAAACTTGCAATGTATGTCTTGAAAATATTAGGCAAACAATTGTATGTAGTCTTGTGTAA